>OZ004603.1:10698238-11114207 GCA_963924605.1 Malthinus seriepunctatus
GTTTAACTTTAGTTTAATGCCGTCCATTTTTGAGTTACGACACGACAGTTTGAATAAAATCAATCATACATTGATATACGACGGTAAATAAATTTAAAACGTCTGAAAAATATAACTTTTTTGTTAAAAATAAAAATTTTTCCTTTCGTAAACAAAGTAAAATGGGAATTTTCTCTTTTAAAATATGCAATTGTAGTAGGTTACGTTATATAGAGGTAGATACTGAAAACTACTGAAAACGTAAAAATTTTCGTCCGTTTGTACGTAGATCTACTTATTTAAACACATATTCCATCGGAAGTACGGAACGAATTTTCATTAAAAATTCTTTTTACAAGAAAACCAATATTTGCTTTATTAAAAAAACAATAAAAATCTAATTACCTATTGGTTTTAAAAGTAGGCAAACAAATCCTAAATAAATACAGGGTGGTCATGGATTTATAATTTTATTATGTATTAGGTTGTTAGGTACAGTCAGCCTCACAATTATTGGCCACCCTGGCTATACGCCAGGGTGTTTATTAGCCAACAACGACAAAAAGACAGAAGGGGAGGTTGTTGATTTACTATTGTTGGCAAAATAAAGTTACCCCTCAATTTAAGTAGTAGGTGTTGTGATGGTTGTGTCCACAATTCGTGCTAGGCTTATAGCCAGGGTGGCCATTACTTATGAGGCTGACTGTACATACATAAGAGTGGGTGTTTACTGTGTAGGCATGGAAGGGCAAGGAGCACACCTTAAAGATACGATATCAAATTATAATACATTTAAGGTACAGTCAACCTCACAATTATTGGCCACCCTGCTATAATTCTAGCACGAATTGTGGATGCAACCATCATAGCATCCCCTAATTAAATTGAGAGGTGACTTTATTTTGCTAACAAGTAGTAAATCAACAACCTCCCCATCTGTCCTTTTGTCTTGTTGGCTAATAACCACCCTGGCGTAAGCCAGGGTGGCCAATAATTGTGGGCCTGACTGTACATACAGGGTGATGCACAAAAAAAAGCTAACTCAAACTTGTGTTTTTTTAAATAGAACACCCTATAAATTTTTTCACATTTAGATTCCTCGTGAAATACTATAACTATACGAGGAATAGTATAGATTTCAATTAAGGACCAGTTTCACATCAGTAGTGTCAGCTTAAACTCTGGTTTAACGTTTAAGCCACGATATTTGGCTTAAGCACTTTCACAGAATCGGTTTAAGGTTTAAAGTTTAAAGTATTTTAAGGCTCGTTTGACAGTATTCACACATATTGGCCAAACTCCAGAGCTTAATTGACGCTGTGAAACCGGTCTCGAGTATTGTAAATTAAGGAGCGGTTTTACAGTGTTGGATTAAGGTTTAAAGTACGGTTTAAGGCCAGTTTAACAGTTTAAGCTCTGGATTAACGTTTAAGTCACGATGGGGAGCTTAAGTACTTTCACAGTATCGGTTTAAGGTTCAGAGTATTGTTTTAAGGCCCGTTGGACAGTATTCACACATAGTAGCTTATGGGCGTTTGCAACGCTTACAGATAAACTGACAGATCGTTTATCTGGCGGATAAGTTGTCAAAGCCTTTGCACCTTGATCCAAGTGTAGGATAAATCAAATAAATGACGAATAAATTTTCTACAAAGGCATCTGCTACTTATGGCCTTTTGCACCGATTTCAGCTTATGTGGCAAATAAATTACATTTTGATAAGTTATCCGCCAGTTAATCTCTCTGTCAGTTAAGAAGCTTAATTGACACTGTGAAACCGACCCCGAGTATTGTAAATTAAAGACCGGTTTCACAGTGGCGGATTAAAGTTTAAAGTACGGTTTTAAGGCCAGATTCACAGTGTTGGTTTAAACTCTGTTTTAATGTTTAAGCCACGATGTAGCGTTTAAGCTCTTTCACAGTATCGGTTTAAGGTTCAAAGTATTGTTTTAAGGCGAGTATGACAGTATTCACACTTACTGGCTTATGGGCGTTCGCATCGCTTACAGATAAACTGACAGATAGTTTATATATCCAACTGTAGGATAAATCAAATAATTGACGAATAAATTTTTTACAAAGGTACCTGCTACTTATGACCTTTTGCACCGATTTCAGTTTATGTAGCAAATAAATTATATTTTGACAACCTATCCGTCAGATAAACTATCTATCAGTTTATCTGTAACGGTGCACAAGGCCATTAGACATTAAACCGGAGCTTAATTGACACTGTGAAACCGGCCCCAAGTATTGAAAATTTAGGACCGGTTTAACAGTGTCGGATTAAGGTGTAAAGTACTGTTTTAAGGCCCGTTTCACACTTTTCATACATTAGCTCAGATCTTAAACCGGAGCTTAACTGCCACTGTAAAACCGGCCCTGTGTATTGTAAATTAAGAACCGGTTTCACAGTGTCGGATTAAGGTTTAAAGTACGGTTTTAAGGGCAGTTTCACAGTGTCGGCTTAAACCCTGTTTTAACGTTTAAGCCACGATGTGGAGCTTAAATTTTTTCACAGTAGCGGCTTAAGGTTCCAAGTATGATTTTAAGGCTCGAAGTATGGTTTTAAGACCAGTTTGACAGTATTCACACATACTGGCTTAGACATTCAACCGGAGATTATGACACTGTAAAACCGGTATAGAGTATTGTAAAATTACGGACCGCTTCACAGTGTCGTATTAAGGTTTAAAATACGGTTTTAAGGCCAGTTTCACTGTGTCGGCTTAAGCTCTGGTTTAACATTATTTAAGCCACGATGTGGAGCTTAAGCACTATCACAGTATTAATTTAAGGTTTTAAGTCAGGTTTTAAGACCTGTTTGAAGTTTTCACATATACTGGCTTAGACTTTAAACCGGAGCTTAATTGACACTGTAAAACCGGCCTAGTGTATTGTAAATTAAGAACCGGTTTCACAGTGTCGGATTAAGGTTTAAAGTACGGTTTTAAGGGCAGTTTCAGAGAGTCGGCTTAAACCCTGTTTTAACGTTTAAGCCACGATGTGGAGCTTAAATTTTTTCACAGTAGCGGCTTAAGGTTCCAAGTATGATTTTAAGGCTCGAAGTATGGTTTTAAGACCAGTTTGACAGTATTCACACATACTGGCTTAGACATTCAACCGGAGCTTATGACACTGTAAAACCGGTATAGAGTATTGTAAAATTACGGACCGCTTCACAGTGTCGTATTAAGGTTTAAAATACGGTTTTAAGGCCAGTTTCACTGTGTCGGCTTAAGCTCTGGTTTAACATTATTTAAGCCACGATGTGGAGCTTAAGCACTATCACAGTATTAATTTAAGGTTTTAAGTCAGGTTTTAAGACCTGTTTGAAGTTTTCACATATACTGGCTTAGACTTTAAACCGGAGCTTAATTGACACTGTAAAACCGACCTAGTGTATTGTAAATTAAGAACCGGTTTCACAGTGTCGGATTAAGGTTTAAAGTACGGTTTTAAGGGCAGTTTCAGAGAGTCGACTTAAACCCTGTTTTAACGTTTAAGCCACGATGTGGAGCTTAAATTTTATCACAGTAGCGGCTTAAGGTTCCAAGTATAATTTTAAGGCTCGAAGTATGGTTTTAAGACCAGTTTGACAGTATTCACACATACTGGCTTAGACATTCAACCGGAGTTTATGACACTGTAAAACCGGTATAGAGTATTGTAAAATTACGGACCGCTTCACAGTGTCGTATTAAGGTTTAAAATACGGTTTTAAGGCCAGTTTCACTGTGTCGGCTTAAGCTCTGGTTTAACATTATTTAAGCCACGATGTGGAGCTTAAGCACTATCACAGTATTAATTTAAGGTTTTAAGTCAGGTTTTAAGACCTGTTTGAAGTTTTCACATATACTGGCTTAGACTTTAAACCGGAGCTTAATTGACACTGTAAAACCGACCTAGTGTATTGTAAATTAAGAACCGGTTTCACAGTGTCGGATTAAGGTTTAAAGTACGGTTTTAAGGGCAGTTTCACAGTGTCGGCTTAAACCCTGTTTTAACGTTTAAGCCACGATGTGGAGCTTAAATTTTTTCACAGTAGCGGCTTAAGGTTCCAAGTATGATTTTAAGGCTCGAAGTATGGTTTTAAGACCAGTTTGACAGTATTCACACATACTGGCTTAGACATTCAACCGGAGCTTATGACACTGTAAAACCGGTATAGAGTATTGTAAAATTACGGACCGCTTCACAGTGTCGTATTAAGGTTTAAAATACGGTTTTAAGGCCAGTTTCACTGTGTCGGCTTAAGCTCTGGTTTAACATTATTTAAGCCACGATGTGGAGCTTAAGCACTATCACAGTATTAATTTAAGGTTTTAAGTCAGGTTTTAAGACCTGTTTGAAGTTTTCACATATACTGGCTTAGACTTTAAACCGGAGCTTAATTGATACTGTAAAACCGGCCTAGTGTATTGTAAATTAAGAACCGGTTTCACAGTGTCGGATTAGGTTTAAAGTACGGTTTTAAGGGCAGTTTCACAGTGTCGGCTTAAACCCTGTTTTAACGTTTAAGCCACGATGTGGAGCTTAAATTTTTTCACAGTAGCGGCTTAAGGTTCCAAGTATGATTTTAAGGCTCGAAGTATGGTTTTAAGACCAGTTTGACAGTATTCACACATACTGGCTTAGACATTCAACCGGAGCTTATGACACTGTAAAACCGGTATAGAGTATTGTAAAATTACGGACCGCTTCACAGTGTCGTATTAAGGTTTAAAATACGGTTTTAAGGCCAGTTTCCCTGTGTCGGCTTAAGCTCTGGTTTAACATTATTTAAGCCACGATGTGGAGCTTAAGCACTATCACAGTATTAATTTAAGGTTTAAAGTCAGGTTTTAAGACCTGTTTGACAGTATTCACATATACTGGCTTAGACTTTAAACCGGAGCTTAATTGACACTGTGAAATCGGCCTAGTGTATTGTAAATTAAGAACCGGTTTCACAGTGTCGGATTAAGGTTTAAAGTGCGGTTTTAAGGGCAGTTTCACAATGTCGGCTTAAACCCTGTTTTAACGTTTAAGCCACGATGTGGAGCTTAAATTTTTTCACAGTAGCGGCTTAAGGTTCCAAGTATAATTTTAAGGCTCGAAGTATGGTTTTAAAACCAGTTTGACAGTATTCACACATACTGGCATAGACATTCAACCGGAGCTTATGACACTGTAAAACCGGTATAGAGTATTGTAAAATTACGGACCGCTTCACAGTGTCGTATTAAGGTTTAAAATACGGTTTTAAGGCCAGTTTCACTGTGTCGGCTTAAGCTCTGGTTTAACATTATTTAAGCCACGATGTGGAGCTTAAGCACTATCACAGTATTAATTTAAGGTTTTAAGTCAGGTTTTAAGACCTGTTTGAAGTTTTCACATATACTGGCTTAGACTTTAAACCGGAGCTTAATTGACACTGTAAAACCGGCCTAGTGTATTGTAAATTAAGAACCGGTTTCACAGTGTCGGATTAAGGTTTAAAGTACGGTTTTAAGGGCAGTTTCACAGTGTCGGCTTAAACTCTGGTTTAACGTTTAAGCCACGATGTGGAGCTTAAATTTTTTCACAGTAGCGGTTTAAGGTTCCAAGTATAATTTTAAGGCTCGAAGTATGGTTTCACAGTGTCGGATTAAGGTTTAAAGTACGGTTTTAAGGGCAGTTTCACAGTGTCGGCTTAAGCTCTGGTTTAACGTTTAAGCCAAGATGTGGAGCTTAAGCACTATCACAGTATTAATTTAAGGTTTAAAGTCAGGTTTTAAGACCTGTTTGACAGTATTCACACATACTGGTTTAGACTTGAAACCGGAGCTTAATTGACACTGTAAAACCGGTCCCGATGTAAATTAAGGAACAGTTTTACAGTATCGGATTAAGGTTTAACGTTTAACGTTATAATAAATAAAATCGAATTTCCCGAAGTTTTATTAAACTTAAAATTTTATTAAACTCTGTTAATTTAAATTAATTCAATTGGCAAAATATTTCATTTCCTAGGCATTTTCAATTAAATTTAGAAGCAATTCATCAAGGTGTGTTAGAAATATTATTTCTTACGCTAAATAATTTGCTATAAATTTCCCACTAAGCCTTTCTACTTCGATGTGCTAATGTAATATGACTATTACGTACACAGCTTTCCTTCTTGTAGCTAGAGGGTTTTAAAACCACCATCTATTAAAATATTTTTCCTACAATTTTATTCCCCAATTTAAACAGAGTAGTTTGCGTACAAGCTTTACAGTACGGTGGATCTTGAATTGATCGAGAGAACAGCGAAGAATAATATTCCAACTTTTAAAACATGAGCCGTTTGAAAACCAATGACCAGCAGGGGAGCTCAGTGGTAATAAATACAACACGTAGTTACACAAAAAGCTAACAGTAAAATTTAATCACTGGAGACGTAAACAGGAAGGCAGGTTAGAGCCTAATTTCATCTCGTCGGAGAGCAGCTAGCGTAACAAGTGGAGCTTTCCTTTGCGGTAAAAAATATTGTAGTTTGTAATGGCATCACGCAAAAATTAATAGATCTATTGGTTTGGATCTTTAAGAATTGCCAGATTAAGAATTTAAAAAAATTTAATATTACAGTCAAAACCGGTTATAACGACTTTGAAGGGACCGCAAAATTAGTCGTACTAAGTAATTATGTTTTTAAGCAAAATTATGCAAGAAGCTAAAAAGGAACTTCTACATTTCGTCGTTATATCCGATATGTCGTTCAAAGTGGTGTCGCTATAACCGGTTTTGACTGTACATTGGTGTGGACTAGTCCCTTCCTCTTTATCCCCTTTCTTCCCCGCTTCATAACCTAACCAATGCAGTGAACCTTAAAGGTTTTAAATATTTATAATGATGCAGAATGCGTTCCTTTTGCTATTCTCGATTTTATAATTGAGGCTCAACAGCGGTTTAAATTAAACTCTGCTTGAATCTGAGTTCAAGGCAAATTTTTATTGTAAAGTCAGATACAATCGTAGTTTACCGTAGTAAAATGCAAGTTTTGTTAAACTCTAACTTAAGCTGTGTTGTAAAATCGACCCTAAAGCTCCCTTAATACGAAGTTCTCAGAAACGTGACGTAGTTATAATATCTATAGATATAACGTATTCCGAACGTCGTTTTGTTTCAATCTAAAATATTTTTCGCTTTTATTTTTGTTGCAGGACACAAAGGCAATCGTTTGAATTGTTTTTTCTTTTACTTTTTTTTATAAAAAAAGCGACGCCTCTAAGAACGTAAACGATGGTAATTCAAGCACGAAAGTTCCATCTAATAATCGCTAGTAAAGTACAAAAAGATTAACGATCAAAATTTCAACTTGAACGAGTTTAAAACGGCGATTTAAAAAAAAAAGGTTGCTCACAACTCACAAGTTTAAGTTAGTTCCAGTACCTGCCACTAAATATGTACGAACAAATTCGAAACTTTGTCGAGCGAAATTTAAAGTAAATGTTATATTCAACTACGTAACAAAGTAAGAATGGGGCATAGAGAAAAAATATTTTTGTAAAGCGAAAAAATATAAGTGTTATAGGTGTTAAACAAAGCTGGCTATCTCGTGTCAACAGGTGACAGTTAAGGTCGTAGTACAAACAGAAAATTCAGAAGGTTTGTTGATAAGTGTTTGCCTTTTCTCTCCAACACGAAAAGTACTACAACGGCGCAAAAGGACAAAATTTAGTACAACTCAATAAACTTGAATTTTCGGGAAAAAGAGCGACCTCAGCACAAACCATCATTTCATGTGTAGGAAGATTAACGTCAATTATTCTTGAGCTCTTCTCTTTTACTAAATAATTTAACAAAACACCAATTATTGTTCCATCAATAAAATGGCGTTAGGGGATTCATTTTGTCATTTTGGAAAATAAAGTTTGGAATTCTAACGCTGAAAAATACTAGCGGATCAAAGACACGATGAGGGCACTATCGTAACCTTAGAATATAAAACATCAGGAAGGAGGGTTAGCAACCGTTGTTTATAAGAGAAAATACGAAAGAAACGAAATTTTATAAATCCATGTATGACTCATTCGCTATTTTTAATCGTCCATTGGAATCCATATTATTAACTAAATTGCTCTTTCCTGGCAGAGTAGGGGGTATTTTTTATTCAATGATCGTAACCTATTACAGAAATATACAGTTTGGGCAAAGAAATTTAATTGGTGTCAATTTTAATGCATGCTTTACAGTTGATAGTAGGAGAAGTAGAAGTTCACTAATGCCCACCCAATTCAAACGAGTGTATTCCCTTATACTCATTGTTAAAAGTAAAAGCTATAAAAAAAGTCATTTGACCAAACTGTATATTATCTTACCGACAGGTTAAAGCAAGCGAAGTGGCAGCTTCTTAAGGAGACATCGAAGGACCGTGGTGTCGTTACTCACCAACAGCTGGCCAATTAGACTCTAGGCCGGCTCAGGGGCTAGTCATTATCGAGGTTTAAGTTAGTTTCTTAATTATCTTCTTCATTTTTTGCAGCTTTGGCCGGCTTTGCCGGTTCCGGCGTTAGCCATTATCGACTATTAGGTTAGGTAGGTTCTTTATTTATTTCAGGCCTCAGGCCTCCCTTGCCGGCTCTGGTGCTAGTCATTACCGACGGTTAGTTTCTTTTTTTTTGCAGCTTTGGCCGGCTTCGCCGGTTCCGGCGTCAACCATTACCGACTATTAGGTTAGGTAGGTTCTTTATTTATTTCAGGCCCTAGGCCGGCCTTGCCGGCTCTGGTGCTAGTCATTACCGACGGTTAGTTTCTTTATTTTTTGCAGCTTTGGCCGGCTTTGCCGGTTCCGGCGTTAACCATTACCGACTATTAGGTTAGGTAGGTTCTTTATTTATTTCAGGCCCTAGGCCGGCCTTGCGGGCTCTGGTGCTAGTCATTACCGACGGTTAGTTTCTTTATTTTTTGCAGCTATGGCCGGCTTTGCCGGTTCCGGCGTCAACCATTACCGACTATTAGGTTAGGTAGGTTCTTTATTTATTTCAGGCCCTAGGCCGGCCTTGCCGGCTCTGGTGCTAGTCATTACCGACGGTTAGTTTCTTTATTTTTTGCAGCTTTGGCCGGCTTTGCCGGTTCCGGCGTTAACCATTACCGACTATTAGGTTAGGTAGGTTCTTTATTTATTTCAGGCCCTAGGCCGGCCTTGCGGGCTCTGGTGCTAGTCATTACCGACGGTTAGTTTCTTTATTTTTTGCAGCTATGGCCGGCTTTGCCGGTTCCGGCGTCAACCATTACCGACTATTAGGTTAGGTAGGTTCTTTATTTATTTCAGGCCCTAGGCCGGCCTTGTGGGCTCTGGTGCTAGTCATTACCGACGGTTAGTTTCTTTATTTTTTGCAGCTTTGGCCGGCTTTGCCGGTTCCGGCGTCAACCATTACCGACTATTAGGTTAGGTAGGTTCTTTATTTATTTCAGGCCCTAGGCCGGCCTTGCCGGCTCTGGGGCTAGTCATTATCGACGTTTAAGTTAGTTTCTTAATTATCTTCTGTATTTTCTGAAGCTTTGGCCGGCTTTGCCGGTTCCGGCGTTAGCCATTACCCACTATTAGGTTATAGGTAATTTCTTTATTAATTTTCGACCCTAGGCCAGCCTTGCCGGCTCTGGTGCTAATAGTTGGGATCAGAACCCTCTATAAGAGCAAAGTGCTCAAATTAGAAGTTTAAGATCTTAAATTATGTTAAGATACGCACATGGAAACCACCCACAGTCGACAAACTCCTTTCACAAATCTAAACCCTTTTGCTGAAACTTTACCTCTCCGATTTAAAATAATTTAATTGTTTAATGTTTGAAGTTAAGTAACTTAATGGTAAGGTGGAAGTTTACAAATTAAATAAACATAACCGAGTTAGTATAATCTGCAGTTTCGTTCCTGACAAACTATAGCACATAGTTAGTAGTAGAGAGTACATTACAGTAGTTACATATGATCCAATTGAATGTTAACTTGTGAATTTACGTATTCAAAGCTCGAACTTATTTCTTGTTATTTCTCTCTTAACGCGCTCCTCCTTCTCTGTTTATTTTATCTTAATGTTAATTTTGCCCAATTAACAAACCTGTTTTTACGCATCTAATTGAAAGTCGGCCTAATTTTGGAAAATTAAAGCCCTAAAATACTTCTTTTTGAATAAAAATAATTTTATTGACTTAGGTTAAAGTAAAGATCCAAGGAGGGTTGTTAAAAGTGGTCTCGAGTGTGAAATGTACCTTACTACTTACTCTACCTTTATAAATTATAAGGTTAGGGTATGTAAATGTTCCTAATTGACCGTTACAAACTTCTTAAAAGAAAGTTTTGTACGTTCGCAACAAGTAAATATGCAGAAGGGGGATAGAACAGTTGGGCCAAAGGTTAGCTCTGGAAATTTTGTATCATTAAATTAATATATAATATTATTAAAGGCTACAGGTAGTTAATTCTTAATCCTCTCAAGTTTCAAATTTGGCCCAACTGTAGCGTCGGATTATACAGTTATTAAGAATTTGATCCGACTAGAAGATCCCGTGCAGAAGAAGCATACTGCTTCTAATTAAAACATCTCGTGTTGTAAGAGAAATTTTGGCGCTAAGATTATATTTTGAATATATCTTGTAGATTTAAACAGAAGGTTGGAAGAAAATAACATGACGCAAGAGAATTTCAAGATACTCTGTCCACTAGCTAACATGATGGATCTGGACTAAATAATCCATAAATATCGTACAGTTCTTCCTAAAGTTTGAGCTTTCAAAGGCTCCCAACCGCTTATTTTAAGGGTCTACATAGCCTAGGCTTGGACCTAGCATGTCATATCAGCTTGGCCTTTGTCCTATGATAATGACACCCGGTTAGATGCGTAGTGCTGGGGTTCTTCCTAACGTCGAGCTTTCAAAGGCTCCCAATCGCTTATTTTAAGGGTCTACATAGCCTAGGCTTGGACCTAGCATGTCATATCAGCTTGGCCTTTGTCCTATGATAATGACACCCGGTTAGATGCGTAGTGCTGGGGTTCTTCCTAACGTCGAGCTTTCAGAGGCTCCCAATCGCTTATTTTAAGGGTCTACCTAGCCTAGGCTTGGACCTAGCATGTCATATCAGTTTGGCTTTTGTCCTATGGTAATGATACACAAGTAGAAGTGTAATGCTGGCCACACTGCCTTCATTAGAATACCTGGCTCCCTACTAGTTAAACCTCTAAGTAGACATGACTCAAGAGAATCTCAAGAGACTATCCTCCACCTAACATGACAGTTCTCGACTAAATAATCCATAAATAGCGTTCTTCCTAACGTCAAGCTTTCAGAGGCTCCCAATTGCTTATTTTAAGGGTATACCTTAAAAAGCGCGGGTTTACAACTTGGTTTATTACGATTTTTACCACATGTTTTTCTTCTCTTTTAAAATCCTTCACAGTGAAATGCAAGAAGGCAACTTTTATTGCGTCAAGTTCCCGTTGTATAGACTATACCTAACCTGAATTTTTGATTCTGATTGGACGAATCTTTCCCCGCAAAAATATTTTAAATAAAATTCTTTTAGTTGACATATTTTCCGTCTCGCAAAATAGCTTGATGAAGTTGTAACTTGCATTTAAAAATCTTCCCTCTCACATAAAAAAGTTGTTAATTAAATAAGTAATTAAAATTACCAGAAGTAAAGTTTGTAACTATAATTTCCATTTGTTTCCGGTCTTTAATTAATACGTGATTTGGTCGATATAGGGCGACGACATTAATTTCCGTCTACTAACATTTTTGTCGTAACAATTTTAGGCAAAACGGGATCGGTGTTAAATTTTGATTTTATACACATTAACATTCTCGCGTCCCTTAAATTCATTTTCTAATTACCTATCACTTCTCAAAACTACTAGTTTTCCATACGTGAATATCCACGTTTCATTAAACGAAAAGTTTTTCCTATACTTGTTAATAGCCCATTTGTTTTTTAATGGCTTTTTAATGCTGTTTTTACTTGTTTAATCGAATAATTACAAAAATTGACAATTAGGTCGAAAAATGTCTCGAATGGCCTATTTAAAAACGGTAATTAATAAATCGAAATTGTGTTTTTCATTTTATGGCACGTTTACACTAAACCAATTTCATTGATTGGCACCAGTTTACACAGATCATCATACATTCAGTAGAAAGTTGGCGGTTATTAATTACTAATTAGGTGTAAGTCGCTCGAAATAATCGACGCACCTTTAGACGTCCTTATCAATGAGAGCTCTTTAGTAGCAGAGAAATCCAAATTTGCAGAGTGGATTTTTTCCTGATGGTTCTGTTAATAGTCATGAAACAAACCACTGCCCTGGTTTTTGTATAAAAAAATCTCCACCAAATCAAATTTTAAACAAACATCCCCCAAAAATACACGCGTATTAGAAAGAAAATAAAGGAAACGAGAAGAAAAACAACTTGACACTAATTAAAATAATAAATTTCCCCAACTTTTTGCTCATTAGTAATTAACGTCTTAATTTCTCCTCGTGAAAAGGTAATGACTAATAGTTATTTTGAGTAAATTAGTTACTTAAATTTGCTACTCGTTATATAATTATCCAAATCATTATCATTAAACATATCCTTTACGAGACACACAAAATGAAGCGGGAGTTCCCAAACTTCCACTTATTAATACAAATACTAATGGATTTTAATTGAAACGCAAACAACAGATTTACCCTCCCATTCCTAATCAATTAGTGTCGACTTTAAAATAAATCGACTTCATTTGAGTGAAAAAAGTTTTTTTGAGAACGAAATCGAGACGAAGAAAATTTCTCGAGAAAGTTTTTATTTAAATGCACTAACCAGTAAGGTTTGTTATTATACTAGAGAGGGTGGCAATGGAGGGAAAGGGGTGGAATTTGCATAATGCATTAAATTAAGCTATATGGATGACACGGTTAAGATGTCTGGCTTACATAGCTCGTTTACATAATAGTTTTAAAAGAATATTATTTTACAAGTACAGACATTAAAGTTGCAAATTTTACTATAGAAATTTTCATCGACTTTTTAATTGCACATATTCCTTAGGAATATCACCTCGTAAATGAATAAAAGCTAGTGCTATAAAAACAGAGTCTTTAACTGTTAACGATCGTCGATAATATGTACACAGTGTGGACGAAAGTAGTTCCAAATAAGCTTCGATTTAGAGTCGAGTAGAGAGAAACGTTATAATATAGCCCTTAGTTTATACGGATGGCCTCGGCGGCACCTATAAATCAGAGGTGGGATACAGCACATCCAAATATTAAAATGCAAATTTTGTCACTTTAATAGTTTTTAGTTTATACGGATAGTATCGGGGGCACCTATAAGTCAGAGGTGGGATACACAGGATTCCAAAGATCAAAATAAAAATTTCGTCACTTTAGTTCAATGGTTTTAAAAGCCCTAAGGACCCCTTGTTGAGACAGTAAGTGACGTCGAAAGCCACGCCCACTTTGAATGTTTAGTAACCTCAACTTTCGTAGAACATTATATCTACAAGTTAACACAATTAAAAAAAAGTGGCCTTAAATATTTATTGAATACTTAATTACTTATAAACATCTCCTAAACGTGACGTAGACCAAATATCATAATTTTTAAATTGATGTAACCTGTAGATATGTTCAACAGGTCACGATATTATTTTTTGAGGCGTCAAAATCAGTGTAAAATGTTGTATTTCTTATTTAACATGTACATTACCATGTTTACAGCGTCGTGACGGCGTCGTAACCGAAAAAACAGCGCATTAAGGCACTTTACTACTTTGAACTAACCTAACTACACGTTTTTAGTACTAACCAAACTCTAAAATGTAGAAATTATACATAAAAATGCATACAAAGTGTACATGGAAGATTTGTCAAAAGTTACACCATTGATGATAATGGTCTTAGATCAGGACCGTAGTCAGACTGTGTTATCAGAGCAGGCTCAAAAAATTTCAAGGGAGGATTAAAAGCTAAAATCAGAGCTTCCTCTCTTCTGACCAGGGCTGTAGCCAGAGTGTATTATCAAGGCAGGCGCAAAAAAATTCAAGGGAGGATGAAAAGCTAAAAGCAAAGCTTCTTCTCTTCTGGGCAGGGCTGCAGCCAACCTGTGTTATCAGGGCCGGCTCAAAATATTTCAAGAGAGGATGAAAAGCAAAAATCAGGGCTTCCTCTCTTCTGGTTAGGGCTGTAGTCAAACTGTGTTATCAGGACAGGCTCAAAAAATTACAAGGCATGATGAAAAGCTATAATCCGGGCTTCCTCTCTTCTGGTCAGGGCTGTAGCCAGACTGTGTTATAAGGGCAAGATCTAAAGTTTCATAGGAGGGTGGAAACCTAAAATCAGGACTTCCTCTCTTCTGGACAGGGCTGTAGCCAGATTGTGTTATCAGGGCAGGCTCAAAAAATTTAAAGAGAGGATGAAAAGCTAAAATCAGGATTTCCTCTCTTCTGTCCAGGGCTACTAGCCAGTCTATGTTATCAAGGCGCGCTCAAAAAAAAGATGAAAAGCTGAAATTAGAGCTTCCTCTCTGCTGGCCAGGGCTGTAACCAAAGTGTGTTATCAAGGAAGACTCAAAAAATTTAAAGGGAGGATGAAAAGCTAAAATCAGGGCTTCCTGTCTTCTGGCCAGGGCTGTAGCCAGACTGTGTTATCAGAGTAGATTCAAAAAAGTTTAAGGGAGGATGAAAAGCTAAAATCAGGGCTTCCTGTCTTCTGGCCAGGGCTGTAGCCAGACTGTGTTATAAGAGTAGATTCAAAAAAGTTTAAGGGAGGATGAAAAGCTAAAATCCGAGATTTCTCTCTTCTGTTCACAGCTGTAGCCAGAGTGTTATCAGGGCACTCTAAAAAAATCCAAAGGAGGCAAACAACAAGCCAACCTTAGAAATACAAAATATTACCGCCAACTTGCGAGGTTCATAGAACATTATTTTATAATAAATGTTTTATGGACCTCGGCCAACTTGTACCTTTAAGGTTAGTTAGGTTAGTTCTAAAAATGTGTGGTTATGTTAGATTAGTTATTAGCAGTGGGCGTGGTTTAGAATGTGACGTAACATTACTACAAAAAGAATGGTGGGAATAGCAAATAGTTCCTGATTATTTATGATTTCCACTGGATTTTTCTTTTCTTTAATTGCAAGTAAAATTAGGTTTAGACATCCGTCATCATTACCACTAGTCTAATTGGGGTTTTAAGTTTATTTATTTGGTTTGTAGGCTCATTTAAGACTTTAGCCCTAATTTTAGGGTAGCCTCACCAAAGGATTTAATGTGGCCACCGAGCACGGTCAACCGTTTGAAACAATTACACATTCAAGTGTCCCATGAGCAAATCGATCAATCACAGTGCACTAGATGCAGTAAAAATACAATTTGTACGGAAATAATATAAAAGTTTCAACTATTTATGGCCGTTGTGGAAATTTCTCAAAATTAATAACCAAAATTCTATTGTTGCATTTTGCATACACAAAATACTCGTAATACACTAAATACAAAGTTATGTAATTAAATTGTCCAGTTATGTGTTTATTATTGGCGAATTAAATCACCAAAATGCTTTTCACCGATGTTACACAACTTAATTATTGGAAATTCAGAAATTGCGTTTCCATTAAATCGTTTAAAACCTCCAATTTAAATATAAGTGTTTGATTAATGATTACAGAGGAGGCGCACTAAATTTAATTTCGTGGCTAAAATTATAAATAAGAAGCAATTATAGTGGTCTCATTGGAGCCACCGTCTACCATGTGACTACCAGCAACAAAAATTTTAGTTAATGATAGATGATGGCTCTAGAAAAAATTAATTTCTAATAACGATCTACCTCCAGATTACGCCTTTATATTTCAGACCACCACTACACAATGTTGGCTTTAAATATTGACAGTTTGGCAATTATATCGACATAGATAGAGGCAGTGATACAGGCAGACAGATAGGCAAGCAGGCAGATAACATGCCAGCCAAAGATAAAGGCTCTCACAGACCAATGCGCTCACGTGGTAGCGGCCAAGGCCGCGATCAATCAATCTAGCTCTAGCCAGCTAGCCACTAATGAATCATACAGATAGATATACAAGCAGGCAGTGAGCCAAAGATAAAGGCAGACAGATAAGCAAGCAACCTAACGCAAGCAAGCAAAGCTAAAGATAAATACAGATAGATAGGCAAGTAAGCAGTTAGCCAGTCTGTAACGAATAACAAAGATAGATAGACAAGTAAGCAGCCAGCCAAAGATAAAGATAGAGAGATAAGCAAGTAGCCAGCTAGCTAAAGATAAAGACAGATAAGCAAGCAGCCAGCCAGCTAAACATAGGGACAGAGAGATAGGCAAGCAGGCAGCTAAGTCAGCCAGCTAGGAATACACACTGACAGGCAGGCAGAAAAGCAAGCACTACAAACAAACAGTCAGACAGGCTGGAGCGCAGAGAGAGAGAGAGGGTCAGAAAGCTATAGAGACATGTACAGTCTCGTACATATCTTTTGGCCACCCCGGCAATACGTTAGCACGAATTGTGGGTGCAACCATTACAACACCAACACAGTTTGTTGATTTGCTACTTGTTGGCAAAATAAAGTTACCCTTCAGTTTAAGTAGGGGGGGTGTTATGGATAGTTTAACCCACAATTCGTGCTAAGTGTATAGCACGGGTGGCCAAAAGATATGCACGAGACTGTACAAGTGTACTGAAAGCATTCGAATTCTTACGAAAAGCTCGTTCAAACAATTGAAAGAATGGTCCCATTCTCAACACACCTACTAGAATTATATTGCGAATTTTGTGAACAAAGCGTCATAAAAGGTTTCAATAATGAAATAAAATCATCGAGCCGTGATTAGGAGATGAGGAAAATTATTAAAGTAATTTAAGTTTTGTTGCAGCTACTACGCAAAATGGTGGAATTTTAATGGTTACAATATAACGGCATTAAAAGTTTTGAAAATAAAGTCTGGTGATTATCGAACATGAACATAAAGTTTTAAACAAATAAATTGTAGAATTGGTGAGCCATGAATGGAGCGTTCACCGGAACACTTTGAATTTCACAAAACGTTTGCTTTCACATCTAGGACATTGTTACTTGTGGCTTCTCCGTTTCATCTTTCATTTAGTTAGAGTAGGCGAATTTCAGTCAAACAATCGTTAAAATACCAAACATTTGAAAGTTTCCCAAATAGACGACGCCGTCTATATTTTTAAAAAAGTGCAAATTAAAAAAAATTGTAATCTTGAAGCTCAATATTTACAAGAGCTATGCCATTAAAGTGTATCAAAATAAATTGGAAATATTTCAAATTGAGAGGTACTTGAAATTCCCGTTCCACTTAAACATCTTGTAATGGTTTATGGACTCTTGAAAACTGTACAACCACGCTTTGACCACATATCGTCTCTACATCATATTTAACGATCGATGTAGAAATACGTAAACATACGGTTATAACATTACCAGCACACGTGTTTTAGACATTTATAGCTTAAAACCCAAACCAAAATAAACACATAAATGCTTAATTTGCGAAAAATTAACAAATTTAGACTTATCCAATTTGAAATCTTAACCTTAATTGATTGGC
This sequence comes from Malthinus seriepunctatus, assembly GCA_963924605.1. NCBI lineage: Eukaryota > Metazoa > Arthropoda > Insecta > Coleoptera > Cantharidae > Malthinus > Malthinus seriepunctatus. The sequence goes on from OZ004603.1 coordinate 10,715,789, forward strand.
AAATTGGCTAACTTGAAAAGTTTAAAACGACGACGCAACCCACAAAATTGCTCATCAACTCGTCAATATGTCGATAGGATAATTGGTTAAGTAAACAGTTCAAGGTCTCGGCGTTTCCAATTTAAAAAAATGGGTCAATCCCTAATTTAAAGCCAACTATTGATAAATCTTGCTCCTGAAAACTGTGAAACTATCCCAGACTTGCTGAAACGTCTATAAACTCTCAGTGACATCTGTGAGTGCCCAAAGACTCTTATAAGGGACTAAATGTTCGTCAAAGTCATTAAAACCTTTTCTAAGCGAAAAAGTTATATTACGAGCTCTGGTGCACTCTAAATCTAAAAAAATTCTTCTGGAAGCCTTCTAAGTGACTCAAGAATAGAAGGCTGACCACAAAAGACGACAAAAACGGTCGACAGCTCTCGGCGATATCTAAGGATGATAGAATGGTAGCTGAGGATTGTTGTAGAAGACTGATGATTATTTTCCACTGTCTTAGAACTAAACAAATCCCGCTCCTGAAAACTTTCGAAACTATCTATGAGATTTTGAAGACTCGCTAAAACGTCTGTAAACTTTCGGTGACATCTGTAAGTGCCCAAAGACACTTATAAGGCACTAAATGTTCGTCCAAGTCACCAAAAACTTTTCTAAGCGAAAAAACTCTATTACAAGCTCTCGTGCACTCTCAATCTAAAAAAATTCTTCTGGAAGCCTTCTAAGTGACTCAAGAATAGAAGGCTGACCACAAAAGACGATAAAAACGGTCGACAGCTCTTGGCGATATCTAAGGATGGTCTAAAGGTAGCTGAAGATTGTCGTAGAAGACTGACGATTAGTTTTCACTGACTTAGAACTAAATATATCGTGCTCCAGACTATTAAAATTGAGTGAGACCGTTAAAATCTCATACAAAAGCTTCAAGACTATTATGGACCATAATTTATGGTCGAAGAAATTTTCTCTGAGCAATTTAAAGACTTTTAGTGAGATCTAAACCTTCATGCAGCTTTTCTAGTTTGCTAAACACTCTCAAAAACTGCAACCCACTCAAAACTCGTCATTCGTCCAAGTGACTCAAGACTCTAAAAGACTTATAGACAGTAACCCAAAAGCGCTGTTATGGTTATGCTGAGAATTCTCTAGAAGATTTAAAAATATTTTGAGAGATTTGGAAGGGGCTCTTACAGAGGAGCCACTTCAAAGACTTCGTATGGTGAGAACTCTCTAGAAGATTAAAAAATCTTTTGAGATATATAAAAGGGGCTCCTACAGAGAAGCGACTTCAGAGGCTTCCATGGTTATGGTACGGTGAGAACTCTCTAGAAGATTAAAAAATCTTTTAAGAGATTTTTAGAAGGGGCTCCTACAGAGGAGAGACTTCAGAGACTTTTATGGTTATGGTATGCACTTACAGAGGAGTCATTTCAGAGACTTCCATGACTATTGTATGCTGAAAACTCTCTAGAAGATTCAAAAACCTCTTGAGAGATTTAGAAGGGACTCTTACAAAGATGCCACTTCAGAGACTTCCATGTAAGACTACAGGAATCCTAAACCAAATCTGGAACATAGTCTGAATCGAGGGGTTAACCACTGAAGTAAAAAGTGTACACCAAAATTGCAAAAATTTGCAAAAATTCGCAGAAATTTGCACAAAATATGCAGAAAATTACGGAAATTTGTATAAAATTTGCAGACATTTGCACCAACTTGTACACCAAATTTGCAGAGTGGTAAACCCCTCGGTCTGAATGCTAACTCTGAAAAATGATTTTAAAAATGCTTAACTAAAGCCGAAAAGCCTTGTGGGTTAGTCGTATAAAAAACTTAAAATGTCCAATCGATTCTCTCCCCTAAAGGCTAGTATAGTCAGCTGATTGTATCACAGATGTGCTCGTAGTTAATAGAATCAAGAGAACGTATATTCCGTTTATAGTGACAAATTAGTTAAATTTATATTTTACATTAGTGCCTCATTTGAAATTTACATTTTCTCCCAAGAGCGGAGGTGAAAAGCTGTCGGGGTATACGAGAAACCATAATGAAAATGGAGATAACACTCAATACCCATTTTCCAACTTGAGAAGGTCAGTCGCTTGATCATTAATTAACGAAACGGCTCAACTCGTTAATATTCGAAATGGGATTGAAATATTAATTTTTTTATCTATTATGAGTAAATGTTAGAAAAGATATGTGTTGTAGTAGGTAATTCTTAATTCAAAGTTTATGTTGTATAAGCGAGCTAGAGCATCCTACACATCGTTAATTCGCCGTCTATCTCAGATTAAACATTTAGAAGAGATACAAAGCTCGTAAACCGATTTGATGAGTGCTTTTCATGGTAAAACTACCCTAATCCTCGTTTACTGTCCAGAAAGGAGTTGCGAAATTTTCTTAAAAGTGAGCAGATGAGATTTTCCTAATTATCAGACGCGGATGCATCAAGAAAAAACTTTTTTTTTTATTCGTTTCGTTCCAAATGAAAAAAACAAAAATATTTCAACTTGTTTACGAAAGAAAAGAAAGATAGATAGAAATAGACCGCATGCAGTTTTTCTTTAAATGAGTTCATTACGTCAATTGTTTTACTTTTATGGCCTTTTTTTCTTGTTTTGCAACTCTGCGATTGTTATCACTTTATCAGCTTTCAGCTCTTTAAGATGGAATGGATTTAGCTTTTATCTCTTATGACATTTTTAGAATTTTATGGTCACTTCGACCAAGTGCCCTTTAAGAAAACATGTAGAAGACATGAAGCATTTTGTTATTAAAGTTCTTCTCCTGATTGACTCTTCAACTTACCCCTATAAAATTTTTTGGCTATGTGAAAACCCCCTCTAAACAATTTTTAGATCCGGTCCTGGTATAAGACGAAATTACGACGTTCAAACTAAGTGTTCTATACAGGGTGCTGACTGGGTCTCTCGGTCATAGAGATTTACCATGAAAATTACACTTGGGTAATTTCCTGCTTCCCAATTTACTTTAGGAAAGAATCTTCAAATAAATTTTCGTATTTCTAAGATTTTTGAAATAGTTTTTCTACTCTGGAGCGTCACTAGAGTCCATAGGAGACTAAAAAAAACGTGCCTATATCTTTTAGCCAAGTCTAATAGTTTTGTAATAGATAGAGTCTAATAGTTTTGAAATATATGCTCTAGTATGAAGAGTCGCTCGAGTCCATTGGAGACTAAAAAAGAGTTGGCCCTCAAGCCCGCCTATATCTTTGAGCCCTGCCTAGCAGTTTTGACATAGTTTCTCTAGTCTTGAGAGTCTCTAGAGTCCGTTAGAGACTAAAAAGAGCCTGCCTATATCTTTTAACCCTGCCTTGTAGGTTTGACATAGTTTCTCTAGTCCGGAGAGTCGCCAGAGTGCATTGGAGACTAAAAAAGAACCTGCCTACATTCTTCAAACTCAGACTAGTAGTTTTGACATAATTTCTCTAGTCTGGGAAGTCGCTAGAGTCCGTTAGAGACTAAAAAGAGCCTATCTATATCCTTTAGCGCAGTATAATAGTTTTGAAATAGTTGCTCTAGTCTGGAGAGCCGCTCGAGTCCGTTAGAGACTAAAAAGCACCTGCCTATATCTTTTAACCCTGCCTAGTAGTTTTGAAATAGTTTCTCTAGTCTGGAGAGTCGCTAGAGTCCGTTATAGACTAAAAAGAGCCTGCCTATATCTTTTAACCCTGCCTAGTAGTTTTGAAAAAATTTCTCTAGTCTGGAGAGTCGCTAGAGTCCATTGGAGACTAAAAAAGAACCTGCCTACATCTTCAAACCCAGTCTAGTAGTTTTGACATAATTTCTCTAGTCTGGGGAGTCGCTAGAATCCGTTAGAGACTAAAAAGAGCCTACCTATATTCTTTAGCTCAGTATAGTAGTTTTAAAATAGTTGCTCTAGTCTGGAGAGTCACTAGAGTCCGTTAGAGACTAAAAAGAGCCTGCCTATATCTTTTAACCCTGCCTAGTAGTTTTTAAAAAATTTCTCTAGTCCGGAGAGTCGCCAGAGTCCATTGGAGACTAAAAAAGAACCTGCCTACATTCTTCAAACCCAGTCTAGTAGTTTTGACATAATTTATCTAGTCTGGGGAGTCGCTAGAGTCCGTTAGAGACTAAAACGAGCCTGCCTATATCTTTTAACCCTGCCTAGTAGTTTTGAAATAATTTCTCTAGTCTGGAGAGTCGCTAGAGTCCGTTAGAGACTAAAAAGAGCCTGCCTATATCTTTTAACCCTGCCTAGTAGTTTTTAAAAAATTTCTTTAGTCCGGAGAGTCGCCAGAGTCCATTGGAGACTAAAAAAGAACCTGCCTACATTCTTGAAACCCAGTCTAGTAGTTTTGACATAATTTCTCTAGTCTGGGGAGTCGCTAGAATCCGTTAGAAGCTAAAAAGAGCCTACCTATATCCTTTAGCCCAGTATAGTAGTTTTGAAATAGTTGCTCTAGTCTGGAGAGCCGCTAGAGTCTATTGGAGAGTAAAAGAGAGCCTGCTTATATCCTTTTTCACAGCCCAGTAGTTTTGAAATAGTTTCTCTAGTCCGAAGAGTCCCTAGAGTCCATTGGAGACTAAAAAAAGCCTGCCTATGCCCTTTAGCTCACTCTAAGAGTTTTGAAATATTTTCTCTAGTCTGAAGATGATCTTAAGCCTTTTCTTGGCAAATTGTCAATCATGGTCGTACCGGAATCGTAGGCGGATATTAAGCAACTAATGATTTATCAGTTAAATAATTCGATTTAAAGTTTGAATTTTTTTAACGTCTAAAACGGGCCCTGTAACTTTCTAACATTTATTAATTTGATTATAATTTCCCAGATTTAATATTTATATAAGTTAAAATTATACAAAATGTTGTGAAAAATTGTTTTAAAATATTAAAACAAATTAGAATCCTATTTCGTGTGTTAAACCACAAAAGTGGTTAAATGATAAATTTTCCTCCCCGGCATCTCCCTGTCCTTGTTAAAAGAAAACTTTTTAATGAAATTAAGGGATGTAATTTAAAAATGACATATTTTCAAATAAAATACGAGCTCTTTTGTTAAGGACCTTTTTTTCCTATTATTTAAAAAGGATAAATCTTTTCCATTAACTTTTACTTTTTTTTTAAATAGAAAAACTCTAAGTAACCACTCAAGTTATATAATTGTTGTAAAAGAAAAACTTTTAACAACTATTTGGAGAAAATTTATAAAGAGTTTCGTTTAGAGTTTTCCTTATGTTGTGTACGAGTAAAACAAAGCCAGTTAAGAAAAGTCGAATTATTTTGAAATAAATCCGAGAATTTTTATTTGGTAAAAACGTCGAGTTTGGTAAAATTTCCACTCACATTAGGTACTTTATTATATTACATTACTTTTATATAAAATGACATTTGTAAATACTTATATAATCACACAATGGATCAATACTATACATATATCTCGACTTTTCTATAAGCTTTCGATGCATTTCTTTAACGACAAGAAAAGCTTTTGTCGCGACATAGTCGTAAAACGTCTACTTTGCTATTTGTTATGTAAATATTTATGTACAAGGTATCTTTAAAAATCAATTTTTTGGTAATATAAACACATTTTTATCATCTCCCAGCTTCCTATACAAGGTGATTTGTAAGTAAGCACAAAAAGACGAAATGAAAATTATTTGACTTCTTTCAAGAAGACAAAGTCCCATAAATATACGCCCCAAAGTGCTAAGTTTTCAAAATATAGAGTGCTAAAATGTACAGTAAATGTACAGCCTTAAATGCATTACAGGGTGATTTTTTAAGTAGTACCAACATTGGGATCTCGGAAACGAAAAGAGTTACGAGATTGAAAAAGTTTGATAAGCTTTAGAATCCGTTTAGAAAATTTCAAAATTCAAAATGGTTACCGAGATAACGCAAAGAAAATGAAAATTTGCAGTTTAGTTTTTCCCTCGGTTTTTCCACTGTAGTTTGAAAATGGCTTACGTAAGAAAACAAATTCTTTGGAAATATTTTCAGGTGGTCAAAAGAGCTATCAAACGATACTAAACTCGACTTTTTATCACATCGGCGCTAGGCGTCGCGACGTTCAACTTTTTATTTTCTTATGGGACCTATTTTTTTTTTGCAGAAAATTACTTAGTCGGCTTGTCTAAATTCGGATACCAAACGAGAACACTCTATCTTGCACTTTTCTTAATTTACACAACTAGGTAGGTAGGTAATGTTAAGTTATGTTAATTATGTTACTTTATGTTATTTTTTACGATGAAAAATAACCACAAAGTGCCTTAGAAAATTCAATTAAATTACATTAATTTAATAAATAATAATTTGATGTCGTCACCGATTATAATAAGATAATAGCCTCACGACAATCGAGATGGCAGGGAAACATAGGTTTCTAAAGAGAAAAGGCTTTTACTATTAGTACTTATTGACCACCCTTTATAAACTCATAAAATTTTTCTATTGTTTGTCATTAAATTTAAACGACGACACGCGGGAAGAAAAATTTAAATTTTTCGACATTATTTTTATCTTTGCTGACATTAAATTTTGTTTTAATTTATTTCAAGTGGAGTTCAATTGTTTCTTTTCTTTTCAGCAGACAGTCGAGTTTGTCTTTTGTTTTCGTTACAGATATCATCAAGCAAGAAGAAAACGTTAAAAATTATCGCAATTTAAAAAAAATTAAAAATAATTCAAATACAAGACTAAAATAATTTAATTGGAACAATATTCCTTTAAGCTAGTTGTACACACGGCTCTCATGGGCGTCGACAAGGAGGGGCAAGAGGGGGAAAAAGTACCCCCCCCCATTAAGTCATTATTAAGGCGTTCGAAAATATATAATATAATATTTATAATTTAATTTGAAAAATATTCCGGTAAGGTCGTTGTACACACGGTACTCATGGTCGTCGCCAAAGGGGGGCTAGAGGGGGCGAAAGCCCCCCCCCCCCCACCTCCTGGTAATGGCGCGAGGCCATTATTAAGGCCTTCGAAAATATATAATATAATATTTATAATTTAATTTGAAAAATATTCCGTTAAGGTCGTTGTACACACGGTAACATAAGCGTCGCCAAAGGGAGGCTAGAGGGGGCGAAAGCCCCCCCGCCCCCGGGTAATGGCGCGAGACCATTATTACGGCGTTCAAAAATATATAATATAATATTTAGAATTTAATTTGAAAAATATTCCGGTAAGGTCGTTGTACATACGGTACTCATGGTCGTCGCCAAAGGGGGGCTAGAGGGGGCGAAAGCCCCCTCCCGGGTAATGGCCCCCGAGGCCATTATTAAGGCGTTCGAAAATATATAATATAATATTTATAATTTAATTTGAAAAATATTCCGGTAAGGTCGTTGTACATACGGTACTCATGGTCGTCGCCAAAGGGGGGCTAGAGGGGGCGAAAGCCCCCTCCCGGGTAATGGCCCCCGAGGCCATTATTAAGGCGTTCGAAAATATATAATATAATATTTATAATTTAATTTGAAAAATATTCCGTTAAGGTAATTGTATACACGGTACTCATGGATGTGGCGAAGGGGGAAGGGTACTCCCCTTCTGGGTAATGGTCCAAGGCCATTATTAAAGCGTTCGAGAAGCAAACTTTTTGTTGTCTGTTGATTTTTTTAGTTTTAGAAATTTAATTTTGTTGAGCTAATAAGTTAATACAAGAGCGAAAAGTTTAATTTCTCCGACGAATATGCGAAGTTGCTGGAAGAAGCGAAGCCGAGCAAACTTTGCTCTACGTTTGCTGAATATGGGCAAACGTACGAAAAATGTTAGCAAGCAACTCAGCAAAAGATGGTACTTTGATGAAAAGGTGAACTTTTGAAAGATGAACTTCTCGTCCAAATAACAACCATAAAATGTCACTTTTTAACACAAAAGAATAAAAATAAAATTACTTAATAACAAAATTTGTTATCTTTTCTTAGAACACGTTGACCTTGAGATGCAGAAATTTTCAGGTGCAGCACATGAGACAAAGCACTTCTGCCCCTCCCTAGAATTTTTGAAAGCGACGCCTATGACGGCACTAATATTCGAGACAAGACAGTGAGTCATGCCAGCTATGAATTCGGTGTCACGTTAATTCTGAGACAACATTCTAGCTAGCTAGCGATCTGAGCGAGCGAGCTAAGCGAGCGATAGTTTAAGACTAATTACACTGTTGCCTTTCTCCGAAAACTCACGATTATACAGAGTAACTTTTTTAAATTGGGATCTCGGAAATCTCTTAGCAAAAAGTTGGATATTTTGATGACCTTTATGATTTCGATTAAAAAATTCAAAATAGTTACCAAGATAACACAAGAAAATTGAAAATTAGAAATTTAGTTTTTCGACTGTAGGTAATTTGAAAACGACTTATTTAAAAAAATTTCTCGGGAAAATGTTTCAGAAGGTCAAAAGAGCTATCAAACGATACTAAACTTGACATTTTATCATATCGACGCTAGACGTCGCGACGTTTGATTTTTAATTTTTTTTTCTATCTTCGACTTTTCTTAATTTCGACAACTTTTTTACGTTATCTCAACTAAGAGTGCACACAACAATATTTTTTTGACACATAAATGAAGAAAAAATGGGCGTGGTATTTGCAACTACGTCACGTTGAAACGTAATAGGCCACGCCTACAATGAGTCATTATTTTCTTTTTGTTGTCTTTTAGGACTAACAAACGTTTACAATGAAGAAATTCAAATTGTCGATAATTTTAAAACTATTAATTTTGCTACTTTTGCGCTTATAAGCCTACTAGATGAACTTCATCGACCTGCAGGTATAGTAAATTTCTTACAAAGAGTTAAAAACTTATTAATAATTAAATTTCGGTTGGGTTAGTAAAACTAACGCAAACAAATTGTCCAATATAACACAAAATAAACACCCTTTACTGTTTAAATAAATATTAACTCTAATTAAAGTTTTGATAATGTGAACAATTTTGGTAGGTAGGTATTGTTATTGTAATAGGTAGGTAGATGGAGTGGTAGAGTACGTACAATTTATATTAAAGTTTCATTTCGTTAAGATTTGTGGTTATACCTTTAACTTTATTTTCTTTTCCAACAGTTTGTGTAATTCTACACCATCCTCTATATTATGTTTGAGCTTTTAGCCAATTACTTGCTTTAGTATCAAATTGTGACAGTTTTAGGTCTATCAAAGTAAATTATCTGATCGCCCAAAATACGTTTTAGTTAATCAAAAGCGTTTACTTTTCGCTACTGATTAAAGATCAATCAATTGTCGAGAATTGAATAACCAATTTTAATTTTCCAAATATAAATTTAGAGAGTTAAACCGAAGAAGGCTCTAATGCCCGGTTGAATAAAAGATAATTATATTTAAATTCGAGAATTAAATTTATATTTTTTTGATGTGGCAACGTTGCACTATGTAATGTCAAGTTTTGACGTTTGTTTTCGCTTGCGAATTATAACTCTCGCTTCGCTTAGCGCCTCAGGATATAATACTTGCGCTAGGGTTATAATAGTATACTTCTCAACCTAATTATGTAATATACTATTACCTACTCTCTAAATAAATCTATAGGCATAATCAACCGAAGACTTTAATTGAATTCCAAAGCGGTCCTTGTCAAAAAGATTCGAAAATGAAAAAAATTTTCAATACTTTGTAACAATAATTGAGCTTTTTTTTTAAAAAAAAAGAGTTTGGTTAAAAAGCGACTCGATTAATAAATGCCACAATGCAATATTCACACAACGTTTTGTTATCCCAAAAAAATCCATTTAATAATTATTAGCATCCGCCCAACCTTTTCATCAATGGTGCCAATTACCTTTTTATTGTTACATAATTTGATTGGCAAGTCTTTTTGACAATTATTAGCTTTTAAACAAATTTTAAAAAACTTTTCCAACTATACAGGGTGTTTAAACCTAACATTTACCAAAAAATACACCTCTTTTTGAAATTCCACAATTTCCAACGTGTGGAACCAAGTTCAGATAACTTTCGAACGCCTAAACCGTGCGAAATGAAATTTGGCACAAAGGTCCGCCATACGCTCTGATTAATTTTTGGTCAAAATCGGCTCTTCTAAATGACGCACTTTGTAACATATGCAAGTCGTTACGAACATTTTCGAGTTTTCGTGTCTTGCGATTTTTAAAATGAGGTTAAGCAAACAGAAAAGTTCTCTTATAACACATCTCTTTTATTTTTAAATAAAGAAAAACCGCTTTAATATGTACATATTAGTCGAGACCGAGAGTTAATATCGTGTTCCTAAATACATTACAAAATGTTTTAGTCGGTTGCTCTCATGTTATAGAAATTTTGAGTTGGTATTTTATGTCGAAAAATAGTATTAATTTCAAAATGGATGTCTTATTATTACAATAAACGAATAAAATTATTGATTATAATAAAATTGCGAATTTCCCATAAAATAACCGTTACGATGCATCGGATGAGGCTATTAATTCTAAAGTGGTCGTCAAGGATGCCATACGAGCATGTTTTGATTTAAAAATAAAATATCTTGGAAATGGGCAGAATTATGACTGAGGGACAGTTTCCACTCGTATTTCCACCCCATCCCCTGTACATTGTACAATATGAATTTTTCTACGTCTTTAGTCTAGTCTGCAGTGCATAAAAGAGTTACCTACGGATGAAAATATTACAAGAGTTGTAATATTGGGTGGAACTAGTTCAATTAGAAAAGAACCCACTTTAATACATTATATACTAACGTAGAAGACCTTCTCTGATAGAATGAGCTCTACAAAGTGGGGAATAATTTTCGAGACATACTAGGCTTCTTGAGAATGACAAAGATATAATAATATACAAGGTGTAACCGGTGTCCGGAACTCTGGGTCTTCTTAGCAATCGTAAATACTGTTTCAGAAGTGGGATTAGACTAACGAGTGGCTTACACCAAGTTCAAGTGGACTTTTCTCACTCGTTAGGCTCTTATTTCCTATATTTAAATACGTCATTGCCTTCTTTGAACTTTGTCCTATCAGGAATTATGACTATTAGTGATATCAACCGGATATTAAAGTCTCTAACGGTTACGAACGGAATGTCTAAATATCAACTTTCTCGCCCATTCGTGAGAAACCGCCCTCTTAAGTCCAAAAATATAAGCACGCTTATTGAATATGTTTAATTAATTATGGTAGTGTCTCTTGTAACACATGTCCCTTTTCCCAGCAGAACACGGTTTGTTTAATATGTATCTACATTTTTTTTGAACGGTCGAAAAAACGAGGCCCCTGAACGACATCGACATTTTGATTAACGTTGTAAATTTTTAAAACGTAGACACGGTCCTTTCTAAACAATTTCAGCCCGTCAAAGGGAGAAAATCGTAAGAAGAAAAGCTGCAAAAGAAATAAACCGTTATTAAATATTTTATTACCGCCTCCGCATGATGTGCGTACGGTATACTTAAAAAGTCACCCCAAATTTTAGTATTTCGTATTTAAAGTTGTCATCTTAAGGAAAATCAAATATGAAGTATATTATTATAAGCCTCCTACCCTTTTCCTACCACCAACCGACACCTCGGCTTGTTAAAATTTGTCTCAACTAGTTAAAACTTTTTGACTTAAAACAAACTAACTATACCACAACTTGTAAATATAAATTTTGAGGTTAGGTGAGTATTTTAAAAGTTTAAAATCCGAATCTATTTTAAAAGTGTAAATATTTGTCTTTAAATGGCGTCGAAGAATTTTCCAAAAGTTTGCGCAAAACTTTCTTCTCTCGAATTTACAGTAGTGCATAAATCAAAACTTTGCTTTTATGAAATGTATGTATGCCTAGTTGTCTTTTTTCCAAAGACAAAATTTTAATAATTATGTATACGTTTGCGCTTCTATTTTGTTTTTCATTTACCATTTACTTACACATAAATTTAGAATAAAAATACGAGCTAAAGTTCGGTTGCTTTCGTTTTTAGGAAACGCCTAAAAATAGGCAACCAACAATACAAAATAATAGTAACCATGGTTACTGGATGAAGCATGAACATTGCTACGTTACACATCACTCCACCCCCCTACCCAACGACCAACGACAACAATCAAAACACCGTGTCCTGTGCACCAGATACAATTCGACACCCTGTATAGCATTATCATTTAACGAGTGATCATATCCACCCTTGAACTTTGTTTAATTTTAAACGAATTTCTTTTTCCCATTACAGTAATTAATTACACAACTTTTTTAATTGTTAAACACTATACAGAGCTTTTCAAAAAAAGCTCTCAAGTATCTAATTTTTTTTAAATAGGCCAAGTTTTCTTTAGAAAAAAATTTTCTTGTTAAACTAATAATACAACCTCTAGTTGTACGAAAGTACTAGAAAAAATTTTTTTTCACACATCCAACTTGTCTTTATAACACAATTTTCCTCGCAGGACGACTTTTTGTTTTAATAATACAATAAAATTTCAATTAACCGACAATTTTTCTACATTTAAATTAGAAAATAACAAACAAACGTATCATTATTTTTGGGTTGAAAATATTTAAAGCGATGAAAAGTAGCTAACAAAATGGAGCTTAGAAAGCTTTGACTGAATCGTGTGTATACAAAGAATACAAAAGAGCTTTGACAGAACGTGTGGAAAACTTTGGACACGACCAATGATTTTTAACTTCAAAAGCTTTTCCCTAACTGAAACCTCTCTCTCTTTTTTTAAACATAAAATGAAACGAATAATTGGCATCATTAAAGTACTTAAACGTTTTTTTGAATATTACAGCAAAAATTTATTTGCACTTCTAAACCTATTGCGAAGCATAAGATTTTTTCATGTTGTCGTTATGAACTTTTATTGGGATGTTTTTGTTGTTCATAAGTGTTTTATTTTGGTTGTTAATTTTTGATATTTTGCTTTTTCGTTTTAAAAAGCATTTTTAAACTCTTTATAGTATTTCTTGAAGAGTGAAGACTATTAAGACCCAATTGATGTACAACAGTCATGCAGATCTAAAATTTAGATATTAGATAGCTCTCTCTTAGCAGTCTCATAGGGTTATGAAGAAATAAAGATTGCTTTGGGTATAATAGGCTAGGTAGAAGGTTACAATAAACTTCTTCAGGCTCTCATAATGACTTAAAGAGCATTTTAAAATCGAAAAGAATTAAGATAATAATTTTTTCAAAAAGTCAAAAATCATTCCTCGGGTGGAATAAGGGTGCTTCTAGTGATGGGAAAAATTTAAAACTCGTGTAAAGTGTACAAAACAGTATGCTTTATAATAATCCGCAATAAAAATAAATTAATCACCCCTAGCTAATTTATTAGGGGTATTATAAAAATCGAAAAGAATTTAAAAAAATGATATTTTTGAAAAAGTCAAAAATCATTCCTAAGCTGGAGAGGAGGCGCTTCTAGCGATGGGAAAAATTTAAAACTCGTGTAAAGTGTACAAAACTGTATGTTTTATAATAATCCGCAATAAAAATAAATTAGTCACCCCTAGCTAATTTATTAGGGGTATTATAAAAATCGAAAAGAATTAAAAAAAATGTTATTTTTTGAAAAAGTCAAAAATCATTCCTAAGCTGGAAAGGAGGCGCTTCTAGCGATGGGAAAAATTTAAAACTCGTGTAAAGTGTACAAAACTGTATGTTTCATAATAATCCGCAATAAAAATAAATTAGTCACCCCTAGCTAATTTATTAGGGGTATTATAAAAATCTAAAAGAATTAAAAAAAATGTTATTTTTTGAAAAAGTCAACAATCATTCCTAAGCTGGAAAGGAGGCGCTTCTAGCGATGGGAAAAATTTAAAACTCGTGTAAAGTGTACAAAACAGTATGCTTTTTAATAATCCGCAATAAAAATAAATTAATCACCCCTAGCTAATTTATTAAGGGCATTTTAAAAATCGAAAAGAATTATAAAAAATGTTATTTTTTGAAAAAGTCAAAAATCATTCCTAAGCTGGAAAGGAGGCGCTTCTAGCGATGGGAAAAATTTAAAACTCGTGTAAAGTGTACAAAACTGTATGTTTTATAATAATCCGCAATAAAAATAAATTAATCACCCCTAGCTAATTTATTAGGGGTATTATAAAAATCGAAAAGAATTTAAAAAAATGATATTTTTGAAAAAGTCAAAAATCATTCCTAAGCTGGAAAGGAGGCGCTTCTAGCGATGGGAAAAATTTAAAACTCGTGTAAAGTGTACAAAACAGTATGCTTTATAATAATCCGCAATAAAAATAAATTAATCACCCCTCGCTGATTTATTAAGGGCATTTTAAAAATCGAAAAGAATTTAAAAAAATGTTATTTTTTGAAAAAGTCAACAATCATTCCTAAGCTGGAAAGGAGGCGCTTCTAGCGATGGGAAAAATTTAAAACTCGTGTAAAGTGTACAAAACTGTATGTTTTATAATAATCCGCAATAAAAATAAATTAGTCACCCCTAGCTAATTTATTAGGGGTATTATAAAAATCGAAAAGAATTTAAAAAAATGTTATTTTTTGAAAAAGGTAACAATCATTCCTAAGCTGGAAAGGAGGCGCTTCTAGCGATGGGAAAAATTTAAAACTCGTGTAAAGTGTACAAAACAGTATGCTTTATAATAATCCGCAATAAAAATAAATTAATCACCCCTAGCTAATTTATTAGGGGTATTATAAAAATCGAAAAGAATTAAAAAAAATGTTATTTTTTGAAAAAGTCAAAAATCAATCCTAAGCTGGAAAGGAGGCGCTTCTAGCGATGGGAAAAATTTAAAACTCGTGTAAAGTGTACAAAACTGTATGTTTTATAATAATCCGCAATAAAAATAAATTAGTCACCCCTAGCTAATTTATTAGGGGTATTATAAAAATCGAAAAGAATTTAAAAAAATGTTATTTTTTGAAAAAGGTAACAATCATTCCTAAGCTGGAAAGGAGGCGCTTCTAGCGATGGGAAAAATTTAAAACTCGTGTAAAGTGTACAAAACAGTATGCTTTATAATAATCCGCAATAAAAATAAATTAATCACCCCTAGCTAATTTATTAAGGACATTTTAAAAATCGAAAAGAATTAGAAAAAATGTTATTTTTTGAAAAAGTCAACAATCATTCCTAAGCTGGAAAGGAGGCGCTTGTAGTGATGGGAAAAATTTAAAACTTGGGTAAAGTGCAGCAAAGAGAGTGTTTTATAAATATCCCCAATCAAACTCTCCCCTAACTAATTTATTAAGAACTATTGTTAGCCCTGATTAATGTAAAATAAAGAGTAAATGGACGTGATAACTCTTTCTCTAAGCTTTAAAAGTCTCCGAAACAGAAGAGAAATTCTATCTGATTCTTCAAATGTTTAGAAAATTCCAAACACTTAGGTCCGTTTGACATGTGCTAAATGTCTTACTATATTTTTAGTAGTGAAACTAACACGGCTTTAATATTTGAACTTTTGGAAATGTTTGTCGCGGAGTCTGAAGACACTTGAAAACCTTTGCGTACTCTTTGGAGCCTGAAACTATTTTTGAGGACACTAAAGATATAAGTTTAAAACTTGGAGATAGGCGATGAATCGCGTAACCTTCTTTAGACGTGCTCCGCAGGTTTAAAAAGTCTCAAAGAGAGGAGGGCTTCTATAAGCTGTAGGGGCTCTCATGTAAGTCTAAAACTGTTTACATGGGATCATATGGGTCTGAACATTCTAAAAAAAAAATATAAACGACTGGACAGTTAAAGAGTATCATCGGGCGCCCATACCACGCATGAAGCTGTTAAATTTTAAGAAAGACTTAAAAAACCACAAAAAGTTCTAAATATTTCAAAATATCCCCTTTAAACCTGCACTTTTAAATCTAAAATTTAAAAAAAATTATACGATAATGTCTAAAAAAGATTTTTACCACAAATTTGGGTTATAAAATTCAACAAGTTTCTTTTTTTAATTCAAAAACGTTGTAACCCAATTTGTAATAATGATTTTCCACGAACGTTTAGTTTTATTTGATCGTGTTTTTTTATTAAAAAAAAAGAGTAAACCGGCTCATAAAGTACATGTAAGAGAGGGTGTATAAAAAAATTGCATTTCAATTTTCGGTTTTAATCAAATCATACCCTTGGGTCGCATTCGAAATGCGTACATTCGTTAGATAGCGTTTTGTGGATGAGCGCAAGGTCTAGAGAATGGCACATATTCCTACCTCCTCTCTAGGAGATGATATATGGGTTCTGCATTGTCTAGGGAAGACAGTTTAACGTGATGGATTGCTATGTTAAATCAAAAATAGATTCGTAAATTTAGATAGCTTTGTATAACCTTATAGCCCAATAGTTTTTATTAAGCCGTTATAAATTATATCATTAGGGTTTTGCTCTATATAAAAGAGACGATATGAATATTCAATGCTCTTCCAACGCACACACGACTACATCGGGAAACGGTTTACGTGAAAATTGGAATTGAAAATTTTTAAATTAATTTTTTTCATTTTCTTTTAGTACTTACGAGAATAGTCATTGTTATGTAATACAGTGTTTTTCGACAACATAATTTTTGTGTTTTTTACGCGAAAATTTGTTTTGATAAATCCTCCCAAAACAATTTTCACCTTACATAAACAGCAGCCTGTTGAAGGAAAGATAAGACGCACCCCAACGAATTCGTTGTTATTTGCATTGCTAATACATGTTTTCACTTTCTACTTTATACAGAAGAAACAGAGGTGCTAAAACTCACTGTACGTATCCCTTCGACACTGTTTATTTGTAGACGACAGGGACGGATTTGAAAATTTTCCAAAGAGAAACGATTTAATAACAGTGTCCTTTTTGAAATGATCGATAACAGTAGCTTGAGGTTAAATAAGACGATATAGCTAAACTTGCTCGTATACAAATATGCGCCCCTAAAAAGATACAACCCTCTGAAAGTGGGCACCACTGATCGGTTTTTGTTTTTAAATAACTTCTGAACCACTTGACCTTTAAACTTCTAATTCAACACGCTTGTATCTTAATGTAACATTAATATAATCCACAAGTTTGAAGAAAATCGCATACTCCAATTCCATAAAAAAAATTTTGTCCAACCCCTAAAGACTTTTCAAAATGTTTATTGGCAGCAATTTATTTTTATAAAGAGTTTTTTCAGTGGTGTATCCAGAAATTATTCTACATGAGAGGGGCATTAACATCAAATAGTTCAATAAGAAAGCCCCCCAATCGTCTTCTCGTGTATGTGCCAGTGGTAAACGATACAAAACAATATTGAAATAGTTGTATTTGTGTTTTAATTAAGCAAGATTTAACTCCTTATAATTAGTTAAGTTTAATTTATACCACTCGACATGATAACGACAACGAGGGGGATTCATCAACAGCCCCTAATTGCCCTATTATTACAACTCGGCAAACTAAAGAGAAAACTAATTATCCATTTTGAAGAAAATTTGAAAAACTTCTAAAACATATTATTTTCATAAAAGTTAGTGAAAAACACACCAAAATTTCTAAATCGCTAGGGAATTTAACCCTAACATCTACTTTATCAAACTTTTTATTTAAAATTAGAATTTATTTCGAATCTGCAACCACATTTTACTTCTTTGTTAATGAGGAAAACCGATACATATTCAACGGATGAATCGATTCTAAAAGTTTATCAACCGCAGGGTGTAACAACCGCTACTAACATTCAGGTACATGTTTTGGATTGTTTTCTTACATAAAATGGAGTTTAAATTGAATTAACCGCCTTGTAGAAAACTTTGAATAACGTTAAAGGGCAAAAGCGTCTTTAATAGCCTTCCTTGGAATCTCCTGACTAGTAGATGTACGTAGTGACGAGTGTACAGAAAAATATTTCTTAACAGTGCTACAGAGCCAATCATCAATAACCGCCTTCTCAGAAAGAAGCAGTTTCTATTTTAGGGGCCTTTTTTAAATCTAACCTTGGTGGTTAGAATCTCAGCTAAGCCTTAACCGACCCTTGAAGGTTATACTCTAAACGTACCCGTATTAGACTCTAACCTTACCTCAAAACCTTATCTACCATTAACGGTTAGACCCTGATTTACCCTTAAAGGTTAGAAACTAACGTTAACTTGAAGGTTAGATTGTAACATAACTTTGATGATTAGACCCTGACCTACCCTTAAAAGATAAAACATGACCTAACCTTCAAGGTTAGACTCTAAGGTAACCTCAAAGGTTCGACTCTAAGAAAACCGTAAAGGTTACATCCTAACCTAACCTTGAAGGTTAGAATCTAACGTCACCGCGATGTTAGACCCTAACCTAACTTGAAGGTTAGACCCTAACTTCAACTTGATGATTAGATCTTGACCTACCCTTGAAGGTTAGACTATAAAGTATCCTCAAAGGTGAGACTCTAAGAAAACCGTAAAGGTTACATACTAACGTAACCTTGAAGGTTAGAATCTAACGTTACCGCGATGTTAGACCCTAACCTAACTTGAGGGTTACACCCTAACTTCACCTTGATGATTAGATCTCGACCTACCCTTCAAAGTTAGACTATAAAGTAACCTCAAAGGTGAGACTCTAAGAAAACCGTAAAGGTTACATACTAACGTAACCTAGAAGGTTAGAATCTAACGTCACCGCGATGTTAGACCCTAACCTAACTTGAAGGTTAGACCCTAACTTCACCTTGATGATTAGATCTCGACCTACCCTTGAAGGTTAGACTATAAAGTATCCTCAAAGGTGAGACTCTAAGAAAACCGTAAAGGTTACATCCTAACCTAACCTTGAAGGTTAGAATCTAACGTCACCGCGATGTTAGACCCTAACCTAACTTGAAGGTTAGACCCTAACTTCAACTTGATGATTAGATCTTGACCTACCCTTGAAGGTTAGACTATAAAGTATCCTCAAAGGTGAGACTCTAAGAAAACCGTAAAGGTTACATACTAACGTAACCTTGAAGGTTAGAATCTAACGTCACCGCGATGTTAGACCCTAACCTAACTTGAGGGTTACACCCTAATTTCACCTTGATGATTAGATCTCGACCTACCCTTCAAAGTTAGACTATAAAGTAACCTCAAAGGTGATACTCTAAGAAAACCGCAAAGGTTACATCCTAACGTAACCTTGAAGGTTAGAATCTAACGTCACCGCGACCGTTAAACCCAAACCTAACCTTGAAATTTAGACTCTGACCTACTCTTGAAGGTTAGACTCTAGCCTACCCTTGAAGCTTCAAATCTAACGTTAAATTGAAGGTTCAACCGTAACTTAACCTTGATTATTAGACCATGACGTACCCTTGAAGATTATGCTCTAAGGTAACATCAAAGGTTAGACCCTAACGTACCCTTGAAAGTTAGACTCTAAGGTAACCTCAAAGGTTAGACACTAACCTACCCTTAAAGGTTGGAATCTTACCTCAACGCGATGTTAGACCCTAACCTAACTTGAAGGTTAGACCCTAACTGCACCTTGATGATTAGATCTTGGCCTACCCTTGAAGGTTAGACTATAGGTAACCTCAAAGGTGAGACTCGAACCTACCCTTGAATGTTAGAATCTAACGTCACAGCGATAGTTAGACCTTAACCTAGCCTTGAAGGTTAGAACCTAACCTAACCTCGTAGGTTAGACCCTAACCTAACCTTAATGATTAGACTCTAACCTCACCCTCTACCGGGAAAACGCTAGATTTGATTTTCTCTCACCGATTTCTTGTTCTCCCGCTGAAGAGAGAGCGGGGAACCGTTAGATCCGATATAACTTGCTCTTTCGACGTCTATGTGCTTATTGTTGAATTCAACAGAATTTTATCTAAAAAAACCTCCCAAACATAATTTATTTCTCTTTTGCAGAGATGGTCTCTGATCGAGTTGTCAGAGAGTTTATTTAAAGTATATAAAATTTATCTTCATATTTTTCCAATCATGAAAAACAATATGAGTATCAACTTTTCAGACAAACTTTTATTGAAACTTTTTTAACGATTTCCCCAACCTTCAAAGTAGAGACCCTTTAAAACAAAAACAAAACTATTAAAGTCAAAACTAAACCTAAATGATAAGCAGTGCTCATAATACACACCAAACAGTTCACCAGACTCTCTTGGGCGTAGTCAATAACACACCGTCAAGGTGTCAATAAACGCTAGCCATTACAACCAAATATACAGTATAACTAATGGGGGATGCAAAGTCTTGAAAGTTTAACCCTTAACGTAAATTAACAAAAGTAAACTACGAAACGATGAGAGCTGCTCATTTCTACGATAATCCGTTTAAACGAAGTTCAATTCTTGTTGGATTTGTGCACTTCGATACTTCGTGGTGCAACGTGCATAAAACATTTTCACGCTTTTAATTGACGCTAGCGTTAAAATTCATCCCCTAACTCACACAAAATCCTCCGAGGATAAAGCTTTTAAAAAGATTTTCCAATTCTCGTTTCTTTTATCTCAACTTGGGGAAATTTAAAGTATTTTTAGATTTCAAAAATTACAAAATAATGTGTCGATTCTTAAAAGAACGTTTACTTAGTCAAAATATTTTTTTAAAATGGCCTAAGTCGTTTTCAGGGACTTGAGAAGATGTTTCAGACGACTGAATGAAAAAAGATCTATACAAAGGAAAACCCTAGTGGGGCGGACACCTGAAGAAAGAGATGGCTCGACGACTGGAGAAAAGACCTATGGCTTTCTATGAGCTTAGAGCCACGGAGTATGAAAAGGGCTAACCTACAATAAATCCTCAAGGGCTAAAGCTTTTTAAAAAAAATTTCAATTCACCAGTTGTGTTATTTCAATTTTTGGTTAAATTTCAAGCACGTTTTTGACTATCATTTCAAAAAAATTACAAAACCGCGTTTCAATTCATAAAAGAAACGTTTGTTTTGGCAAAATTATTTTTTTGTAAAATGACGTAAAATAGGCAGCTTCCAATAAAACTTGTTGCTCCGCCATCTCTCTAACTAAATTTCGATTTAAATCACCAAAGTTTTGACACATGCCTGCGAAACTCGCAATATAGAAATCAAATGAAGCAAAAGACGTTATTTTTTTTTATAAAAAAAAGATGACACGTTTATTTTTTTATTTTTTTATAATTCTTCTTTAGTAGGCCTCGACCTATTTTTTTGGTTAAAAAACAGTCGTAATAAAATTAAATTTACAGGATTCGACGTCTCTAAAACTACTTTATATGCTGAAGGTATCTCGCTACTGCTTCCCCTTATTATTATTCCACCGAGTTAATAAAACCCTAACTCTAAGAAAATTTTCATACCGAAAATTATTTTTTATTTTAAAAAATTATTAAAAAGAAAAAGAAATTCGGCTAAAGATAGCTTTTATAATTATTTTTAAAAGGTCCAGGTGTCTTAAATTATTCAGTTAATTAACTCTCTTTTCATAGTCACCCTGACCTGTTAATACAAGGGATGAAAGAAGTCGTGGATGTTAAAAAAAACGTAAAATCAGCTAATTGCGCAAGAACTGAACCTCTAAACTAATCTTTTGATGACTCTGAATTATTCACTAGTTTTTGAGTCCTAGACGTTAACTTAGAATTCAATGGTCGATGATAATAGACGAGAAATTCGAAACTCGACTTGTTATTAATTAATAAGACTTCGGGGCATTTGAGAAACTTCAGACACAAAAACTTTTACACAAAAACAAAGGTCGTTTAAACCCAAAGAGCTTGGCACTTCGTCTGACAAAGGACCACGTCACTAGCTCCAAATTCAAAAATTGTAAAGGATTAATAGATTGATATTAGAAATTCAAAGAGAGAATTTATGATTTGTCTAATTTACGAACCGAACTAGATAAATGGGTGTCCCACTTACTAATTATTATGCCGCCATCCAACAGATACGTAGATGATCATAAGGAAGGCACTTGTTTGAACTAACAGATATATTGGCAACCGTCTACCTCACGAATAGCCGGAGAGACATTTTGCCGAAGACAGCTGCCCGCTACGAACAGGTTGTCAACCTACCTGCTTCGGTAAATATTTAAAAGGGTACCTAACTTAATAATCGTCACAGTACCATGGGTGATGGTGTATGATTTACGATAGGGTTGGTTGGCATAAGCTGATGAGCAACTGTTGACTTATAGAAGTCGGGTTCTTATATGTATTTTCAGACTATACTTAGCTAGAAAGCCTGGCTAACCAACTGATTGGCAGCCTTACCAGCTTATTAGCTGGTACTGTGTCAATTAATTGATTAGATAAAAACAAGCTGAATCATGGATTAACATTCAAAAACAAAACTGAAGAATGACAAATGTGAGCAGGACTGAGATAGTAAAGAAAAGAAGACTTTTCGAGTACCCACCATCACTTTCCATTTTTTGACCAATCAGCACAAAGAGGGCGTGCTCACAGGATGGTTAAAAAAGTAGTGGTGGAGGAGTACTGTAAGTCCCCCTTTCTGTACTACTCTCAGTTAAAAACATTACTATGGCTTTTTACCTGACACATATTTAAGGAACTACACGCCATCGACTGATACTTAGAGCCGCTACTATGAAACTTAGGGCCGGTACTTTGAAACTTAGGACCGGTACTTTGAGTCTCGGTTAAGTCTGTTTAGGTTGCTTTGATACTAGGTTAAAGTTAACCACTGTTACAAGTAGGGTTGGCTAATTTGATAACTTGGTTAAAGATGGTTTTAATCAAGACTCAAAGTACCGGTCCGTAGACTACAAATTATGTGGGAAAGAGACGAAAAAAGACGACAGACTGTTGTCTCTACCGCAGTTACCGCTGTTACTGCCGTCCGACTGTTCCGCTGGGTTGGCATCGCTCGCACCTGGAATTAATTTGGCAGCCGTGGGCACCTCTGTTACAAGTGATCGTATTGCGCCGGTCATTCTCGTAGCAGGGTTCCGATTAACCCCTGATGATCGTATTGCGCCGGTCATAGTCAGTGGGGGACGGAGGCTCCTTGCCAAAGATTCCTCGTGTGCCCGGTGTACCGCCCTCAGAGAGTCCAAGGAGAGTGTCTTTAGTTCTAAATCATGGGGCTAGGAGTTCGTCCTTACTAATGCCTCTTCCAAACGAGCAATAACATCAGCTGATCAAGTCCGTAAAGGGTAAAGACCGCAGGTGGGAGAAATTCCGCGACCGTGTCACCAGCGTTGATTAAGGACGTAATGCAAGTTCTATTTATTATTGCCCTAACAAAGGGATGGCGCCCGTCACCCGAGCAAATAAAAGTCGTAAAGAGCAGGTAAACATTCTTGAGTATTGTCATCTTTGAAACTGGACTCGTCTTCAACTGTTTTACTACGCGGAGAGCAGTTAACCATTATAATCACTCTTGTAAATACAATCTTAGGAATGTGGTGGTTAGGTAAGAAAGGTGGTGGTTATAACGTCCTATTCACCTAAGGACCTGCACCATATACTACTAAATATAGGGGTGGGGGTCTACTGAGTCTTATAACTGCAGTGCGTCTGAATCTAAGGGTTGATCATAATTGAAGACAAAAATCGCAATCCCATTTAACCGATGGTTAAAACAAATCGTTTTTAACCAATGGTTAAAACGAGTTGGTTAACCAAAAATGAATCACTTGGTTAATTTTTTTTAACCGGTTAACCAGTTAATCGAGTCGAAATCGCCAGCCCTAATGTTAACCGATATACCGAAACACTGAGAGACTAACTGACCTCCCCACCCCTCTTAAAGCACCCTTCCTTCTACACAAATAACAATTATCATTTTAGAAAATTATTTTCGTTCGTGTCCTACTACGAATTGGATCGATTTGTATTTTGATACTTTTAAGTAAGCATCACCTGTTGGAAATTATATGCCTCTTGACCGCAACTCGGAAATTTGCTCTTGTTATAAATTGTTATTATAATAGAAGTTATTCGACTAACACAAGTTCCTGACGTAGAATTAATATTAATTAAATCAACAAAGCCCTTAAAGCATTAAACCGATCGATTTTAACCAAAGTCCACAACTACGAGTACTTTACTTTATTTTAGAGAAGAAAAAAAAAGGCACACGTCAATTATAACTTTACGGAAAAGTAAAAAATTTAAATTACTAATTTTTCTTTTCAATTAATCAAAGACTTTTTAAAAGAGCTTAGGGTTGTTAGAGGTTCGGATGTGTGGTCTGTTTCCACCAAATAAATTTAAAAAGTTTCCGACATAACTAAAAGTCGCATGAATCATTTTGGATTGATTAATTAACAACTAGCGCCCTCTAATTCTTCAGCTAAGACAAGAAATGTTATAATCATAATAAGAGTAATGGTCAAGGAGGCATTGAAAAACAATATATATAATATAGTCTTGATATAATTTTTCTTGATTGACGATCACTTCAATTTTAAAAATATTGATGACAGATGGGATGACTGATGGGATGACAGATGAAATGACATATGGGATGACAGATGAGTTGACAGATGGATGGACAAATTGGATGACAGATGACTCCCTGACATATGAAATGACAATTGAAATGACATATGGCATGACAGATAACCCCCCTCCCTATGATGACAGATTAAAATTTTACATATAGTAATTATGGTGACAAATTACCTCTACTCCCCATCTTTCTAAACCACTCTCTGAGATTGATAGGTAACTCCACGTGACATGAAATGACAGATAAAATTTACTTAGGATGACAGCTGACCTTGACATATGTTGGGTAACAAATAACCCCCCTCTGACATTGAAATATAGTGTCAGATGGCGACATTGACATATGGTGTCAGATGGCGACAGTGACATTTGACACATGGTAACTATAGAGATAGATCACTCCCCATTTCTCTAGACCAATCCCTATCCTACTTTCCCTACTCCCAATTTCTCTAAACCAATCCCTATCCTACTTCCCACTATATCCCACTCTAGTCACTCTATCTATTTTTATTATATCTCTTTCGAACCTTGCTGCGCATTTCCGATGATTCATGTGCTTTTTTATTGTGTGGGATAATGCAGAAGCAAACCACCGTATACGTGGTAGAGTGGTGACCATAGTTCCCACACCACATTTATCTAAACCAATCCGTATCCTACTTCTCCCTTTCTCTCTATCTCTATGTCTTTTTTTACATATCTCTGTCTCTTTCGGACCTTACTGCGCATTTCCGATGATTCATGTGTTTTTTATTGTGTGGACAATAGGAATTTTATACAGGGTGTTCTAAAACCTTTTACGACATACTCCGATACACTACTGAAGTAAAATAATTCGACTTGCCCAATTCCCATAGTTCTCATTGAAAAATCAAGATTTCTATATTAAATTTAATGCCGACATTAATTAATTGAGAGCTTTATAGTACTTGGGAAAGAAATTTGCACATATTTACCCTTACGTACAATCGAGTAATTTAACTTTACATTGAGGAAATTCATCTTCGAGTTAATTTTAGTAAATTGAGAAGATGTTTATTATAATTGATAAATTTGAAATACCTTATAACTACGGCGCGCACGTGTAAATTAATCTCTCTTATTAAGGCTTTCAAGATCAGAACTCATAAATAATTAATGTGCAGATTAATATCAGCTATAATTCCTTAACTTAAATGCATTTCCTTGCATAATATTTAAAAGAACAAAACTTGAGTTGTAAATCATAAATTTTATGTCGACGGTGTTTGCTCGTTCGTGCAGCAGTAACATATGCCCCCCTAATATATTTATTTATGAATAAACTAAAATTTATTTGTTATTAAAAATTCATAGCGTCAATTTAATTGTCGTTTAAAGAGTACAATAATATTTATTGATGGATATAAACTGAAAGGTTTATCCTACACGTAGTGTAAACCGACAACTGATGGGCTAGGAAAGACTGCTTGGAGGTTGTGAATGCACCCGAATCAGTGGCCTAAGCGTTAGGAATCAACCCTCTTTCAGTTTAAAATAAATAATCCGGAATATGACAGAGCGTTCGTACGAAATGCCACATACGAAATTTGAGTTTAATCCCACCTCTCACATTAGAGATTTAAGAAAATTGAAACTACCGGGAAAAAATGGAAATAAGAAATACAAGTAGGTTTGTGTAATTCGAGAACTACAAAATCTCTCAAGAGATTTTAAAATATTTCAAAATACTTCAATTTTGTAAGATAAAAGTGGCATTAAAGTGTTTTTATTTTAAAACACGTTTAACGTTTCAAAAAGTTTTTCCATTTTTACAGATGACGAGTCTCACCAAATTTTCGTTTTAAAAAAAAATGTTTTCTTTTAAATATTTATAATTCGTCCATTTATTTTAATTCGCAAAAATCAAATTTCTTTTTCTCTACACGATAATTCCGACTCGCGATTTATTTAAACTCAAAAGGTCTGTTAGATCAAGACAATTTACTTGGATTTTACATTTATTTTTTTCCTACAACATCCCTTAGAGAAATCATCTTCAAATTTACATTTCGAAAGTTTCGAATAATTTTACGTTTTTCTTTCTGTAATTGTTTTACATTATTTAAGTTCAAAGTGGTCGTTTTCCTTTTTTTTAAATAAAACGTAAATAGAAATGGATCGAGTTGTTGTCTTCTACCGACGCGATATGCGATGATTTATTAATTTACTTATATTCAGTTGAGTGCACAATGCAATTCGTCTAATGGAATCTCTCTTCAATCCCAAACAGAAAACTGGAAATATAAATTTAAACAGGAGCCGATTCACAACAATTTGTTGTACCAGCGGCACGTCGAGAACCGATTACAATGATAATGATGTATCGTGGTGGATGGGGCTGGTTACCTGGAATCCTATGATTCGATTCTAGAGGATTTAAATGATTAAATAAATATTATTCTACCTCTAGGAAAGCAATACCAAACAACCGAAGCCTTAGACGTTGGTGTCTGCAGAATACTTGAAGTATTTTAGAAAATTGGAACCACAACCAATAACCGATGCTTCAGAAAGCGTGTAAGTAATCAAATTAGGATCACCAGTACCACCGGATACTTGCTCGTGCCCAATAGAGCTCATTATCAGTATTAAGTGATAAAGTGTTGATGAAGCGGTTTTTCAAAACCCCTATAGTGATAACACAAAAGGATGCTAATTAAATTAGAGAAATTAGACAACACAAGACAAATGGTAGCAGCGGCGCAAAATAAAATAGACGTCGCTGAACCGCAGCAGACTTCTCTCGCAAAGATAAAATAAAAATTCAAAAAAGAATTTTTATTGAAAGCCATTAAGTAAGGAATTTCCGAGCTTTAATGTTATAACATTAATCAAATTGAAGTATATCGATCTAAAACAATCGCCGTTAGATACTGTAATCAACGTAAACAATGAAAATTAATTAATTGCAAGTAATGACAATTGCAATTACAATAATTAATTTGATTAACAAAATTGGATTTTCTTATCTTACGGCTTAAACTTTTCAAATTTATTTGAGTTTTATTAATTGCGAATATTAGTTCAAAAACACACAGACAGAGCGAAGGGGTGTGAGGGTGGAGAGGAAATATCCAAATTAAATGGTCTTGAAAATTGCTAAGCTCTCCTTAGGCCCTAAAGTCGTATTCAAGAAAGTCACTAGATGACAAGGTCAGTTCATAGAAAAGTTAGCTGGCACAACGTTTTTACAAAAGAAGGCCTGACAAAAAAATACATAAAATCAAACGAACACCACCCTAGAGCCCTGACACAGCCCTGAAACCGACACAAAAGCAGGCATAGAGGTAGGGAAGTATATAGACCAGCGGGGAGGTTGATAGACAGGTGGGGAGACTGATAGAAGGCCGACAGAAAAACTTACAGACTGGCAGGAAAGCTCACAAGCTAGCAAAGATATAGCTGACATACATTGAGGCAGTCGGAAAGATTGCCATAAAACCGGCGGCGAAGTTTATATTAATAGGTGGTGAGACTGTTACTGATACTGATACCTCCCTGATGGCCGGCAGGGAGGCTCATAGATTCACAGGGACGCTAACAGGCCAACATGGATGCTGACATACATTCAGATAGTCAGAAAGATTACCATAAAGCCGGCGGCAAAGTTTATGTTAATAGACCGGCAGGGAGATTGATAAGCCGGCGGGAGGGTTGATAGGCCGATGGTAAGACTGCTAGAAGGCTAGCAGAGAGGCTTACGGACTGGCAGGGAGGCTCACAGGCCCGCAGGGAAGCTGACATACAGATAGTCAGTCAGAAAGATTACTCTGAAACCTGCGGGGAGGTTGATAGACGGGTGGGGAGACAAAAGGCCGGCAGAGAACCTTATGGACAGAAACGGAAGCTTATATGCCCGCAGGGAAGCTGCCACCGGGAGGATCGCTTACACGCAGATAGTCGGTGAGAAAGATTACCATGATACCGGCGCGGGGGTTAATAGACCGTCGGGGAGGTTAATAGACCGTCGGGGGGTTAATAGACCTTCGGGGAGGTTTATAGGCCGGTGGTGAGGCTGGCAGGGAGACTTACGGGCCGACAGAGAGGCTCACAGGCCCGCGGGGACGCTCTTGGGCCAGCAGGGACGCTGACAAGCATTCAGGCAGTCAGAAAGATTACCATAAAACCGGCGGCAAAGTTTATGTTAATAGACAGGAGGAGGTTGATAAACGAGTACGAGACTAATAAAAGGCCGGTAGACAGCCTTACGGACAGGCACGGAGGCTCATAGGCCCGCAGGGAAGCTGACACCCTGAGGGACGCTGACATACAGAGTGTCGGTCAGAAAGCGGGGGCTAATAAACCGACAGGGATGTTGATAGGCCAGCGAGGAGGTTGATAGGCCGGTGGGGAGACTGATAGAAGGCCGGCAGAGAGGCTTACGGACCGGCAGGGAGGTTCACAGGCCTGCAGGGAACCTGACATACCCGCATGGACGCTGGCATACAGACAGTCAGTCAGAAAAATTACCATGAAACCTCTCAACTGATGTGTTTAACCAACTTCACATCCTTAAACCTTTTTAGCTTTATTTGCCTTGAGGAGAAAGAAAAATAAAACAGAAAGTAAAACATAAAACTAAACCAACAATTAATAAACGAAAGAGCACATCTTAAAATTTCCTCTTTGATTTCAAAAAGCGTTTCACTTTAACAGTAAACATTTCAAGTTATTTTTCTTTCTCTCTTGAATAAAGTTTAAGCTTCAGAAATCAAAAAGCATTTGTTTTGTTCACATAAACTTTGCGGACCGAGATTTTCAATAAAAAATTTTCAAATTTTTCCACACAAAGTAAACATTTTTAAAACTCTCTTTAGCTAGATGAGTAATTACTTGAAATTTATTTTCCTTAAAAAATCATTACGGAAGAGAAGTAGTAGATATTTATTTTTTAAAAAGGAGTAATTTGGTTTATAATTGGAAAAACGAAAAAAAAAAGTTTATTTTTAGGGGTAGATATACAAAAAAAAGAAAGTTTTGGGGTTCTAAAATTACACAATTTTTACTTCCTAACGATTCGGAAAAAAATTTGGAAAAAAGTAGCAATTAATTACACCAGCGTACTACCTTGTGGGAAGTTAATTAACTAAAATTTTCTTTTAGCGCACTTTTTTGTGCTAAAAAGCAAACCATTAGTAAAATATCATATTCAAAGACGAAAAACAAATAATATCGGGTGTTTTTGGCACACCTTTATAAATATTTTATAGCATGTTTTTGTTGGTCAAGCAAAAGGAAAGTGATAAAGTAATTTTCCTTTTTAGAAACAAATATAATTTAATATAAAATACAACTACATACAGGGTGGCGCAACAATTTTTACATAACACAACAGGGTTAGTAGTATAACTACGTTATTTCTAGATTGAATGTGACGTCACATTAGCATATAAATGGCGGGGAATTCAAATTTGGAGGCAAGTTGGCGTGTAAATTTAAAAAAGCAAAATGGCGTCTAAAAATAGATGTAAAGTAGGCGTACAGATTTAAAAAAGGTGGGAAGTAATAGTGGCAATTTAAAAATTCAAAATGTCACTAAAAGATATTGGTGGTAATTTGGAGAGTGGGATGTGGGAATTGGGAGAGAGGGATGTCAAAATAGCTGTAAACTAGGAGTGACAATCTGTAACGGAAATGACGTCACAGGTGGGGAATTGTAAACATGAGAGCCTTAGTGCAAAGTAAAAATGGAAGGCAACGTCTTCTACTTTCAAAAAAGGCTTCGGTCCTTGCATTCGACTGAAGAAGGGTGGTCTTGGGGCTCTGCATCCAACTTTGGGCTTCTGAATGAAGATGCAACATTTGAATGGAACCTGGAGCTTTAAACTTTCAAACAGGGCTCCTGAAAAAGGCCCAGAGGGCTTTAAACTTTCAAAAGGTGCTTCCAAATGGGGGCCGCGTTTTCTAAAATGATACAACATCTGAAGGGGGTCTGAGGCTTAAAATTTTTAACTTCTTATTTAAATAGGATTTTTTTAATATAGGCAGACTCACCCTTTAAAATTTTTCCCAATATAAAGTTAAGAATCCCTCTAAAATTTCAGCCTAGACCGAAAACCCTTGAAAAGAACTTGTCTCAACGGCCTCGACTGTTTTTAAAAATTTAAAAAATGCAGGGTGTTAAAAAATAGTTAAACAAACATCAATAATTAGGACACCCGTTCGTTTTCGTTTCTTCAATTTCGATTTTTAAGGGACGTGGCAGCCTCGGAAAGGGCGCCCCCCCAAAACACTATTTTGTGAATATTTTAGCAACTCCTTGACCGATTTTAATAAGATTTGGTGTACAACCTAACCAATTTCATTAGCATAATTACAAAGTCCTTATTTGATAAAAGTCGCTAGAGGGCGCTAGCTACCTAGTTAGGCCCATTTTATGCCAAGAACCAATGTTGCTCGCTCACAGCTCGCGGTGGCACATTTCCTATCAAATTGGATAAGAATGATATAAATTGTTGCAGCACCCTGTATATAACGTTCATTATTATTTATCGACTTTCATATAAAACAACGTAGAACAACGCTAGCAATATTTCACACAGTTTATCAGATTGTTATTTTATAAAATCGAGCAAATTCCACAACTATAGAAATGGGAGCGAATGCAACTACTGTCGTATCCAATATTAGTTTATTCAAAGTTGGAAATTGCTGTATTGAAGCCATTTTGGACCAATATGAACTTTATAAAGCTGTACACAATATCTATGCAAATTCGAGCAAATTCCCAATTCGACGTGCATTTAGACGTCCTGAAAGGTAATTCGATGAAAGGTGAAGAGCGGAGCTAGTCGTTTGTTTAAAATTTACGCTTCCATCAAAAGAGAACGTACGTAGTTTTTAAATTTTTAGATTTAACTTGTAGCAGCAGCAACAGTAGAGTTCCATACATAAGTAAAAGTGGTGAAAACTGACACGAAAACGAAATAAAAGAGACGGCTTAAATGTGAAACAAATAACGAATTTGAATTTCAATTATGCGGTGTAATTTTAAAAATATTTCCCCTAGACCTGGCCTAACAAAATTAGTAGTATACGATGGCTAACTTAAGAGCACATTTCAAGAAGTATGAAAAAAATAATTATTTAATTATATAAGAATTTCTGATTATCGCCAAGATACGATGACGTGTTCGTTCACGCGACTTTAATTTTTTTTAAATTGGGCGGTAGTTTGTATTAATTTTAATCATTTAAACCGTCCCAAAATTTCCATTACTATAATCGTGGAGGGTCAGCTGAATTGGCGTAAAGTGACCACCACTAATGACTTTTTAAAAAAAAAACCTCTTCGTTTAGTCGAGAACAATCTTTAGCTGCTAAACAAAACCATCTTTAAACAACGAGACGAACGATTCATTTGAAAAATATTTCTACCTCTCGTAATGTGACCTTTAATAAAAATCAGCAAACGAGCTTTATAAGATCTTCATTAAAAGAAATATAAAGCACCGGAGAAAAGCATAGAAAAACATAAAAAAATACCTTCCTTATAATAAAAAAGCATGAAAAGCCGAAGCTTAATTTTTCTTTTTAACGCGATAACTCACGCAAGACCTACTTGTGTGTGTGTGTATGTTTATTAAACACGACGAAATAGAAAAATAATACAATGAACACGGTAAATTAACTGTAACATAACTAGTTAACTAATATTAACAATGCACAACAGAATGTAATTTATCCTACGGTAGGTACAACAGGAGAGTAAAGTAAACGGAGCGAAAATCACAAACACTGGGATTATGCACGCTCGCATCTGCGAGCAAAAACTCGTGTATTTTTCTGATTACCTTTTATTATTTACCCGCATTCGTTTTATCCGGTATCTCATCTCACTTAAAACTGCAAGAAAATACGCGATAGCAAGAGAGAGAACGAGAAAGGGGCAAAATGTGCCAATATTTAAAAAGAACTCGAATGTGAGCATTGGTCTCTTTAATAATACTCGGTGTAATAACACCAAAATCGATAAAATTCTCTACTTATCAAACAGTCATTAGGGGTTTAAGGGTTAAACGCAGCATTTAAAATCTGAAAATGTCAAGTTTTCAGCACGTAAATTGAAAGAAGTAGAGAAAAATAAAAGCGCAGCTACAACTAACACATATAGCCACTCGCGCAATTCCCAAACAATGCCAATTATAACAAACTAATAAAAGTTTAATTATTAAAAACGATTAATTATAGTTTCAACTAGTAACAAGAATCAATTATTTAAATCAAAATCGCAAATTGTGGTAGAAAATGGAGTGTGCCCATCTCTAAACGATTTTACCGCGCCCATCTTTAACGATAACTTTTTTGAAAATTCCGAAACTCTTTTCTCATTACTACGATTTTGAACTTTAAGAAATTACAAACTTAATCCAAAAAACTTCTTAAACATCGCTTAAATTATAATTTTGAAGAAAAACAACAAACTTGTGTGGACGCGCATGGGAGATGAATTTTAACTACATCAATTATCCTTTTTAACATTCGCATAAACCTTATCTTAGAACAACTAAAAACGTTTCTTAAAAGTTGATTTAGTTTTAAAATTTGTGGCAAACTTTTAAAAGAAATTTAATCTGGATTGGAAAGCTCAAGAGCGTCGTTAGTTTGTGGCCATGGCGGCGCACCGCACCTAGAACTGCCTCAAGCAACGCAATTAGCAACGCACCGAAAAAAATAATTATAGCACTGTTTTATACGAGACTGGCCAGACTGGGCTTTAGATAAAATAGGGCTCTGTGTATTTTACCCCAATGGCCCACCAAAAATTTTATAATGAGTTGCTAAAGTCCGAAACTTATGAGAAGAATAGGACGGAGTCAATGTCCTAGAACAAAAATGTATCTGGTAACATCTGGTCGCATCAATTTTAGAGATATAGAAAGAGAAAGCACTCGCTCCTTTCATATCTGTACTACGCAAGATATTGGCTCCGCCCTATACTTTTTATTCATGTTCATTTCAAGTTCCGGACTATACCATGGGAGGCTTTTATTCAATGTTTTAATAGAAATTTAATCCCGATTGGAAAGCTCAAGAGCTTCGTTAGTTTTTGGCCATGGCGGCGCACCGCACCTAGAACTGCCTCGAGCAACGCAATTAGCAACGCACCGAAAAAAATAATTATAGGATTGTTTTATACGAGACTGGCCACATTAAAGCACAGAGGGCTACTAATGAGCTTTCGATAAAATAGGGCTCTGTGTATTTTACCCCAATGGCCCACCAAAAATTTTAAAATGAGTTGCTAAAGTCCGGAACTTATGAGAAGAATAGGACGGAGTCAATGTCCTAGAACGAAAATGTATCTGATGGTAACATCTGGTCGCATCAATTTTAGAGATATAGAAAGAGAAAGCACTCGCTCCTTTCATATCTGTACTACGCAAGATATTGGCTCCGCCCTATACTTTTCATTAGTTTCGGACTATATCATGGGAGGCTTTTATTCAATGTTAGCCCAGGCTTCTGCATATCTTTAATGTGGGGCTGCACCCTGCACATATTACTGCACTTCTAATGACATACCGTTGGGACACCCTGTATAATATGCCTTCAAGTCATTTATTGCTTCATAAAAAATTAAATTTTTTAAAATACTTTTTTTGCGGGAAAAAACGTAAAAACTAAAAGACACCGTTCCTCTTCTCTTTCTCTCACATTCTCTCTCTGTCTCTTTATTTTACAACTGGGCTTTCGTATAAGTTCTTTTTGAATTTTTAAATTACGACTTTCTTTTTTTCCTTCCACAACTACCACTAAACCACCCACCCACACATTGAAAAACCTATCCAAACACACCTAAGCTTTCTCTTTTAACAAAACGTTTGTAAAAGCTCCCAACATGTAATTTTGAATTTTGATTTCCGAATAAAATACATACAATTTAGATACTTCCAATCCAATAACATTACGAACAAGTAGGCACTTTTTTTATACAAGTTAGAAAATAAACAAGGTTTCAGCCGCCAGAGGGTAGTTTAGACCAAATAATTGAAATTGCTAATTCTATGCCATGTTCATTGTTCAAAATTAGTCTAAAAGCCTTTTGAAATGTACAAAATTTTACCCTTAAGAAAATAATTTATTATGAAATAAATTTGTATTAGTAGGCCTTTGTAATTTAATTAATTTAAACGAGAAGCCAAATGTACTACTATAGTCCTTCAAAATAACAAAAGAATTCGATAAAATGTTCGTAATTACGCGTAGTAGTTGAAAAAATTTCTACCCTAACATTAGCAAGTGAGAAATCAGATTCTTTTCCCTATTAAAGGGATAAATGGGTCTTTAAATAGTGCTAGGTTCCATCAGAGGAAGGGGGTAAATACGCAGAGGTACTAAAAGAACTGTCCATGAGAAACTAGATGGCTACCGTGGGAGATTTATACTCGTACGGTAGAGCGAAAGACAAAATCGACCCAACCAAATGTTATAAATGTCTCAGATGGAACACTGGCACTGATATTGACCATTGAATAAATAACCCCCGTTACTCTACCAGGAAAGAGCCATTTAGCTAATACTATGGATCGCAATGGTTTTCTAAATATATTCCGGTCAATTTCTCCAATAGAAAAGATTGCTTATAATCCTACTTATAAGGAAAGATCATGACAGTCAATGATAATGTAAACTCGACGAAATAAATTAGTCATCCATAGATTTCCAAAATGTCGTTTCCGTCACATTTTCTGTTATATGCAACGGTGGCTAACCCTCCTTCCGGATCTTTATATTCTAAGGATAGGACGTACGAACCGTGGCGACAAAAGTCGTAAAGTAAATCAGTTATACAGGGTGTCTTGAAACGAACAATACTACTTTAAGAGGATGCCATTTGGGTTACATTGCAAACCGTCAGTTCAAATTTTACTACACCTTTTCCAGTTGTAATTCAGAATATATCAATTGTAATTCAGATTAGTCAATTGTATTTCAGAAAATATCACTTGTAATTCAAAATAGTCAATTAATTTTCAGAAAACATCACTTGAAATTCAAAATAGTCAATTGATTTTCAGAAAATATCAATTGTATTTCAGAATAGTCATTTAATATTCAGAAAATATCAATTAATATTCAGAAAGAATTTCTGAAAATCAATTGATATCTTTTGAAAATCAATTGACTGCCAGCCTTGGAATGAAAATGTCTTAAACTGTCATACCACAATTTTTGTCGACCATTGATAATGACAATGAGTGATGATGATTCATGAAGAACATTTCGACTTGAGCACCCATGAGAATGAACAAAATAGCCGTATTTAGATACGAAAATCCTCAGACAATTCATAAACGAACTCTACACTAGCGTTTCTCAACCTTTTTGGTTCGCGACCCCTGAAATTCTAATTATTATTTTGAGCGACCCCCTGTTTCTCTGAAAGTTTTATGCAAATTATTGTTGCTGGTTCTTTCAGAGACGTTAAAATTAAAGCCCAAATTTTACTGTAGATTAGTCTACATAGTAGTCACGACCCTCCAAAAACCATTACCCTGTTTGAGAAACGCTGCTCTATACCATCTGTAGAGAGACTTCCGACATTTGCATCGCAGTCGTGGCCAGAGGCGGTTATTTGAGCGATATTGTATGCCAAAAATAATTCCCAAGTCTAAATAAACAATTATTGATTGTCAAGATCAATAATTATTTTTAAAAAAAGTAGTATAGTTTGTTTTAAGACACCCTGTATTTAGTTTAAAAGTCTCGTTCTGGAGGTCTTCAAGGAGCAGACGATACGAAAATAATTGATTGGTCTTCTCGGTGGTGTAGCCAAGAAAAACTCTAGGAAGGGGCACGTTCCCACGTGCTGTGTGCTTTAAGGGTAAGTAAATGATTAATTTTAAAGTTGATAGTTGTGGGCAAGATCGAGGAAGGAAGGGGGCACGATCTGGAAAGTCCAGTCGTATAGCGAAGGAACATAAAGAATTGATACAGTGTTATGACCGTCGAGACTCTGTTACAGCAAGCTGGAAAGGAAAGAATTAAAGTGACAAAATAAGTGCTGACTTCATCGGTGCACCGCACCTCGCACTGCCCCTAGGGCAGCAATTAGCATTGTACTGAAAATAATCTATTGGTTTTCTCAGTGGGGTAGTCAAGAATTTTTATAACAAAGTTAGCCCTAGACTCTAGGTAAAGGCACTTTCCACGGTGCTGCGTGCTTTAAGGGTAAGTAAATGATTAATTTGAAAGTTGATAGGTGTGGGCAAGATAGAGGTAGGAAGGGGAAACGATCCGAAAAGTACAGTCGTATAGCTAAGGAATATAAAGAATTTATACAGTGTTATAACCGTCAAGACTCTGTTACAGCGAGCTGGAAAGGAAAGTGTTTATGTGACAAGATAAGTGCTGACCTTGTCGGTGCACCGCACCTAGCACTGCTCCTAGCGGAGCAATTAGCATTGTACTGAAAAAATTAATAAAGCATTGTTTTACATGAGTGAGCGCCAGTACGACAATGTAACCACTCTATAGAGCAATACGTAGCAAACTGATCACCTAAAAACTACAAAGCCTGCTATATGATATAAAAAAGAAGATTAATCACTGATCACTATACCAAATAGTTTTGTTTGTAAAGTGAGTGGAAATTACCGCCACGCCCATCCCCTAATTCTGTTAGTACTTACAACGACGGATCTTAACAAAAAATTTCCGGGTTTTCCTTCCGAGCCACTTTCTATATCAAGTTAACCACGAGTAAATAACTCTTCCAGTCTATCGAAAAATAATCGCGTTCGACAAAGTGGGTATACAAAAGAAGATGTAAATGTCAATTACTTTATATAAACCTCAAAAACAATTTATGTAGCGAAAGATTTTTTTTTTTAAATCGCATTTGTCGTGCCAAATTAAATTCAAAAGTTAAGCTGTTTCTATCGAAAAACAGCTTAGTTAAACTCACCAAAAAAAGGAGGATTTTTTTAGTATTTTATTCTCACACGTCCTCGCACGCACGCACGTCACAAACGAATTTTTATAAAAACATTTATGAAAAAATATGCTAACAATAAATGAAACTTTATGATTTTTATAAAAGTTAATACTCAAAACAACTCAAAAACAAGTTTGTAGCTTTGAATTCAATTTTCTCCCTTTGAGCTTTAAGCAAAAGATTTTTATATGAATAAAAATGTAATGTGTGCTTTTAGAAAGAAAAAAAATGTAGCTATATTAAATTTAGGCGAGCATAAGCTTTTTTTACAAAATTTAGAATATCTAATGAAGATGAAATATTACGTTGTGTTCGCTTTGTCAAAACAATTTCCACGGCCTTCTGAAATTCTTTGAACTTTCCAATCTACGAAGAAATTATAATCTGCTTCGTCGTCAAGATTATAAAGTTATAAAGCTTTATCTTCGACGACGGGAAAACAAACAAAAAATTTACACATAGGCAGATAGACAACCAAAGAATAAAGTAGTGATAGATTAAAATAAGCGAGCCAATGAACAAATTAGAGAAAAAAATAAAGAGCAGGCGACTGATGGATAACGGACAGATAGGCAGAAGCACATACAGGTAAAATTTTAATAGATGAGGCGCCAACTGTGCATTTTTTAAGTTAGAGAAGTGGTAGCCACTGGTGAGAACTTAAAACTCACTGTTTTAGCTTAGGGTGGGGTCTCAGACCAATAAACTAGATGGACATCGATATTTACATTAATATTTGTACCCAACACCCTTTGTTATTGTAAACATTGTAAAGCAGCCGTTTTAATAAGAACTGATGGATATACGGACAGGACAGACAGATAGAAGTAGATACAGATCAAATTTCAATAGATGAGGAGCCAACTATGCATTTTCCTAGTTAGAGAAGTGGTAGCCACTGGTAAGACCTTATAATTCGCTGTTTTAGTTTAGAGCGGGGCCTCAGAACAATAAACTAGATGAACATCGTTATATACATTTATATTTGTCCTAAACACCCTTTGTTATTGTAAACATTGTAAAGCAGTCGTTAAATAAGGGCGACTGATGGATATACGAACAGATAGGCAGAAGCACATACAGGTACAATTTCAATAGATGAGGTGCCAACTGTGCATTTTTCAAGTTAGAGAAGTGGTAGCCACTGGTGAGAACTTAAAACTCGCTGTTTTAGCTTAGGGTGGGGTCTCAGACCAATAAACTAGATGGACATCGATATTTACATTGATATTTGTACCCAACACCCTTTGTTATTGTAAACATTGTAAAGCAGCTGTTTTAATAAGAACTAATGGATATACGGACAGGACAGACAGATAGAAGTAGATACAGATCAAATTTCAATAGATGAGGAGCCAACTTTGCATTTTCCTAGTTAGAGAAGTGGTAGCCACTGGTAAGACCTTATAATTCGCTGTTTTAGCTTAGAGCGGGGCCTCAGAACAATAAACTAGATGAACATCGTTATATACATTTATATTTGTCCTAAACACCCTTTGTTATTGTAAACATTGTAAAGCAGTCGTTAAATAAGGGCGACTGATGGATATACGAACAGATAGGCAGAAGCACATACAGGTACAATTTCAATAGATGAGGCGCCAACTGTGCATTTTTCAAGTTAGAGAAGTGGTAGCCACTGGTGAGAACTTAAAACTCGCTGTTTTAGTTTAGGGCGGAGTCTCAGACCAATATACTAGATGGACATCGATATTTACATTTATATTTGTCCCCAACACCCTTTGTTATTGTAATAGTACATTGCAATACATGGTCGGTAAGTGCATAGTTAACAAATCCAGAAAATGTTAGCAAAACGAGACCCGTAGGGTCGAGTTTTTCTAATTTTCGAGATTTGTTAAGAAAAGCACTTAACGATCCGAGTATTGCATATACTATTTTTTGCACAATCGTGAAAAATAACTAATAATAAATTAATTTTTTAAACTGACATTAGTTGACAGCACGTTGACAGTTGTAAATAATTTTTATAATTTTAAAGTTTATTCAAAATAGTAACCGCTGGAGAACAATGTTGTCCCAGTAACAAGAATAAAAGTAACAAATAGTTCAAACATCTGTTTCACTTACCACCCTTGTGCTTTTGGTTAAATATTTCGAAATCATTATTTTATTGTTTCTATGGACACATACAATGGTTTGGTAAAATCAACTTTCTATTAGTATAAACATTGTTGGTAAGTACAGAATAGAACACGATTGTGCAAAAACATTGTAAAGCAGCCGTTTTAATAAGAACTGATGAGTATACGGACAGACAGACAGAAGCAGATACAGGTCAAATTTCAATAGATGAGGAGCCAACTGTGCATTTTCCTAGTTAGAGAAGTGGTAGCCACCGCGCAGTGCACAGCGGGCCAGGACCATGTAACAGCGGACAAAATTCAAGATTTCATCGGACTTTTATGAAACTTGGTAGGTATTTAAGTGTTTTCGAGGTCACTAATCACGAAATTGGTTTAAAAAACAAGAAATTCAAAATGGTGGATCCAAAATGGCGTCTAGAATCCACTAATTTTCATGGCATTTGCATGAAACTTAGTATTTAAGTGTTTTCGAGATCACTGATCACAAATTTGGTATCTAAAATAAGAAATTCAAAATGGTGGATTCAAAATGGCGGCTAGAATCCACTAATTTTTATGGGATTTTCATGAAACTTGGTATTTAAGTGTTTTCGAGGTCACCGATGACAAATTTGGACTCAAAAATAAGAAATTTAAAATGGTGGATCTAAAATGGCGGCTAGAATCCATTAATTTTCATGAATCATGAATTTTTAAAGTATGTATGGTTTTTATAAGTATGACTGATGGATATACGAACAGACAGATAGAAGCACATACAGGTAAAATTTCAATAGATGAGGAGCCAACTGTGCATTTTCCTAGTTAGAGAAGTGGTAGCCACTGCACAGTGGGCCAGGATACATGTAACAGCGGACAAAATTCAAGATTTCATAGGACTTTTATGAAACTTGGTATTTAAGTGTTTTCGAGGTCACTAATCACGAATTTTGTTTAAAAAATAAGAAATTCAAAATGATGGATCTAAAATGGCGTTTAGAATCCACTAATTTTCATGGTATTTGCATGAAACTTAGTATTTAAGTATTTTCGAGATCACTGATCACAAATTTGGTATCTAAAATAAGAAACTCAAAATGGTAGATTCAAAATGGCGGCTAGAATCCATTAATCCACTGGTGAGAACTTAGAACTTACTGCTTTAACTTAGGACGGGGCCTCGGACCAATAAACAATATTGTATAAACATTGTAAAGATATTTTTAATAGTTGTGATCCAAATAAAAAAACGTCCTGTATAATCATATTAAATATCATCTCAAGAAGCATTTTATTGATATGCAAAAATTTTGGATTTATCCCTCTCATATTTTTTCATATAAAAAAAGTAGAAGCTTTACAATGAAAAAATAATGACAACCCAAAAGAGAGCTACAAGACCAACTGTGACACGAGAAAGTTTGGCGAAAATAAAAATAAGAAATACGCGAGTCGATATGAGCCCTCATGAAGAATTCACTTCTTCTCAATTACTTGGTTTGATAATTCAAAACATTGGCGTAAATTTGACGGATAAAATAATAATTTTATAATATTTGGCGTTTAATCAAAATTTGATCCGATTATAATGCCCACGTAACGAAAGCATTCGTTACTATTCAGCTACTATTAAGGGTGAAAATAAAATGTATAACTCGGTCCGAATATGTATAAATAATAACGTCGGTAGTAGTACATTTAAATAAATCATAAATGCGAGCGCAAACCAACCAAAATAGTAAAACATATCTTTTTCCTTTCGCGTAACTCTTTCTATTAAGAGATAAGCTAAAATCAATTCACACCAGCGAGCTCTATCAAGTCTGGCGGTTGGATTTCTGGTGAAGGAAAGCCAAAGAACACGATTTTCTCATTGTTGTACTGAAAAACCGTAAGGGATGTTGCGAACAGGTGGGGAAATATTGATCGCTCACCTGCGCTGTGCCCTATATATAGGCACATTAAACATACATGCAACTTTGCCGGGTCGCGCTCTGCCGTTATATACCCTACCTTACCAAGTCTACTACACCTACAACAACACAATTGCCAGCTGTTGCTCTCCTATTATAGTATTTCTGCAAATTACTAACGAAACCATTTAAACGATCGTTGGAATTATTTTTAGTGAAAGAACTAAAAGACAAAACATTATAAAAGCAGATAAACAGTTTAATTAATTATTAAACAAATCCAAGTCTTCAGTTAACGGTTTCAAAAGCAGAGGTTTGTTTTAGAACTTGTAAATTTGTTCTACACAAATAGGGGTGCGCTATACGGAATTTTGCGTATCGGATATCACAGAAAAATAGCGATAAGTATCAATTGGCGTATAGCAATATCAAAATTTAGGTATTAATTACGTATCGAATGGCAGCACTCGTGCAACTAATTGTACAGGG
Source organism: Malthinus seriepunctatus (assembly GCA_963924605.1). NCBI lineage: Eukaryota > Metazoa > Arthropoda > Insecta > Coleoptera > Cantharidae > Malthinus > Malthinus seriepunctatus. The sequence goes on from OZ004603.1 coordinate 10,757,589, forward strand.
TGTTACGAGTAAGAGGGATAAAATTTTAAACTCTTAAAAATAATGAAAACAGTTCGTATGGACAAGTGTCAGGAAATGCTTCATAAATACCCTTAAAAGTAAGGGTTTGAAAAGTGGATTTTCGCCTAAACAAAAATTCTTTCTATATACATGTAATAAACATCATACGGGGATGATTACGCGCATGATTAAATCCGCCTGAAAGCAACGTAATAAGAAGCTGTAATCCTTCAACTAATGATTGACAACCAAAAGAACCTGTAGGATTTAAATTTTAAGGAAAAACTCTACCTTAAAACTGAATTGTGTATTCAAAAATATACAAGGTGATACATTAGTCATTGACTTTTCATTTACATAATCTACGAAACTCAAATCTAAAAGACTATACTGGGAGTTACTAATAGAAATTTGGAGAACACTTTTATTTTCAAAACCGTTATAAATTCAATTTTAGTGCAAATGTCAAGTGACGATATCTCGAGAACAGTTAATGTTAGGTACATACAACCCTTAATAATTTTTGACGTACACAATCAAAGGAACTCAAATCTAAAAAAATATACAAGATGTTACAATTAATAATGTCAAGAAAACCGCCATTTCCAAAAACGTTATAAATTCTATTTAAGTACAAAAGTAAAGTGACGATATCTCGAGAACAGTTAATTTTATACATGCAACCTTCAATTACTTTCGATCTACATAATCTAAGGAACTCAAATTAAAAAATATATACAGGGTGTTACAATTAAAAATTTCGAGAAAACTCCCATTTTAAAAAACGTTATAAATTCAACTTAAGTACAAAAGTAAAGTGACGATATCTCGAGAACAGTTAATTTTAGGTACATGCAGCACTTAACGACTTTTGATATACATAATATAAAAAATTAAATCTAAAAAAATATACAGGGTATCACAATTAAAAATGTCGAGAAACACCCCATTTCCAAAAACGTTAAAAATTCAATGTAAGTACAAAAGTAAAGTGACAATATCTCGGGAAAACCTAATTTTAGGTACATGCAACCTATAATGACTTTTGATCTACATGATCTAAAAAATTCAAATTTTAAAAAATATACAGGGTGTCACAATTAAAAATGTCAAGAAAACCATCATTTACAAAAACGTTATAAATTCAATTTAAGTACAAAAGTAAAGTGACGATATCTCGAGAACAGTTAATTTTAGGTACATGCAGCACTTAACGACTTTTGATATACATAATATAAAAAATTAAATCTAAAAAAATATACAGGGTATCACATTAAAAATGTCGAGAAACCCCCCATTTCCAAAAACGTTATAAATTCAATGTAAGTACAAAAGTAAAGTGACAATATCTCGAGCACACCTAATTTTAGGTACATGCAACCTATAATGTCTTTTGATCTACATGATCTAAAAAATTCAAATTTTAAAAAATATACAGGGTGTCACAATTAAAAATGTCAAGAAAACCATCGTTTACAAAAACGTTATAAATTCAATTTAAGTACAAAAGTAAAGAGACGATATCTCGAGAACAATACATTTTAGATATATGTACCCCTTAATGACTTTTGATCTACATAATCTCAGAAACTCAAATTTAAAAAAATATACAGGGTGTTGCTATTAAAAATTTCGAGAAAACCCACATTTTCGAAAACGTTATAAATTCCATTCAAGTACAAAAGTAAACTGACGATATCTCGAGAACAGTTAATTTTAGGTACATACAACCCTTAATGAGTTTTGATCTACATAATCTAAGCAACTTAAATCTAAAAAAATATACAGGGTATCACAATTAAAAATGTCAAGAAACCCCCCATTTCTAAAAATGTTATAAATTCAATTTAAGTACAAAAGTAAAGTGACAATATCTCGAGAACAGGTAATTTTAGGTACATGCAACATATAATGACTTTTGATCTACATAATCTAAAAAACTCAAATTTTAAAAAATATACAGGGTGTCACAATTAAAAATGTCAAGAAAACCATCATTTACAAATACGTTATAAATTCAATTTACGTACAAAAGTAAAATGACGATATCTCGAGAACAGTTAATTTTAGATACATGTACCCCTTAATGACTTTTGATCTACATAATCTCAGAAACTCAAATTTAAAAAAATATACAGGGTGTTGCTATTAAAAATTTCGAGAAAATCCCCATTTTCTAAACCGTTATAAATTCAATTCAAGTACAAAAGTAATCTGACGATATCTCGAGAACAGTTAATTTTAGGTACATACAACCCTTAATGAGTTTTGATCTACATAATCTAAATTCTTAGGAACTAAAATCTATAAAAATATACAGGGTGTTACAATTAATAATTTCGAGAAAACTCCCATTTTCAAAAACGTTATAAATTCAAATTAAGTACAAAAGTAAACTGACGATATCTCGAGAACAGTTAATTTTAGGTACATACAACTCTAAAACCGAGTATTTCAATCGACCCTTAAACTTAAATATGGCGTTAAGCTGAGCTTTACTACAATTTTGTGTATTTCTATTGGTTGAAGGTCAGTTTAAAGTTACACTTAAGTTTAAGGGTCGATTGAAATACTCAGCCTTAATGAGTTTTGATCTACATAATCTAAGGAACTCAAATCTAAAGAAATATACAGGGTGTCACACTTAAAACGGCCTCTAAGGATCCTACAGTAAAGGAACAATCGATTAATTATTTAAAAAAATATATTTAGTTCATCCTGTCTACCACAAAACATTATCCATTTGATCACATAGGCCTGAATACTGTAGATAAAACATTTAAATGCGAAAATGACAAAAAATTTATTGTTTAAAATGTATCCAGCCCATATACTCGTCCACATTATTGTTTTCGCAACAAAAATTAAAAGATAATCCAGTCAAATTCTATTAACATACAAATGACACATTAATTATGACCAAATTAACAAAATAATATTGTTATTTGTGTGATTTCATGCACATCAGGAGCATTTTGAATTTAAATAAGTGATTTCAATCTTGATTAAAATAAGTCCATTTTGATATAGTACTTGGTTATAAATACACCATCATGAAACTGATTAAAATGTAAATTATAATGAAGCACGATTTAATATAAACATGTATTGGATAGGTAAATTTTAATAATGAGGTATGTATATTATTATTACTATTCAAAAATTTACTCCTAACAAGTTTAATTTTATTTATGTAAAGGTCGGACAGTTATAAAATGACACTTTTCAAAAAACAGCACCGATTTGTCCAAGGGTTAATCTAGCAATAAGGCAGGGAAGAAGAAATCTTTTCTTAATAGAGACACCGACGACGAATGCGATAATGAAATGGAGAAATTCCCCTGGCTCTGTGGACCAACTATTGGATCATCGAGCTAGTTTTAGAACAAAAATTATGCCCATTGTGTACAGTCAGCCTTATAATTAATGGCCACCTTGGCTATTTGTTTTGCATGAATTGTGGATGTAACCATCATAACACTCCATACCTTAATTGAAGGTAACTTTATTTTGCCAACAAGTAGTAAATCAACAACCTCCCCTTCTGTCCTTTTGTCGTTGATGGCTAATAACTACCCTGGCGTACAGCCAGGGTGGCCAATAATTGTTAGGCTGACTGTACCCTTATAGCAATGGCACCTCCATCTCCGTTCCTCAAGTTATTCCATACGTTCAGGGAGGTGGAGGAGTGACCACTGGAGAAATCCAGAAAAATATCTACGAAACAGGCAGACAGAACTGCAGACATAGATACAGATAAGCAGGCATAATACTAATAGACATACAACCAGAAAAACACACAGAAATATACATTTTACATCCCTAATTTGAAGTTAAAGTAAGATCCGCACACTGTATGAACATGAACATTTCCTTGCACTTCTCTAGAATTTAGTGTAATTTTTTGCTCCAACTACCACCATATATTACGTGTGTGTTCACGGTGGTTGATTTGTCAATAGACATAGAGTCGACAGATTCATACGAATTCCTCAAAGGAACGATGAAACGGAATATAAATTGGGACGTATAAATAACGATTTGTTGGCTACAACTCAAAAATTGTTTTTATTCAAAGTACAAATGTTCGACTATTGAACTCTTTTAATTTTAATTATGCGAAATCGAAGCAAACCTTTTTTATCCTTTTATATGTACATAATCCATCATTATTTAAATTTTAGTTTTAGAGCGGATCGTTTTTAAAATAAATGAAAATTGCTGACGAGCGCTTATCCACGTACTTGTTAAAATATTTTTAAAGAATTTTTACATTTATTTCATGCATTTATAATTTTTTTATAAACCATCAGAGTACTTTTTTTTTTATTAAAGTTTAATATTACAAATTCTATAATGTGGCTATAAAAGAACTTTTTTGTACGTAGTAAGCTAATTTTATACAGTACTTCAAAAATATGCATGGTGGTTCTGGAAACATTCGATAATTTTCTAATTTCCGGGTAAACCTGAAGAGATTTGTAACCCAAAATAATCTCAAATGAAGGACATTTATAGCATTAACATATTTACCTACTTTCAAATTTTCGTTTTAATTACAAAAGAAATTATAGATTCTTCAAATTTTGACTTTAAAAAATCATAACTCCGGTCCTGGAAAAACATTAAAAATAAAATGAGCGTCGTTCGATTTACAATTACAATGTCTATCACTTACTCAAAAACTATAATAATGGTTTGAGCCGATTTAGAAAAAATCCATTTTCAAATTTGAACCAACTTCGACCTAAGTGCTTGAGAATACGCAAGAGTACGTCCAGCCAAAGTTTAGTAAAAAAGTCAACTGACGATATCTTCAGAACAGTTAATTTTAGGTACATGCAACCCTTAATGACTTTTGATCTACATAATCTAAGAAACTCAAATCTAAAAAAATATACAGGGTGTTACGATTAAAAATGTCAAGAAACCCCCCATTTCCAAAAACGTTAGAAATTCAATTTAAGTACAAAAGTAAAGTGACAATATCTCGAGAACAGCTAATTTTAGGTACATGCAACCTATAATGACTTTTGATCTGCATAATCTAAAAAACTCAAATTTTAAAAAATATACAGGGTGTGACAATTAAAAATGTCAAGAAAACCATCATTTACAAAAACGCTATAAATTCCACTTAAGTAGAAATGTAAAGTGACGATATCTTGAGAACAGTTAATTTTAGGAGGTACGTGCAACCCTTACTGACTTTTGATCTACATAATCTAATGAACTTAAATATCAAAAAATATACAAGGTGTTACAATTACAAATATCGAGAAAACCCTCATTTTCAAAAACGTTATAAATTCCCGTAAATTCCAGTTAAGTAAAAAAGTAAAGTGACGATATCTCGAGAACAGTTAATTTTAGGTACATGCAACCCTTAGAGACTTTTGATCTACATAATCTAAGAAACTCAAATCTAAAAAAATATACAGGGTGTTACTATTAACCATTTGGAGAAAACCCTCATTTTCAAAAATGTTATAAATTCCATTTAAGTACAAAAGTGATGTGACAATACCTCTAGGACAGTTAATTTTAGGTACATACAACCCTTGATGACTTTTGATTTTGTTTGTTTGTTTGAAAAATAACTGATGTCGCCATAACAAGACTTTTCGCTCGACTTTTCGTGTATATTGCTGCTGTTTTTAAGCATAGGTATTTAAAACTTTAAGAAATTGGTCCTATTTCCGGTGTAACCGGAAGCGTTTTATTAACCGAAAATGATAAGAAATAGTATACAGGGTGTCCAGCTAAGCGCGCCTTCTTTGATAGCTCTTGCGGTATGCCAGATAAATCAAAAATAAAACAAAAGAATTATTTATGACTTTCATATCCATCACCTAAAATTATTTTGAAATACACAAAGTGATTACATATAGGGTGAGACATTAAAACAAATTTTTTTTAAATGGTACGCCCTATATATTTTTGCAATACCTGCTGTAGTTTTTTCTTCTCTACTCAACCGTATTTTATTTTTCTAATTTTGCCCAACAGCGGCCTACTAAATTAATTTTTTCTGTTAAATATTAAATTTACACTAGTTGCTTTAAAAAATCGCAATAACCTTAGTTTTGTGAATTAAGCAAAGAAATTTTACACAATTCAAGTGAAGAGCTTACACAACATGTAAATGTCGAGTAATTTAATTGTTATTGTATAGGGTGTTCACAAAATTTAATCAAAATGCATCAATTTCAATGAGTCATAACTCGATTTTGTTAAATAGAACACCCTATATTTTATGACTTATTTAACTCTAGCTTTGTAGTATCTTTAATTTTTATTAACAATGTCATATACCTATCATGCATAGTTTTCCTAATATTTAGAAATAATAAAGTTTCTTCTAATAATAATAACAGTAAATTGAAATTGAGGACTTCGAAATGTCTAAATCTTTTTCTAACCTCCTCACTGAAGGATGAGGATCCTCAACTCTATGCTTGCAATCACTAAATTGTGGTTAATTTGATGTTACTGGTTTGGTTCTCGGTTCCTTCTCAAGATAAGCAACAGACCTCGTTCCTTCGAATCGTTCTTGAACTCGAAGAAACGAGCGTCTATTTGGGTGCCGACGATTTGGGTATCTTTGAGCATATATCCTTGATGCCAGTAACCAATTTCTGTGACTTTCGCCCAAAATATAAACCATGTCCATTAATTCCTCACCGGAAAAATGCATGATTAAATAAAAAGTAAATAAAATTAATTACTTAATAAAAATATTACTTTGTAACTAATGACATTTAACGACTTTAACCCGAGGGGTCAACCACTGTTCTGAATTTGTACACTGACTGCAGTTGAATGCTCTTGAATGCGTATGTTATGACTGCCATTGACTGCAGATGACTATCGTTGACAGCTCAATTTTTGTACATTGACTGCAGAGAGTGGATAACCCCTCGCTTTAACCTGACTTTTTCGATATTCCTAGATCTTCAAATGTTCAGAGAAGAAAAAACTTTATTATTTCTAAATATTAGGGAAACTATGCATGATAGGTATAGGACATTGTTAATAAAAATTAAAGATACTACAAAGCTAGAGTTAAATAAGTCATAAAATATAGGGTGTTCTATTTAACAAAATTGAGTTATGACTCATTGAAATTGATCCATTTTGATTAAATTTTGTGAACACCCTATATAATAACAATTAAATTACTCGACATGTACATGTTGTGTAAGGTCTTCACTTGAATTGTGTACAATTTCTTTGCTTAATTCACAAAACTAAGGTTATTGCGATTTTTTAAAGCAACTAGTGCAAAATTAATATTTAACAGAAAAAATTAATTTAGTAGGCCGCTGTTGGGCAAAATTAGAAAAATAAAATACGGTTGAGTAGAGAAGAAAAAACTACAGCAGGTATTGCAAAAATATATAGGGCGTACCATTTAAAAAAAATTTGTTTTAATGTCTCACCCTATATGTAATCACTTTGTGTATTTCAAAATAATTTTAGGTGATGGATATGAAAGTCATAAATAATTCTTTTGTTTTATTTTTGATTTATCTGGCATACCGTAAGAGCTATCAAAGAAGGCGCGCTTAGCTGGACACCCTGTATATTCATTGAATTTATACATTTACCAATTTTTATATTTTCATTTCAATTACAAAAGACTGATCTAAAATTTTGAATTTAAAAAGTCATAACTCCACTCAGGTCTTGGAAAAATTTCACAGTAAAAAAAAGCGTCGTTCAATTTACAATCACAGTGTCTATCACTTATTCAAAAATTAAAATTAAGGTCTGAACCGATTTAGAGAAAATCCATTTCACATTTGAATTTGAATCAATTGGCATCGTCCAAAGCGAGCTTTGGGCTTCACCACGTGTGAAGTCAGATTTTAGTGAAAAATTCTGTGCTTGTAAATATTTGAAGGCGCAGTATAAGAAACTAAAAAATTTAAAAGTGTTCCTACGTTCTCTCCGAGACCGTGCACTATTAAAATTTTGATTGAGGAAGAAATTTATGAAGTTTGTCCTTTCGAAAGAAACTCGAAATTATATTCTCGTTTAACTTTTTTCTTCTGCTCGAGTACGTCAAAATAAAGCTTAAAAAGAGAAACTTGCATAAAATGAATGTGTGGAATTTTCCCCCTGTAATAAAATTCCATTTTGGGTAGAATTTTACTGCAAACTAATTAACTATAATACGAGGAATTTCCAGAAAGTAAAAAACTGCTTATTACAGAAATAGAAAACAATAAATTTCCGTTATATTTCACATAAATATGTACAGTCAGCCTCACAATTAATGGCCACCCTGCCTATACGCCTAGCACAATTTGTGGATGCAACCATCATAACACCCCCTACTAAAATTGAGGGGTAACTTTATTTTTCCAACAAGTAGTAAATCAACAACCTTCCTTTCTGTCCTTTTGTCGTTGTTGGGTAATAACCACCCTGGCGTATAACCAGAGTGGCCAATAATTGTGAGGCTGACTGTACCTTCAAACAGCTTCAAGTGGTAATTACAGTTTGTCCCTCCGGTGAGCCTCCAGAGGACACTTTGGCGAGGCATTCCATCCACTAAATATTCCCAATGCTTTTATCACAAAATTCATAGTTCACTAAAAAACCGTACTTGATTTTTTTTAAATATTAAAATAATACACGTATAATCCGAATTAACGAGGTACGAAAAATCTGTTTTTTCGAAAGCTTTAAATGAACAGCAAGAAACTAAACTGGAGGAAGTTATTAGACCTCATTAACCGTACACGTTGTGTTAGCCACAAACCATTTGTTACCTTCAAGGAAGTAAATGTTACTAAACACTAAAGCCTATCAACTGTTTAAGAGCCCAAAGACGTCAAGAAATTATTCCACCTAAGAAGATTAAGCGTCGTACAGAATAAACAACTTCGCTCGTAGTTTACCTACTCGTAGTGAACGAAACCACCAGCAATCACGACATGCATAAAATGTCATAAATTCAAAGCTTTATTTAAAAAAATCGAATAAAAACAACTAATCTATTAAATAGGGGGGGCGGTCAAATTTAATTAATAATGGGGAATAAATTAGCCCCTTAAACGAAATAAATTTAATCCTATTATAATTGATATACGAGAGACGCTGTGTTTATGTTTGACTATTATACCTCTTGGTGCTAAATTCAAATTTCATGTTGACAGAAATACTCGCAATTTAGTGCTTGGGTTGTTCGGTGTATAATAGCCCGGATTGATTCGATTAAATACAGCATCGCGCTATTTAACCGCACGTGACTTTCGAAACTCAAACATCACTACGTGTACAAATAATTTTTTTTTCTAAAAAATTATAGTAGGGAGAATCAAAATATTCATCAATTTAAAGAGTGTATGTAGCGCACATAATTTGGCACTAGACGAGCGATTCGAAAGTACATCACAGTTCAGTAATTTATTTTCAGAGCATCTCAGAATTCAAATTAGGAGCAAAAGTAAAGCGAACAGTTCATTTAGGGTACATGTAACACTTCATAACTTTTGATCTAAATAAGCTAAGCAACTTTAATCTAAAAAAATATACAGGGTGTTATAATTAAACATGTCAAGAAAACCCCCATTTTAAAAAACGTTATAAATTCAATTTAAGTTCAAGAGTAAACTGACGATATCTCGAGAACGGTTAATACAACCGTAATACAACCAAGGTACATACAACTCTTAATGAGTTTTGATCTACATAATCTAAGGAACTCAAATCTATAAAAATATACAGGGTGTTACAAATAAAAATTTCGAGAAAACTCCCATTTTCAAAAACGTTATAAATTCGATTTAAGTACAACAGTAAAGTGACGATATCTTGAGAACAGTTAATTTTAGGTACATACAACCCTTAATGACTTTTAATCTACATAATCTAAATAACTTAAATCTAAAAAAATATACAGGGTGTTACAATTAAAAATGTCAAGAAAACCCCATTTTCAAAAACTTTATAAATTCAATTCAAGTACAAAAGTAAAGTGACGATATCTCGAGAACAGTTAATTTTAGGTACATACAACCCTTAATGACTTTTGATCTACAAAATCTAAAAAACTTAAAACTAAAAAAATATACAGGGTGTTATAATTAAACATGTCAAGAAAACCCCCATTTTAAAAAACGTTATAAATTCAATTTAAGTTCAAGAGTAAACTGACGATATCTCGAGAACGGTTAATACAACCGTAATACAACCAAGGTACATACAACTCTTAATGAGTTTTGATCTACATAATCTAAGGAACTCAAATCTATAAAAATATACAGGGTGTTACAAATAAAAATTTCGAGAAAACTCCCATTTTCAAAAACGTTATAAATTCGATTTAAGTACAACAGTAAAGTGACGATATCTTGAGAACAGTTAATTTTAGGTACATACAACCCTTAATGACTTTTAATCTACATAATCTAAATAACTTAAATCTAAAAAAATATACAGGGTGTTACAATTAAAAATGTCAAGAAAACCCCATTTTCAAAAACTTTATAAATTCAATTCAAGTACAAAAGTAAAGTGACGATATCTCGAGAACAGTTAATTTTAGGTACATACAACCCTTAATGACTTTTGATCTACAAAATCTAAAAAACTTAAAACTAAAAAAATATACAGGGTGTTATAATTAAACATGTCAAGAAAACCCCCATTTTAAAAAACGTTATAAATTCAATTTAAGTTCAAGAGTAAACTGACGATATCTCGAGAACGGTTAATACAACCGTAATACAACCAAGGTACATACAACTCTTAATGAGTTTTGATCTACATAATCTAAGGAACTCAAATCTATAAAAATATACAGGGTGTTACAAATAAAAATTTCGAGAAAACTCCTATTTTCAAAAACGTTATAAATTCGATTTAAGTACAACAGTAAAGTGACGATATCTTGAGAACAGTTAATTTTAGGTACATACAACCCTTAATGACTTTTGATCTACATAATCTAAATAACTTAAATCTAAAAAAATATACAGGGTGTTACAATTAAAAATGTCAAGAAAACCCCATTTTCAAAAACTTTATAAATTCAATTCAAGTACAAAAGTAAAGTGACGATATCTCGAGAACAGTTAATTTTAGGTACATGCAACCTCCAATGACTTTCAATCTGCATAATATAAGGAACTCATTTCTATAAAAATATACAGGGTGTTACGGTTTAAAACATTGATTAAAAACTATTTTCAAAAGAGCTAATTTAATAGCTCTTCTAACAGAGCTCCAGCTCATCAAAAGAGCACTTGGATTAGCGACCACTCACATCAGTAGCGCAACACCTTCGAAAGTGCTTCAGAGGGCATGTTAAGCCATCGGTCAACATCAAACTGTAGACTGTTGGTTAATTTGAACTTGAAGAATCGTTTCTAGAATTATTTCAAATCGTCACCGTCAGAAAAATCTCGCTTTTGTTTGACCTCGAATATCTACGCCCACTTAACCCTGAAAGCTGTGACATTATGATGACACAAAAAATACATAATCCCGACCTACTTCAACAATAAATTATAATTTACATTCACGGATTCGGTTAAGTCTAAAACATCAATAATTACGGAAAAAGATTTTTCATTAAAATTTCTACTTTGTATAAAGTTTTGAGCAACTCCATTGAAGTGTAAATGAAGTAGAACTTGCATTTGCAATTAAATGCAGCCAGTGCTGCTCTGCTACTGCTTGTCTTTGGGAAAATTATATTAATAAAACTTTTTGAAAAGGTTTTAGGGCTTTAAAATTTATTATAAATTTAAAAAATAATTAAATATGTGATGTGCCTAGGAGGAATAAATGTGTACTTAATTAAACTTTTAATTAAAATTTATAGCAAGTATATTATAAAATGTGTATAGCATTATTGTTATATTTTAAGATGTTCCTTCCTTTTAACATTTATAAAAAAAATTAATAGAGCGCATGTTAGTAAATTTAACTTTATTCTTACTTGATACGAGTAGTTGCATAAATTGAGTAAAGTTTTTTAAAAATATGAACATCTCTCGAGAATACGTTTATTCTATTCAATAAAGAAATTAGCACGACGCGGTAATAAATTTTCTTTTTATAAAAAATATCTCTAGACGTGACTATTTTAAGTCTCGCTGTACTTGATTAAAACCTTTAAAACATTACTACACTGGGTTTGGAGGTCTGAGAGAGTTTATTAACGTTTAATAAAAAGTTCCAAAAGGTCCTACCGAAGTGTTAAGCTTAAAATTTAAAAAAAAAATTTAATACGGGGTTTTAGAAAGTTAAAAGCCTCTTAAGGTCCTTCCACACACACAGGCTTGCCTTACAGTTTGCCTGTGCAGGTCATCCGAAAGCTGTCCAGACGCTAAGGTTTGGCCTGTGCAGTCCGGCTACACAGTGGCCACACGCTACGGTTTGGCCTGTACAAGCCACCTGCACAGGTTAAACTGGAAGGCAAGCCTGTGTGTAGGGGTCATTAAGGCTTGCACAGGCCAAACCGAAGCGTATGGACACTGTTCAGACGGCATGCACAGACCAAACCTTAGCATCTAGACAGCGTTAAGGTCGCCTGGGCCGGCCAAACTGAAAGACAAGCCTGTGTGTGGGGATCGTTAAGCCCGCAGACCTTAAGGCCTGCACAGGCCAAACCGGAGCGTATGGAAACTGTTCAGAAGGCATGCACAGGCCAAACCTTAGCGTCTGGACAGCGTTAAGGTCGCCTGCACAAGCCAAACTGGAAGGCAAGCATGTGTGTGGGGGTCGTTAAGCCCGCAGGCCTTAAGGCTTGCACAGGCCAAACCGAAGCGTATGGAAACTGTTCAGAAGGCATGCACAGGCCAAACCTTAGCGTCTGGACAGCGTTAAGGTCGCCTGCACAGGCCAAACTGGAAGGCAAGCATGTGTGTGGGGGTCGTTAAGCCCGCAGGCCTTAAGGCTTGCCCAGCCCAAATCGAAGGATATGGACATTGTTCAGACGGCATGCACAACCTTAGCGTCTGAACAGCGTTCAGGTCCCGGGGCGTGTGGGTACTGTTGTAACGGTGTGCGCAGGTCAAACCTTAGCGTCCGGACAGCGTTCACGTCGCCTGCACAGGTCAAATCGGAAGGCAAGGCCTATGTGTATGGACGGGCCTTTAGTTTTCTAACTCTATATTTCCACCCTAACCTAACATGTTAAAATCACATGTTATCTTGAAATTATTGCACAGGATGAAACGTGAGTGAACATGAAATATAAAAAGTTCCCGATGTTATAGCAAAATTAATTGCAGAGCAAGATTTCAACAAGGTATTAAGCAAAGGCTGCGTTAGCAACATCGTAAAAATTTAAAATCATCATAATACGGTTATTTGAGAGTTCAGGAAATTACACAACAGGAAAAGGGCAAAATTAAAAGTTTTAGAGCGTTGTTGGTATTTATAAAAAAATTAAATTAGTTTACTCCTCTTCACTATTATTGTTCCTCACACTTATTTATTTCAGTGATAAATGTTGTGATGAACAACCTACAATTTTGAAAGTTCAACCTCTGATATTTCCAAATATTTCTATTTTTAGCCCCTTCAAGTGTCACACACACAACATTTTTCCCAAATTATTATTTTTCATTTGAATATAAAGAGAAATAATTAAGATCATGCATGAAACTTAATTTACCTAACAACTTTATACCTCTCTCTACAGAGACTTGGGAGTGATGAGATCCTTTAACATTAAAGCTCGAGTATATCCTTTGATGTACGTAATACCTCCAAATAGTTTAAAACAAATGCAAAATAATCATTTAGTACGTACTCCAAAGTACAACTTGGGTGTGAAAAAATTTAATTCACCTATTAGCTAATTGTTTATTTTAAAATAACATAAACACAACGTGTAAAAGCTCTCTTGTTTTAAGCTGATTTCGACATGGAAAAACGAAAGTTAAAAAAAAAAATAAGTACATTAGCTATAAAGGTAAACAACGACAATGTTAATTAGCAATTAAAAACTTTGCAGATGTCTGTTCATTTCGTAAAGTTTTGTTACGCAAAACGTTCTTTTGTACAAGACAGCTCAACACCGTTAGCTTTCAACTTCTTCAAGTTCACCAAAGTTTTAAGATTTCGAAATATCAACCTATCGAAATATACAGGATGCTATTTTCAAGAACTCGAGGATAGCTAATCATGGAAATGATAAAGATTTAAATATACTATGCAAAGTACAAAAGTAAAGTGACTATATCTCGAGAACAGTTAATTTTAGGTAGATAAACCCTTAACAACTTTTGATCTACATAATCTAAAGATCTCAAATCGAAAAAATATATACAGGGTGTTATAGATAAAAATGTCAAGAAAACCTCCATTTACAAAAACGTTATAAAATCAATTTAAGTACAAGAGTAAAGTGACGATATCTCGAGAACAGTTAATTTTAGGTACATGCAACCCTTAATGACTTTTGATCTACATAATCTAAAAAACTCAAATCTATAAAATATACAGGGTGTTACAATTAAAAATGTCAAGAAAACCCCTATTTACAAAAACGCTATAAATTCATTTGAAGTACAAAAGTAAAGTGACGATATTTCGAGAACAGTTAATTTTAGGTACATTCAACCCTTAATGACTTTTGATCTACACACTCTAAGGAATTCAAGTAAACATACACAAATGTAAAAATATACAGAGTGTTTCATTAAATCGCGAGAAAACTCCCATTTTCAGAAAGGTAGAAATTTTAATTTCAGTAAAAGACTAAAGTGACGATATCTGGAGAACAGCTAATTTTAGGTACATGCAACCCTTAATGACTTTTGATCTACATAATCTAAAAAACTCAAATCTATAAAATATACAGGGTGTTACAATTAAAAATGTCAAGAAAACCCCTATTTACAAAAACGTTATAAATTCATTTGAAGTAGAAAAGTAAAGTGACGATATTTCGAGAACAGTTGATTTTAGGTGCCTACAACCCTTAATTACTTTTGATCTACATAATCTAAGAAACACAAATCTAAAAAAATATACAGGATGTTACGATTAAAAATGTCGAGAAAACCCCCATTTACAAAAACGTTATAAATTCAATTTAAGTACAAAAGTAAAGTGACGATATCGAGAACAATTAATTTTAGGTACATGCAACCCTTACAGACTTTTAATCTGCATAATCTAAGAAACTCAAATCTATAAAAATATACAGGGTGTTACAATTAAAAATGTCAAGAAAACCCCTATTTTTTAAAACGTTATAAGTTCAATTCAAGTACAAAAGTAAAGTGACGATATCTTGAGAACAGTTAATTTTATGTACATACAACTCTTTATGACTTTTGATCTACATACTCTAAGGAATTTAAGTAAACATACACAAATGTAAAAATATACAGAGTGTTTCATTAAATCGCGAGAAAACTCCCATTTTCAGAAAGGTAAAAATTTTAATTTCAGTAAAAGACTAAACTGACGATATCTGGAGAACAGCTAATTTTATTTTGAGCTTCTGCAAGTTCATAGACTTTCCTTAATGTGTCTAGAAGTACGATTTAAAAATTATTCCATCCAGTGTTAAATTAAAACAAGAAGCATAAAGCAAATAGGTGGACTAAAAGTACTCGAGGACAAAAAATACACTTTGTTTAATAAACGTATTAAATAAAGTAAAAAAAAAACGATTCGTTGAGCTAACAAAGAACTAATTCCAAACACATAGTACGTATTTATTATACTTATAACAATTTATTATTTGCAACCCTTTGTTCTTAACTCTTTGGACTCATGGATGTACATTTTAAATTTGAATGAAAATAAAATTGCAAAGCATAATATACAGGGCGTTTTCTACAAAAATTTTAAATCGGAACGCAACCGATATAAAAAATCAGAAGCTAATTGCTGTGCCTGTACGTTTTAATCCATCTCTAATTCATGCATTGGATGTGAAATTTCAAACACTTATGAGGAGCCAAATAAGCAAGATTAGGCGAGATCAATACAGAACATATTAACAGTGGCACAGTCATATGTCGAGCACAGTTTTAATTCAGGTTGATTTGAAACCAGAGAGCTAGAGTTTTGTATGAGCTTGTGCCTAAGTGGGGGCACTTTTTAACTAACGACTGCTAATTGAAAGGAGACCGGGTGTTGTTAATTTTAAAGAGCCTTCACTTAAGCGCGAACGCGGGTCTGGCTCACGCCATCTGAAAGAGGGGTTATAAAACTACCATACATTATTAAAGCACACAAAATTTAATAACGAAAGTCTTGATGGTGCAAAAACTCCAGCCTGTGGTAATTGAGCACTTAAATAATTTTTGATAGTTCATGGATCACCCTGTATATTTAGATTATCAAACTAAAAGTTGCAGATAAAACTTTTAACTCATGCCATTTGATTTGTTTTCGAGTAACCTTTGAAGAGCACTTTAAAGACATGCAATTTTTATGGATTCATATTTTATGCTAAAACGAAAAGTGTACCACAGTGGAATGAAGTTTGACTGATAAAAAATAATAAATTATATTAAATATTAGCATATAAACAAAGTAAAGTCGTCTATAAAAAATACAAGTAGTTTGCATAACAAATCCTTTATAAATAGGTAAGTGCCTTTGCAGTTACCGTGACTTGTAACAGACACGAGTTACAAATGGAACAGTGTGCATGACATCTAAATGCACTTTATTTAACTTCCAACCCCTATAAGAAATTCACAAAAGTCGCTTTAATTTAATTTTACAAAATGCAAAGCTAGATATCGAAAGTTTTCTCCTTGGAGAAAAATTAAGAATTTAGAAAGTTGAAATTAATGGAAAAATAAAGAAATAAGCAGATACATACAGATATATCACGAATTATCTTCTTCAACTAATACTAAAACTTGCTTATAAAATTTTATTACTAACATAAATTTATAAGTTACATAATAACTACGCAAGAAAAAAGTTTTCAAGAAGAAAATTTACTAAAACATTACGCTCGCCTAATGGACAGCGGGTTAAAAAATGTCTTTTTCAACAAAAATAAAAATAAAGCTAAAAGATTTTACTTAAAAAAATTAAAAATGTCAGAAATTTTGTACATTCGTACAGGGTATCCCATGACGCAAGGTCTAAACTTTAAGACAATTACTCGATTAAACTTTATTATTACCTAGTGACCTAACGTCATAGAACACCCTATTCATTAATTTTTTAATATACAAACAAATGTAGTAGAATGCAAAAATTATATAAAACTTGCATTTTCTTTCATTTAAACCCCTTGATTTATTACAAGGGAAGTAAACTGAAAAAACTATCGAACTTGTACTTGAAATTGATTACCTTTTTAATACTTGAACCCTCCCATACTGTGTCGCTTTGTAAGAATTATTTACAAGGTGAATTTTAAAAATACAAAACGCTCTAGTACCCACACGATACAACTCCATTTTGGCATAGTAACAGCGAACGAAGCACATTTTCAACTAATAAAAATTCAATTTTTATTTGCTCTTCTCGATATAATAAATTATTCATAAAAAATATTAGAGTTGGCAGTATAAGAAACTGTAAAGAAACAATTGATAAAACAAACACTTTTACACCTTAACCATCCCTTAAGTTACCCAATGGTAAAAATAGAATATATACAATTAAATATACATATAAGGGGGTTTGAGAACCACCTCATTTTAAGAAAAACGAAATTTAATTCATATACAAAAAAACTTAAGTGAAAATAGATTTTAGTACGGTTAATTTTAAATAGCTACAACCCTTATTAACATTTCATCTGAATAAGCAGCAAATTCAAAATTGTAAAAATATACAGCGTATTACCTTTCAAAGCGCGAAAAATACGCAATTTAAATGAAAACTGCTATTTTAAATAACGTACAAAAGGTAAAGTGAAAATATCTTGAGTAAGGTTAATTTTAAATTGGTACAACCCTTAATAACATTTCATCTGAATAACCTGTAAATTCAAAATTGTCAAAATATACAGGGTATTACCTTTAAAAACGCGAAAAATACGCAGTTTAAATGAAAACTGCGATTTTGAAAAACGTACAAAAGGTAAAGTGAAAATATCTTGAGTAGGGTTAATTTTAAGTTGGTACAACCCTTAATAACATTTCATCTGAATAACCTGTAAATTCAAAATTGTCAAAATATACAGGGTATTACCTTTAAAAACGCGAAAAATACGCAGTTTAAATGAAAACTGCGATTTTGAAAAACGTACAAAAGGTAAAGTGAAAATATCTTGAGTAGGGTTAATTTTAAGTTGGTACAACCCTTAATAACATTTCATCTGAATAACCTGTAAATTCAAAATTGTCAAAATATACAGGGTATTACCTTTAAAAACGCGAAAAATACGCAGTTTAAATGAAAACTGCGATTTTGAAAAACGTACAAAAGGTAAAGTGAAAATATCTTGAGTAGGGTTAATTTTAAGTTGGTACAACCCTTAATAACATTTCATCTGAATAACCTGTAAATTCAAAATTGTCAAAATATACAGGGTATTACCTTTAAAAACGCGAAAAATACGCAGTTTAAATGAAAACTGCGATTTTGAAAAACGTACAAAAGGTAAAGTGAAAATATCTTGAGTAGGGTTAATTTTAAGTTGGTACAACCCTTAATAACATTTCATCTGAATAACCTGTAAATTCAAAATTGTCAAAATATACAGGGTATTACCTTTAAAAACGCGAAAAATACGCAGTTTAAATGAAAACTGCGATTTTGAAAAACGTACAAAAGGTAAAGTGAAAATATCTTGAGTAGGGTTAATTTTAAGTTGGTACAACCCTTAATAACATTTCATCTGAATAACCTGTAAATTCAAAATTGTCAAAATATACAGGGTATTACCTTTAAAAACGCGAAAAATACGCAGTTTAAATGAAAACTGCGATTTTGAAAAACGTACAAAAGGTAAAGTGAAAATATCTTGAGTAGGGTTAATTTTAAGTTGGTACAACCCTTAATAACATTTCATCTGAATAACCTGTAAATTGAAAATTGTAAAAATATACAGGGTATTACCTTTAAAAACGCGAAAAATACGCAATTTAAATGAAAACTGCTATTTTGAAAAACGTACAAAAGGTAAAGTGAAAATATCTTGAGTAGGGTTAATTTTAAGTTGGTACAACCCTTAATAACATTTCATCTGAATAACCTGTAAATTCAAAATTGTCAAAATATACAGGGTATTACCTTTAAAAACGCGAAAAATACGCAATTTAAATGAAAACTGCGATTTTGAAAAACGTACAAAAGGTAAAGTGAAAATATCTTGAGTAGGGTTAATTTTAAGTTGGTACAACCCTTAATAACATTTCATCTGAATAACCTGTAAATTCAAAATTGTCAAAATATACAGGGTATTACCTTTAAAAACGCGAAAAATACGCAGTTTAAATGAAAACTGCGATTTTGAAAAACGTACAAAAGGTAAAGTGAAAATATCTTAAGTAGGGTTAATTTTAAGTTGGTGCAACCCTTAATAACATTTCATCTGAATAACCTGTAAATTCAAAATTGTAAAAATATACAGAGTATTACCTTTAAAAACGCGAAAAATACGCAATTTAAATGAAAACTGCTATTTTGAAAAACGTAGAACAGGTAAAGTGAAAATATCTTGAGTAGGGTTAATTTTAAGTTGGTACAACCCTTAATAACATTTCATCTGAATAACTTGTACATTGAAAATTGTCAAAATATACAGGGTCTTACCTTTAAAAACGCGAAAAATATGCAATTTAAATGAAAACTGCTATTTTGAAAAACGTACAAAAGGTAAAGTGCAAATATCTTGAGTAGGGTTAATTTTAAATTGGTACAACCCTTAATAACATTTCATCTGACTAACCTGTAAATTCAAAATTGTAAAAATATACAAGGTATTACCTTTAAAAACGCGTAAAATAAGCAATTTAAATGAAAACATATTTTTTAAAACGTACAGGAAGTAAAGTGAAAATATCTCGAGTAGGGTTAATTTTAAGTTGGTACAACCCTTATTAACATTTCATCTAAATAACCTTTAAATTTAAAATCTGTTAAAATATACAGGGTATTATTACCTTTAAAAACGCGAAAAATACGCAATTTAAATGAAAACTGCTATTTTGAAAAACGTAGTAAAGGTAAAATGAAAATATCGTAAGTAGGATTAATTTTAAGTTGGTACAACCCTTAATAACATTTCATCGGAATAACCTGTAAATTGAAAATTGTAAAAATATACAGGGTATTACCTTTAAAAACGCGAAAAATACGCAATTTAAATGAAAACTGCTATTTTGAAAAACGTACAAAAGGTAAAGTGAAAATATCTTAAGTAGGGTTAATTTTAAGTTGGTACAACCCTTAATAACATTTTATCTGAATAACCTGTAAATTGAAAATTGTCAAAATATACAGGGTATTACCTTTAAAAACGCGAAAAATACGCAATTTAAATGAAAACTGCGATTTTGAAAAACGTACAAAAGGTAAAGTGAAAATATCTTAAGTAGGGTTAATTTTAAGTTGGTCCAACCCTTAATAACATTTCATCTGAATAACCTGCAAATTCAAAATTGTCAAAATATACAGGGTATTACCTTTAAAAACGCGAAAAATACGCAATTTAAATGAAAACTGCTATTTTGAAAAACGTAGAAAAGGTAAAATGAAAATATCTTAAGTAGGGTTAATTTTAAGTTGGTACAACCCTTAATAACATTTCATCTGAATAACCTGTAAATTGAAAATTGTAAAAATATACAGAGTATTACCTTTAAAAACGCGAAAAATACGCAATTTAAATGAAAACTGCTATTTTGAAAAACGTACAAAAGGTAAAGTGAAAATATCTTGAGTAGGGTTAATTTTAAGTTGGTACAACCCTTAATAACATTTCATCTGAATAACCTGTAAATTCAAAATTGTCAAAATATACAGGGTATTACCTTTAAAAACGCGAAAAATACGCAGTTTAAATGAAAACTGCGATTTTGAAAAACGTACAAAAGGTAAAGTGAAAATATCTTGAGTAGGGTTAATTTTAAGTTGGTACAACCCTTAATAACATTTCATCTGAATAACCTGTAAATTGAAAATTGTAAAAATATACAGAGTATTACCTTTAAAAACTCGAAAAATACGCAATTTAAATGAAAACTGCTATTTTGAAAAACGTACAAAAGGTAAAGTGAAAATATCTTGAGTAGGGTTAATTTTAAGTTGGTACAACCCTTAATAACATTTCATCTGAATAACCTGTAAATTCAAAATTGTCAAAATATACAGGGTATTACCTTTAAAAACGCGAAAAATACGCAGTTTAAATGAAAACTGCGATTTTGAAAAACGTACAAAAGGTAAAGTGAAAATATCTTGAGTAGGGTTAATTTTAAGTTGGTACAACCCTTAATAACATTTCATCTGAATAACCTGTAAATTCAAAATTGTCAAAATATACAGGGTATTACCTTTAAAAACGCGAAAAATACGCAGTTTAAATGAAAACTGCGATTTTGAAAAACGTACAAAAGGTAAAGTGAAAATATCTTGAGTAGGGTTAATTTTAAGTTGGTACAACCCTTAATAACATTTCATCTGAATAACCTGTAAATTGAAAATTGTCAAAATATACAGGGTATTACCTTTAAAAACGCGAAAAATACGCAATTTAAATGAAAACTGCTATTTTGAAAAACGTACAAAAGGTAAAGTGAAAATATCTTGAGTAGGGTTAATTTTAAGTTGGTACAACCCTTAATAACATTTCATCTGAATAACCTGTAAATTCAAAATTGTCAAAATATACAGGGTATTACCTTTAAAAACGCGAAAAATACGCAATTTCAAAATTGTCAAAATTGTCAACCTTTAAAAACGCGAAAAATACGCAGTTTAAATGAAAACTGCGATTTTGAAAAACGTACAAAAGGTAAAGTGAAAATATCTTGAGTAGGGTTAATTTTAAGTTGGTACAACCCTTAATAACATTTCATCTGAATAACCTGTAAATTCAAAATTGTAAAAATATACAGGGTATTACCTTTAAAAACGCGAAAAATACGCAATTTAAATGAAAACTGCTATTTTGAAAAACGTACAAAAGGTAAAGTGAAAATATCTTGAGTAGGGTTAATTTTAAGTTGGTACAACCCTTAATAACATTTCATCTGAATAACCTGTAAATTCAAAATTGTCAAAATATACAGGGTATTACCTTTAAAAACGCGAAAAATACGCAATTTAAATGAAAACTGCGATTTTGAAAAACGTACAAAAGGTAAAGTGAAAATATCTTGAGTAGGGTTAATTTTAAGTTGGTACAACCCTTAATAACATTTCATCTGAATAACCTGTAAATTCAAAATTGTCAAAATATACAGGGTATTACCTTTAAAAACGCGAAAAATACGCAGTTTAAATGAAAACTGCGATTTTGAAAAACGTACAAAAGGTAAAGTGAAAATATCTTAAGTAGGGTTAATTTTAAGTTGGTGCAACCCTTAATAACATTTCATCTGAATAACCTGTAAATTCAAAATTGTCAAAATATACAGGGTATTACCTTTAAAAACGCGAAAAATACGCAATTTAAATGAAAACTGCTATTTTGAAAAACGTAGAACAGGTAAAGTGAAAATATCTTGAGTAGGGTTAATTTTAAGTTGGTACAACCCTTAATAACATTTCATCTGAATAACTTGTACATTGAAAATTGTCAAAATATACAGGGTCTTACCTTTAAAAACGCGAAAAATATGCAATTTAAATGAAAACTGCTATTTTGAAAAACGTACAAAAGGTAAAGTGCAAATATCTTGAGTAGGGTTAATTTTAAATTGGTACAACCCTTAATAACATTTCATCTGACTAACCTGTAAATTCAAAATTGTAAAAATATACAAGGTATTACCTTTAAAAACGCGTAAAATAAGCAATTTAAATGAAAACATATTTTTTAAAACGTACAGGAAGTAAAGTGAAAATATCTCGAGTAGGGTTAATTTTAAGTTGGTACAACCCTTATTAACATTTCATCTAAATAACCTTTAAATTTAAAATCTGTTAAAATATACAGGGTATTATTACCTTTAAAAACGCGAAAAATACGCAATTTAAATGAAAACTGCTATTTTGAAAAACGTACAAAAGGTAAAGTGAAAATATCTTGAGTAGGGTTAATTTTAAGTTGGTACAACCCTTAATAACATTTCATCTGAATAACCTGTAAATTGAAAATTGTAAAAATATACAGGGTATTACCTTTAAAAACGCGAAAAATACGCAATTTAAATGAAAACTGCTATTTTGAAAAACGTACAAAAGGTAAAGTGAAAATATCTTGAGTAGGGTTAATTTTAAGTTGGTACAACCCTTAATAACATTTCATCGGAATAACCTGTAAATTGAAAATTGTAAAAATATACAGGGTATTACCTTTAAAAACGCGAAAAATACGCAATTTAAATGAAAACTGCTATTTTGAAAAACGTACAAAAGGTAAAGTGAAAATATCTTGAGTAGGATTAATTTTAAGTTGGTACAACCCTTAATAACATTTCATCGGAATAACCTGTAAATTGAAAATTGTAAAAATATACAGGGTATTACCTTTAAAAACGCGAAAAATACGCAATTTAAATGAAAACTGCTATTTTGAAAAACGTACAAAAGGTAAAGTGAAAATATCTTGAGTAGGGTTAATTTTAAGTTGGTACAACCCTTAATAACATTTCATCTGAATAACCTGTAAATTGAAAATTGTAAAAATATACAGGGTATTACCTTTAAAAACGCGAAAAATACGCAATTTAAATGAAAACTGCTATTTTGAAAAACGTACAAAAGGTAAAGTGAAAATATCTTGAGTAGGGTTAATTTTAAGTTGGTACAACCCTTAATAACATTTCATCTGAATAACCTGTAAATTCAAAATTGTCAAAATATACAGGGTATTACCTTTAAAAACGCGAAAAATACGCAGTTTAAATGAAAACTGCGATTTTGAAAAACGTACAAAAGGTAAAGTGAAAATATCTTGAGTAGGGTTAATTTTAAGTTGGTACAACCCTTAATAACATTTCATCTGAATAACCTGTAAATTGAAAATTGTAAAAATATACAGGGTATTACCTTTAAAAACGCGAAAAATACGCAATTTAAATGAAAACTGCTATTTTGAAAAACGTACAAAAGGTAAAGTGAAAATATCTTGAGTAGGGTTAATTTTAAGTTGGTACAACCCTTAATAACATTTCATCTGAATAACCTGTAAATTCAAAATTGTCAAAATATACAGGGTATTACCTTTAAAAACGCGAAAAATACGCAATTTAAATGAAAACTGCTATTTTGAAAAACGTACAAAAGGTAAAGTGAAAATATCTTGAGTAGGGTTAATTTTAAGTTGGTACAACCCTTAATAACATTTCATCTGAATAACCTGTAAATTCAAAATTGTAAAAATATACAGGGTATTACCTTTAAAAACGCGAAAAATACGCAGTTTAAATGAAAACTGCGATTTTGAAAAACGTACAAAAGGTAAAGTGAAAATATCTTGAGTAGGGTTAATTTTAAGTTGGTACAACCCTTAATAACATTTCATCTGAATAACCTGTAAATTGAAAATTGTAAAAATATACAGGGTATTACCTTTAAAAACGCGAAAAATACGCAATTTAAATGAAAACTGCTATTTTGAAAAACGTACAAAAGGTAAAGTGAAAATATCTTGAGTAGGGTTAATTTTAAGTTGGTACAACCCTTAATAACATTTCATCTGAATAACCTGTAAATTCAAAATTGTCAAAATATACAGGGTATTACCTTTAAAAACGCGAAAAATACGCAATTTAAATGAAAACTGCTATTTTGAAAAACGTACAAAAGGTAAAGTGAAAATATCTTGAGTAGGGTTAATTTTAAGTTGGTACAACCCTTAATAACATTTCATCTGAATAACCTGTAAATTCAAAATTGTAAAAATATACAGGGTATTACCTTTAAAAACGCGAAAAATACGCAGTTTAAATGAAAACTGCGATTTTGAAAAACGTACAAAAGGTAAAGTGAAAATATCTTGAGTAGGGTTAATTTTAAGTTGGTACAACCCTTAATAACATTTCATCTGAATAACCTGTAAATTGAAAATTGTAAAAATATACAGGGTATTACCTTTAAAAACGCGAAAAATACGCAATTTAAATGAAAACTGCTATTTTGAAAAACGTACAAAAGGTAAAGTGAAAATATCTTGAGTAGGGTTAATTTTAAGTTGGTACAACCCTTAATAACATTTCATCTGAATAACCTGTAAATTCAAAATTGTCAAAATATACAGGGTATTACCTTTAAAAACACGAAAAATACGCAATTTAAATGAAAACTGCTATTTTGAAAAACGTACAAAAGGTAAAGTGAAAATATCTTGAGTAGGGTTAATTTTAAGTTGGTACAACCCTTAATAACATTTCATCTGAATAACCTGTAAATTCAAAATTGTCAAAATATACAGGGTATTACCTTTAAAAACGCGAAAAATACGCAATTTAAATGAAAACTGCTATTTTGAAAAACGTACAAAAGGTAAAGTGAAAATATCTTGAGTAGGGTTAATTTTAAGTTGGTACAACCCTTAATAACATTTCATCTGAATAACCTGTAAATTCAAAATTGTCAAAATATACAGGGTATTACCTTTAAAAACGCGAAAAATACGCAATTTAAATGAAAACTGCTATTTTGAAAAACGTACAAAAGGTAAAGTGAAAATATCTTGAGTAGGGTTAATTTTAAGTTGGTACAACCCTTAATAACATTTCATCTGAATAACCTGTAAATTCAAAATTGTCAAAATATACAGGGTATTACCTTTAAAAACGCGAAAAATACGCAATTTAAATGAAAACTGCTATTTTGAAAAACGTACAAAAGGTAAAGTGAAAATATCTTGAGTAGGGTTAATTTTAAGTTGGTACAACCCTTAATAACATTTCATCTGAATAACCTGTAAATTCAAAATTGTAAAAATATACAGGGTATTACCTTTAAAAACGCGAAAAATACGCAGTTTAAATGAAAACTGCGATTTTGAAAAACGTACAAAAGGTAAAGTGAAAATATCTTGAGTAGGGTTAATTTTAAGTTGGTACAACCCTTAATAACATTTCATCTGAATAACCTGTAAATTCAAAATTGTCAAAATATACAGGGTATTACCTTTAAAAACGCGAAAAATACGCAGTTTAAATGAAAACTGCGATTTTGAAAAACGTACAAAAGGTAAAGTGAAAATATCTTGAGTAGGGTTAATTTTAAGTTGGTACAACCCTTAATAACATTTCATCTGAATAACCTGTAAATTCAAAATTGTAAAAATATACAGGGTATTACCTTTAAAAACGCGAAAAATACGCAGTTTAAATGAAAACTGCGATTTTGAAAAACGTACAAAAGGTAAAGTGAAAATATCTTGAGTAGGGTTAATTTTAAGTTGGTACAACCCTTAATAACATTTCATCTGAATAACCTGTAAATTCAAAATCTGTAAAAATAATCAAAGTGGTTCACTAAATTTGAGTCTCAAAGTAAATTAAATATTTATTTATGACGTTGAAGAAAATTAAATAAAAATTTGATCCATCCTGTATAAAAAATAATGCATTAAAAACAATTTCACAATTTTTCTAAAAAAATGTTACTATAGTATTATTGATTCCATTTACTTGATATAATCATTGACTATAAACTATCTAAATAAGACTCGAAAGTAAACGGGGCTAGGACGGCCGCGAAAAACCGTCTCGATAGCAGGTGGCACTCGAACTGCTTTACAGACTCGAATCTCCCACCCTACCTTTCAGTTTCATGATCAGTTACTTCCCAACTACCGAAGTGAATTGTTAAAAATGGAGAAAGAAAAATATGACTACAAATGCGCTTTTGTGAAGTGTGATAACAAACATACAAAAAGTACTAAATTATCATTTTTTAAATTTCCCATTAGTGATAAATATAGAGTTAATGAATGGGTAAAAAATTCAGGCAATATTCGTTTAACGGATAAGGATATTAATGAATTAAAGTATACAAGACTATGTGAAAAACACTTTTCCGAACGTGACATTATACTACAGTGCATTTAGCATTAGCCGTGGGACAAATTAGTATAAAGCTGAAACCTTTGATATTGTATTGTACTTATAGCCCTTATTATAGTACTAAAAGTCCCCACCCTTCCGAGGGCTGGAACACCCCCAAAATTGCGTTTGAATCTCAAAAATTACACTTTTTATCATATTTTTGCAATTATCTCGAAAACAAGGTAGTAAGCGAAAAATTTTAAAGAGTCAAAAATTGAAGAGGATAAAATTATACGGCAAAAATCTCATTTGCAATTTTTCAAAATATTTAATAGTTTTTGAGAAAAATGTTATTGAAAGTTAACCTATTTTGCGCGTATTACAGTACTCATGGGTTGCGCGATCAAAGTGATGCTGAGCGCCCTATTTTACATTATTGAAAATTTCTCATTATCTATCAGATTTAGAAAAAAACAAAAAATATGTAGTTGAAGAGGACATCTTCAGCTTTAAATTACATGCAAAATATTTTGATTTTAAGTAATTTATCATGGAGAAAAAAAATAATGAATGTAAAATAACCTAATTTTTCTTAAAATTTAAAAATCTCCTAAAGTAATTGAGGAAATATAAAATCCATGTAGGATTACTATCTTCATGATGTATACTTTAATGTCCTAAGAGCAAAAGTTTTTTCGAGTTTTATTTTGACAAAAAATTGGACTTTGAACTTCATAATTTTTAAAAAAAAATTTTCTTAGATATTTTTCTATCTTTAAAGGACTCTCAAATAATAAAGAAGAGATCTAAGGCCATAAATTTTAGTTTGTAGAAAGCCTAAATTTTTATCTCTTTATTATTTTCCTAGTTTTCCCGATAATTTCATAAATATGAGTGAAAGTGCAATTTTGGGGGGTTTCCCCCATCGGAAGGGTGGGGAATTTTAGTATCATAATAAGGACTATAAGTACTAAACAATAGCAAAAATTTTAGAGTTAGATAATTTTGTTCCAGTTTCACCATATGTAAAATTTCATAACTGCAGTGAACTACAATTTTTTTGCTCATTTTCTTCATCGTACAAACTGCTGTCGTTTCTAAAGTATAATTCCTATCAAGATGCGATTAGCAGATATAAAACCTTTAGAGTATTACCTTTATTTTCGTTTAAGAAAAAGTTTGAATTCTCAAAAATTAAGCGAGTAATGACCAATTTCGGAAAAAAACTACGTATTTCGATCTTTCTTCATATTGTTGAAAATTTTTTGATGAAAACGTTAAATAATGTAAATTTTTAAGATGGCTTCTTAAAACGTATACTATAGGCTTTCTACAAACTAAAATTTATGGCCTTAGATCTCTTCTTTATTATTTGAGAGTCCTTTAAAGATAGAAAAATATCTAAGAAAATTTTTTTTTAAAAATTATGAAGTTCAAAGTCCAATTTTTTGTCAAAATAAATCTCGAAAAAAATTTTGCTCTTAGGACATTAAAGTATACATCATGAAGATAGTAATCCTACATGGATTTTATATTTCCTCAATTACTTTAGGAGATTTTTAAATTTTAAGAAAAATTAGGTTATTTTACATTCATTATTTTTTTTCTCCATGATAAATTACTTAAAATCAAAATATTTTGCATGTAATTTAAAGCTGAAGATGTCCTCTTCAACTACATATTTTTTGTTTTTTTCTAAATCTGATAGATAATGAGAAATTTTCAATAATGTAAAATAGGGCGCTCAGCATCACTTTGATCGCGCAACCCATGAGTACTGTAATACGCGCAAAATAGGTTAACTTTCAATAACATTTTTCTCAAAAACTATTAAATATTTTGAAAAATTGCAAATGAGATTTTTGCCGTATAATTTTATCCTCTTCAATTTTTGACTCTTTATAATTTTTCGCTTACTACCTTGTTTTCGAGATAATTGCAAAAATATGATAAAAAGTGTAATTTTTGAGATTCAAACGCAATTTTGGGGGTGTTCCAGCCCTCGGAAGGGTGGGGACTTTTAGTACTATAATAAGGGCTATAAGTACAATACAATATCAAAGGTTTCAGCTTTATACTAATTTGTCCCACGTGCCTATGTAAAATTTCAGTAGTGCACCGGACTATTATAGTGACAAGTAGAAACAAACATTTAACTAAAACCGCTGTTCCTATAAAATACATTGATGAAGGTAAGTTTTAATTTTAATTTTGCCAATTTTGATTAAACTTAATGTGTTTGTTGGTTCGTAGAAGAATTATCACCTCCCCCTTCAAAAAGAATTCGCAAAGATACGTCGATGCAAAGCGATCCAAGTATTTCTCAGTTGCCCCAGGTTTTAAAAACATACCAAGGCAAAAGTGGAATTAAAAATATTGTTGACCATAACAAACTAATCAACAATGAATCTTCTTCAGAAGCTAGTAGTAGAATTTTAAATTTGCCGTCCTTAAAACTGACTCCGAAATGTCGTAAACTAAAATATAAAATTCGCGATTTAAGAAAAGAAATGCGTTCTCATAAAAAAAAGATAACGAGATTAAAGAAACGCGCTTCTGAAAAACCAAAAAAATCTATTTTTCAAGTAATTATGTCTTTTTTAAGTTTCAAGAGTCCCGCCGTAAAAACTTTTGTTGCAATGCAATTGTTCCATAAACTTAAAACACCTTGGACCAAAAAACAAAAAGAGTTAGCTTTAAGTATTTATTACAAATCACCTTCAACGTATCGATTTCTACGCGTTAGTTTAAAATTTGCATTGCCATCGGTAAGAACTATTAATAATTGGTTGAAAATAGCAAACATTAGCACGGGAGTAAATTCGGAATTAATAAAACAGCTGTCTAAAAAAGCGAAGACCATGAATGATAGAGAAAGACAAGTAGTACTTTTAATGGACGAAATTTCGTTAAAAAAAGACTTACGGGTCAATTGGGCTCTAGATGAAATTGAAGGTTACGAAGATTTGGGACATTTGCAAAAATCTAGCAAGTTAGCGAATACTGCTCTAGTTTTTTACATTCGAGGCCTTTTTTATCGTTGGAAGTTTCCATTTTGTTTCTTCGCTAGTTCAGGTCCTACATCTAAAGACCGGTTAAAATTATTAGTTACTGCGGTAATCGAAAAACTATTTTCAATTTCATTTAAAGTTAGAGCAATTGTTTGTGATCAAGGATCTAATAACCGAGGAACATTTTCACTTTTAGGCGCCGATAAGGCAAATCCGTATTTTATTGTAAATGAACAGAAAATTTATACAATATATGATGTGCCCCATTTAATAAAATCGGTTAGAAATAATCTGATGAATATGAAGTCAGCTTTCGTAGTTAACGGTCGTAAAATTTCTTGGGAAGATATCATAGCAGTATACGAGGTAGATCAAAAGAGTGGAACGACTCGAGCTCTCCATAAAATTACCCAAGTCCATCTAACGCCTAATAGCTTCCAAAAAATGAGGGTGAAATATGCGACGCAAATTTTTAGTCATACTATGTCATCTGCTATACGAACAGCGGTAAAAATACAACAAATAATCAGCGATAGTGCTAGTGATACTGCCGAGTTTATAGAATCTATGAACAATATATTTGATGCTCTGAACAGTAAACATTTAAAAGATCCAAATAGAAATAAGCGTCCATTATCTATTTTCGATACAAAACCGGAAAATACTTTGAAAGATGCAAAGCAATTATTTGCAAACGTTGAAATGTTATCAAAGAATTCAAAAGTTAGAGCAAATGTTTATTGCATTGACGGTTTTATTTTGACAATTACTGCGGTATTATTACTTTGGGAAGATCTAAAAAAAGAAGAAGTGAAATATTTACCAACATCACATCTTAATCAAGATCCTCTGGAAAACTTTTTTTCTGTGATACGCACGAGAGGTGGTTATAATCCATATCCAACTCTCCAAGAATTCAGAATTGCTATGCAACATAACATGCACATCAGACTTCAGAATGATGTCAACTCCAGTAATTGTGAAGCAGACGAAGATGTGCAGTATCTGGAGTTGAGTGAATTGAAAAATATATCGGAGCAAAAATTTTCCTCAACAGGTGCAGAACGTTTAGATGAATTGGAAATGGAAACATCAGAATTACAAGTCGATGAGCTAGAAGGTAGTTGGATCTTATTTACTGAAATTCAAAATTTTAATCAGTGTTTTACTTTTACAGAAATATGCAGTGAACATCAATCTCAAATGTTAGTTTCAAATTTAGAGATTTCGACACCATCATTGGAAAATTGTAGCAATGCTTATGTTGCTGGATATCTAGCGTATTGGATTATTAAAAAATACAACTGCGACCATTGCAAAATTGCTCTTTTGAAATCAGAAGGTGATCCAATAGAAGATAGAGAGCTATTAATTTTTTACAAAGATTTTAATTTAACAGAAATAAGGTATCTGAAACGACCTTCGGATGGATTTTGTGCCTTAAATCAATTGTTTTTGTCAAACTTTTTAAAATTGTATGATAAATACAAATTGTGTAAAAAGTTTACCGCCGAAATGAAAAGAGAGCTTAAAATTTTGTTCGATCTTTTTTGTAAGAAATATGATTTCAACTGGAATTGTGAAGTGCACGTTGATTCACTAATTAAATTTTTTATTAAATTGATTACAAATAGAGTTCACAGAAATTTAATCCAAAAAACAAATCTCAGTGCTAACCATAAAATTCGGACTTTATCCAATAAATAGATACTGTTACTTTCTGATACTGTTGTGTCTTTCCAACTGTATGGACGTTGAATTACCGAATAAACAATTTGCAAATTTATAATAAGTGCAATTTTATTATTTCATGTGCAATTTCATATTTATTTTTGTTTTGGAAATTCAAAATATAATAAAGTATCTTGTTAAGAATATGAAATAAATGAAAATTTCCTTTTCACAAATTTTAGATTTCCGATCCTCTCAATTGTATTTAAAACTTTAAACCTTTTTTTATTGTCAGAGTTGCAAAAATTTTAATCCATTGCAGATTTCAAACAGCTTTTCTTAGAAAAAGATAAAATTTTGCAAGAAGGTTAGGTAGTTTAAAAATTTAAAAACGGATGTTGGATAATATTGTAATAGTAATTTAAGTATAAAAAACGGTAAGGGCAGTTTACTGGTCAAAGACAAAATGTTTGGGGACTAAGCGAAGCGCAGTCCCCAATTTTGTCTGAGACCAGTAAACCCTTAACGTTTGTAATGCTTACAACGTTTTTTGCACGATAGAAACTTTTCCTTAATCATAAAAATGAAAATGTCAAAAATTATGTTTTAATTTTTGTGCAACATAATTTTTTAGATGGCTTTATAAAAATATTTGAAGGTGTTACCATAGTGTTATTTACTAACAAATTGTCTCCGCTTTTTGAAGTAAAAAATTCTAATATTTTGCTGCATAAAAACGAAAAAAAATGAGTGATTTAAAAAGTGTGGACAGTGAAATAGAAGAAGCTTGGAATATTGGTTGCTCCTCTATTGTTCCTGAAAAGTCGAGAATTCGTTATGAGAATGTATACAAAATCTTTAAAAGCTGGTGTGAGGATAAAAATCTACAAATTAACGAAAAAATTTTGCTGGCTTATTTTGTACGACGAAATGAAAAGTTGAAGTCACCTGGAAGTCTTTGGGCTGAATATTCGATGCTCAAAAGTACAATTTTTCTAAATGATGGAATTGATATATCCAAGTTCACAACCTTGATAGCATTCCTTAAAAGGAAAAATGTTGGACACAAGCCAAAAAAATCGGACATTTTCACTAAGGAAGGTATGACGAACTTTTTGAAAGAAGCTCCGGATGATGAATTTTTAACTCTTAAGGTATTTTTACATTTATCTATATTATTGTGATTTATAAGATAAGAATTTTTGTTTTCATTTTTAGGTGGGAATGATATTAGGTATATCAGGCGCGTGTAGGAGAGAAGAATTGTATAATATGTGCGTGCAAGACATAGAAGATCGAGAATCATTTTTGATCGTGAAAATTCCCAACACGAAGACCAACATCCAGCGAACATTTACGGTAATTGACAAAGATAATGATATTAACTACCTGGAAATATGTAGAAAATACTTCAGGCTACGCCCACAAAATGCAAAGAGTCGGCACTTATTTTTGAAATATCATAAGGGGAAGTGTAGCAATCAAGTAATAGGCAAAGGGATTATAGGAAGTTGGCCGTCAAAAATCGCAAATTTTCTAAAATTACAACACTCCAATACTTACACCGGTCATTCCTTTAGGCGCACTTCGGCGACCTTTTTAGCGAATAAAGGAGTAGACGTATTAGGACTGAAGAGGCATGGTGGGTGGAGATCGTCCACCGTAGCAGAGAGTTACGTTGAAGATTCGCTTGAAAACAAAATTGACTTTGCTAAAAAAATTTTAAATACAGAACAAGGTAGCGCCGAGGTGAGACAAACGTTGAATTCAGTAGCAGTTTCTCTAAATCCAAGTGCCGCACAAAGTAGCGTTATTACTTTTAGTAGTTGTAGTAATTGTACATTCAATTTCAATGTGAAATAGTAGCCGGGACTAGTCTGTTATGTTATCCCATAACAGAAAAATCAGGATTATCGTATTCAGGCCCATCTTTTGGGAATTAGTTATTTGAGAGCCAGTGCTTTGAGCAGCCAATCAGATTTTCGTGTTCGCTAGCACTCAAATAACTTACTCCCAAAAGATGGGCCTGAATATGATCACCCTGATTTTTCTGTTTTTGGTTCGAAGTCTTATTTATTATTATTTAATGTTTTTTGAATTATATCGTTTTTAAATGACTATTTTTTATTTTTTTTACTTACCGTTCTAGAACGGTAAGTAAATTACTTACTGTTTTGTTTATATGAGTTACCAGTAAAACATACTTACCGATCTGCCAACAAACGCGGTAACTAAGTGATATCGTTCTATCGTGCAAAAATAAAGTTTTAAATAACAAAACTAAGCAATTTAATATAAAAAAAAAATTTTTTGATTTTTTTTTAAGTCAAAAAAAGTACAAAAAAATTGTGAAGACAGATTTAAAGAATTCGCAGCTTCAAGCAGCAAACTTTAGTATGAAACGAACTTAACACGATTTCTCCCGACAGACTAGAATAGAAATTGTCGTGTTTCGATGTTTAGCGGGTTGCAATTATTATTTAAATACACAGCGATAAGAAAAACTTGGAAAAACTAAACCTCGGTCGACTGGGTGCATTCTTATACCGTTCAGTTTCCGGTCTTATTTAGATAGTTTATAGTCAATGATATAATGTATTCATAAAAATATACACCTCTATAGATATTTTGTATAGAATGCGACAGTTGTGTTCATTTAATATTAAATATTAAACGGAAAATGCAAAAAGTAATCCTAAACAAATTTAAAATAATTCAAAATAAATAATCTTGAAAGCGGCAATTTCAATGAATCATTTTGTGTGACAAAAATATTATAAACTTCGTAATCAATGAACAAATTCAATTTGGTGAAATTAATTATTTTTCAATTTAAATTAATTTTTTTAAACGATTTCTATAATTGCGTTGTGTAATTAATTTTTAATTTGTAATTATTTGTTTGTCGGTTACTTCAAGTGAGATTTGGGCCATAAGCTCATACCCTGGGGAAATTATTATTTGAGCAAAGTGTAATATTTTTTAAAAATCCTACCTTTATGATGTCCGCAAAGGGAAACTTTTTTCGGTTTAAAAGGTGCCCGTAAAAGTACTTTGATCATTTCGAAAATAAAATTTTGAAAAATCGAAAAAGTCACTAACAAATTTCGAATTTTTAAGTTTAACGCGATATGCGGACGATTCGAACTACAACACCGTACCTACTAAATTTTGGTTTGAACTTGCAGAATCTTGCATAGTTTGTTAATCGCCTTGCAGGTGTTGATAAGATAAACATTGAATGTTTAGCACAAATTGGCGAATTTATTAAAATTTAATTTTGCACCAAAAATGTTTTAAATTTTAACTTTTATTTAAATTAAATATTCCAGTGCATCTCAAACAATTAATAATTTAACTTTGTAAATAAAACTATTTAGGGGTAAATTGAATGGTCTCAATTAGGGAAAATAAATAAGTTATAATCAATTTAAGTAATTTCGATTACAATAACATTAGCTATTCTACATAAAAAAATAAAAGAACAATAAATAAGGGAAGTTAGTTAATAAAGTACTGTAAAATACAGGGTGTCTACACAACTGCCCTCAATATAAGAATGAGGAATTTTCTCATATTGCCAGTTAAATAGAAAAAAAAATTGAAAATGAAAATAATAACTCGAAGGCAGTTCCTCTTAAGGCGCATAAAGTCCTTTTGGCCGTTTTAAAACACCGATTATAGAGTCAAAAGCTTTAAGATATACACGATGATGTTAAATTTTTCACGATTTACGGTTCGAGAACGAAATATAAGAATAAACTCCAAATATCTCACGAACAGTTGATTTTTAGTGCATGTGATTTTTATGACTTTTGATCTACATAATATAGAAAATCCAAATTTACAAAAATATACATGGTGTTACTATTCAAAAACTTGAGAAAAGTTCAACTATAGAAAAGGCCAAGACAATAACGTGAGTAGAACAATAAAGTGCAATTATCTCAAGAACAGTTGATTTTAGATGCATGTGATTTTTATGACTTTTGATCTACATAATATAGAAAATCCAAATTTACAAAAATATACAGGGTGTTACTATTTAAAAATTTGAGAAAAGTTCAACTATAGAAAAAGTCAAGACAATAACGTGAGTAGAACAATAAAGTGCAATTATCTCAAGAACAGTTAAATTTAGATGCATGTGATTTTTATGACTTTTGATCTACATAATATAGAAAATCCAAATTTACATAAATATACAGGGTATTACTATTCAAAAACTTGAGAAAAGTTCAACTATAGAAAAGGCCAAGACAATAACGTGAGTAGAACAATAAAGTGCAATTATCTCAAGAACAGTTGATTTTAGATGCATGTGACTTTTATGACTTTTGATCTACATAATACAGAAATTCCAAATTTACATAAATATACAGGGTGTTACTATTCAAAAACTTGAGAAAAGTTCAACTATAGAAAAGGCCAAGACAATAACGTGAGTAGAACAATAAAGTGCAAATATCTGAAGAACAGTTGATTTTAGATGCATGTAACTTTTATGACTTTTGATCTACATAATCTAAAAAATCCAAATATACAAATATATACAGGGTGTTACTATTCAAAAACTTGAGAAAAGTTCAACTATAGAAAAAGCCAAGACAGTAAAGTGAGTAGAACAATAAAGTGCAAATATCTCAAGAACAGTTGATTTTAGATGCATGTGACTATTATGACTTTTGATCTACATAATATAGAAAATCCAAATTTACAAAAATATACAGGGTGTTACTATTCAAAAACTTGTGAAAAGTTCAATTATTGAAAAAGCCAAGACTATAGAACAATGAAGTGCAAATATCTCAAGAACAGTTGATTTTATATGCATGTGACTTTTATGACTTTTGATCTACATAATATAAAAAATCCAAATTTACAAAAATATACAGGGTGATACTATTCAAATACTTAAGAAAAATTCAACTATAGAAAAAGCCAAGATTATAACGTGAGTAGAACAATACAGTGCAAATATCTCAAGAACAGTTGATTTTAGATGCATGTGACTTTTATGACTTTTGATCTACATAATATAGAAAATCCAAATATACAAAAATATACAGGGTGTTACTATTCAAACACTTGAGATAAGTTCAACTATAGAAAAAGCCAAGACTATAACGTGAGTAGAACAATAAAGTGCAAATATCTCAAGAACAGTTGATTTTAGATGCATGTGACTTTTATGACTTTTGATCTACATAATATAGAAAATCCAAATTTACAAAAATATACATGGTGTTACTATTCAAAAACTTGTGAAAAGTTCAATTATTGAAAAAGCCAAGACTATAGAACAATAAAGTGCAAATATCTCAAGAACAGTTGATTTTATATGCATGTGACTTTTATGACTTTTGATCTACATAATATAAAAAATTCAAATTTACAAAAATATACAGGGTGTTACTATTCAAATACTTAAGAAAAGTTCAACTATAAAAAAGGCCAAGACAATAACGTGAGTAGAACAATAAAATGCAATTATCTCAAGAACAGTTGATTTTAGATGCATGTGATTTTTATGACTTTTGATCTACATAATATAGAAAATCCAAATTTACAAAAATATACAGGGTGTTACTATTTAAAAATTTGAGAAAAGTTCAACTATAGAAAAAGTCAAGACAATAACGTGAGTAGAACAATAAAGTGCAATTATCTCAAGAACAGTTAAATTTAGATGAATGTGATTTTTATGACTTTTGATCTACATAATATAGAAAATCCAAATTTACATAAATATACAGGGTATTACTATTCAAAAACTTGAGAAAAGTTCAACTATAGAAAAGGCCAAGACAATAATGTGAGTAGAACAATAAAGTGCAATTATCTCAAGAACAGTTCATTTTAGATGCATGTGACTTTTATGACTTTTGATCTACATAATACAGAAAATCCAAATTTACATAAATATACAGGGTGTTACTATTCAAAAACTTGTGAAAAGTTCAATTATAGAAAAAGCCAAGACTATAGAACAATAAAGTGCAAATATCTCAAGAACAGTTGATTTTAGATGCATGTGACTTTTATGACTTTTTGATCTACATAATATAGAAAATCCAAATTTACAAAAATATACAGGGTGTTACTATTCAAAAACTTGTGAAAAGTTCAATTATAGAAAAAGCCAAGACTATAGAACAATAAAGTGCAAATATCTCAAGAACAGTTGATTTTAGATGCATGTGACTTTTTATGACTTTTGATCTACAAAATATAGGAAAACTAAATTTACAAAAATATACAGGGTGTTACTATTCAAAAACTTGTGAAAAGTTCAATTATAGAAAAAGCCAAGACTATAGAACAATAAAGTGCAAATATCTCAAGAACAGTTGATTTTAGATGCATGTGACTTTTATGACTTTTTGATCTACATAATATAGAAAATCCAAATTTACAAAAATATACAGGGTGTTACTATTCAAAAACTTGTGAAAAGTTCAATTATAGAAAAAGCCAAGACTATAGAACAATAAAGTGCAAATATCTCAAGAACAGTTGATTTTAGATGCATGTGATTTTTATGACTTTTGATCTACATAATATAGAAAATCCAAATTTACAAAAATATACAGGGTGTTACTATTTAAAAATTTGAGAAAAGTTCAACTATAGAAAAAGTCAAGACAATAACGTGAGTAGAACAATAAAGTGCAATTATCTCAAGAACAGTTAAATTTAGATGCATGTGATTTTTATGACTTTTGATCTACATAATATAGAAAATCCAAATTTACATAAATATACAGGGTATTACTATTCAAAAACTTGAGAAAAGTTCAACTATAGAAAAGGCCAAGACAATAACGTGAGTAGAACAATAAAGTGCAATTATCTCAAGAACAGTTGATTTTAGATGCATGTGACTTTTATGACTTTTGATCTACATAATACAGAAATTCCAAATTTACATAAATATACAGGGTGTTACTATTCAAATACTTAAGAAAAATTCAACTATAGAAAAAGCCAAGATTATAACGTGAGTAGAACAATACAGTGCAAATATCTCAAGAACAGTTGATTTTAGATGCATGTGACTTTTATGACTTTTGATCTACATAATATAGATAATCCAAATATACAAAAATATACAGGGTGTTACTATTCAAACACTTGAGATAAGTTCAACTATAGAAAAAGCCAAGACTATAACGTGAGTAGAACAATAAAGTGCAAATATCTCAAGAACAGTTGATTTTAGATGCATGTGACTTTTATGACTTGATCTACATAATATAGAAAATCCAAATTTACAAAAATATACATGGTGTTACTATTCAAAAACTTGTGAAAAGTTCAATTATTGAAAAAGCCAAGACTATAGAACAATAAAGTGCAAATATCTCAAGAACAGTTGATTTTATATGCATGTGACTTTTATGACTTTTGATCTACATAATATAAAAAATTCAAATTTACAAAAATATACAGGGTGTTACTATTCAAATACTTAAGAAAAGTTCAACTATAGAAAAGGCCAAGACAATAACGTGAGTAGAACAATAAAATGCAATTATCTCAAGAACAGTTGATTTTAGATGCATGTGATTTTTATGACTTTTGATCTACATAATATAGAAAATCCAAATTTACAAAAATATACAGGGTGTTACTATTTAAAAATTTGAGAAAAGTTCAACTATAGAAAAAGTCAAGACAATAACGTGAGTAGAACAATAAAGTGCAATTATCTCAAGAACAGTTAAATTTAGATGAATGTGATTTTTATGACTTTTGATCTACATAATATAGAAAATCCAAATTTACATAAATATACAGGGTATTACTATTCAAAAACTTGAGAAAAGTTCAACTATAGAAAAGGCCAAGACAATAATGTGAGTAGAACAATAAAGTGCAATTATCTCAAGAACAGTTCATTTTAGATGCATGTGACTTTTATGACTTTTGATCTACATAATACAGAAAATCCAAATTTACATAAATATACAGGGTGTTACTATTCAAAAACTTGTGAAAAGTTCAATTATAGAAAAAGCCAAGACTATAGAACAATAAAGTGCAAATATCTCAAGAACAGTTGATTTTAGATGCATGTGACTTTTATGACTTTTTGATCTACATAATATAGAAAATCCAAATTTACAAAAATATACAGGGTGTTACTATTCAAAAACTTGTGAAAAGTTCAATTATAGAAAAAGCCAAGACTATAGAACAATAAAGTGCAAATATCTCAAGAACAGTTGATTTTAGATGCATGTGACTTTTTATGACTTTTGATCTACAAAATATAGGAAAACTAAATTTACAAAAATATACAGGGTGTTACTATTCAAAAACTTGTGAAAAGT
Organism: Malthinus seriepunctatus; assembly: GCA_963924605.1. Classification (NCBI taxonomy): domain Eukaryota; kingdom Metazoa; phylum Arthropoda; class Insecta; order Coleoptera; family Cantharidae; genus Malthinus; species Malthinus seriepunctatus. Next base: position 10,797,675 of record OZ004603.1, read on the forward strand.
TCAATTATAGAAAAAGCCAAGACTATAGAACAATAAAGTGCAAATATCTCAAGAACAGTTGATTTTAGATGCATGTGACTTTTATGACTTTTTGATCTACATAATATAGAAAATCCAAATTTACAAAAATATACAGGGTGTTACTATTCAAAAACTTGTGAAAAGTTCAATTATAGAAAAAGCCAAGACTATAGAACAATAAAGTGCAAATATCTCAAGAACAGTTGATTTTAGATGCATGTGATTTTTATGACTTTTGATCTACATAATATAGAAAATCCAAATTTACAAAAATATACAGGGTGTTACTATTCAAATACTTAAGAAAAGTTCAACTATAGAAAAGGCCAAGACAATAACGTGAGTAGAACAATAAAATGCAATTATCTCAAGAACAGTTGATTTTAGATGCATGTGATTTTTATGACTTTTGATCTACATAATATAGAAAATCCAAATTTACAAAAATATACAGGGTGTTACTATTTAAAAATTTGAGAAAAGTTCAACTATAGAAAAAGTCAAGACAATAACGTGAGTAGAACAATAAAGTGCAATTATCTCAAGAACAGTTAAATTTAGATGAATGTGATTTTTATGACTTTTGATCTACATAATATAGAAAATCCAAATTTACATAAATATACAGGGTATTACTATTCAAAAACTTGAGAAAAGTTCAACTATAGAAAAGGCCAAGACAATAATGTGAGTAGAACAATAAAGTGCAATTATCTCAAGAACAGTTCATTTTAGATGCATGTGACTTTTATGACTTTTGATCTACATAATACAGAAAATCCAAATTTACATAAATATACAGGGTGTTACTATTCAAAAACTTGTGAAAAGTTCAATTATAGAAAAAGCCAAGACTATAGAACAATAAAGTGCAAATATCTCAAGAACAGTTGATTTTAGATGCATGTGACTTTTATGACTTTTTGATCTACATAATATAGAAAATCCAAATTTACAAAAATATACAGGGTGTTACTATTCAAAAACTTGTGAAAAGTTCAATTATAGAAAAAGCCAAGACTATAGAACAATAAAGTGCAAATATCTCAAGAACAGTTGATTTTAGATGCATGTGACTTTTTATGACTTTTGATCTACAAAATATAGGAAAACTAAATTTACAAAAATATACAGGGTGTTACTATTCAAAAACTTGTGAAAAGTTCAATTATAGAAAAAGCCAAGACTATAGAACAATAAAGTGCAAATATCTCAAGAACAGTTGATTTTAGATGCATGTGACTTTTATGACTTTTTGATCTACATAATATAGAAAATCCAAATTTACAAAAATATACAGGGTGTTACTATTCAAAAACTTGTGAAAAGTTCAATTATAGAAAAAGCCAAGACTATAGAACAATAAAGTGCAAATATCTCAAGAACAGTTGATTTTAGATGCATGTGATTTTTATGACTTTTGATCTACATAATATAGAAAATCCAAATTTACAAAAATATACAGGGTGTTACTATTCAAAAACTTGTGAAAAGTTCAATTATAGAAAAAGCCAAGACTATAGAACAATAAAGTGCAAATATCTCAAGAACAGTTGATTTTAGATGCATGTGACTTTTTATGACTTTTGATCTACAAAATATAGGAAAACTAAATTTACAAAAATATACAGGGTGTTACTATTCAAAAACTTGTGAAAAGTTCAATTATAGAAAAAGCCAAGACTATAGAACAATAAAGTGCAAATATCTCAAGAACAGTTGATTTTAGATGCATGTGATTTGTATGACTTTTGATCTACATAATACAGAAAATCCAAATTTACATAAATATACAGGGTATTACTATTCAAAAACTTGAGAAAAGTTCAAGTATAGAAAAAGCCTAGACAGTAAAGTGAGTAGAACAATAAAGTGCAAATATCTCAAGAACAGTTGATTTTAGATGCATGTGACTTTTATGACTTTTTGATCTACATAATATAGAAAATCCAAATTTACAAAAATATACAGGGTGTTACTATTCAAAAACTTTGAAAAGTTCAATTATAGAAAAAGCCAAGACTATAGAACAATAAAGTGCAAATATCTCAAGAACAGTTGATTTTAGATGCATGTGACTTTTTATGACTTTTGATCTACAAAATATAGGAAAACTAAATTTACAAAAATATACAGGGTGTTACTATTCAAAAACTTGTGAAAAGTTCAATTATAGAAAAAGCCAAGACTATAGAACAATAAAGTGCAAATATCTCAAGAACAGTTGATTTTAGATGCATGTGATTTGTATGACTTTTGATCTACATAATACAGAAAATCCAAATTTACATAAATATACAGGGTATTACTATACAAAAACTTGAGAAAAGTTCAAGTATAGAAAAAGCCTAGACAGTAAAGTGAGTAGAACAATAAAGTGCAAATATCTCAAGAACAGTTGATTTTAGATGCATGTGACTTTTATGACTTTTGATCTACATAATATAGAAAATCCAAATTTACAAAAATATACAGGGTGTTACTATTCAAAAACTTGTGAAAAGTTCAATTATAGAAAAAGCCAAGACTATAGAACAATAAAGTGCAAATATCTCAAGAACAGTTGATTTTAGATGCATGTGACTTATTATGACTTTTGATCTACAAAATATAAGAAAACTAAATTTACAAAAATATACAGGGTATTACTATACAAAAACTTGAGAAAAGTTCAAGTATAGAAAAAGCCTAGACAGTAAAGTGAGTAGAACAATAAAGTGCAAATATCTCAAGAACAGTTGATTTTAGATGCATGTGACTTTTATGACTTTTGATCTACATAATATAGAAAATCCAAATTTACAAAAATATACAGGGTGTTACTATTCAAAAACTTGTGAAAAGTTCAATTATAGAAAAAGCCAAGACTATAGAACAATAAAGTGCAAATATCTCAAGAACAGTTGATTTTAGATGCATGTGACTTATTATGACTTTTGATCTACAAAATATAGGAAAACTAAATTTACAAAAATATACAGGGTGTTACATTAAAAAACACTAGAAAAGTCCAACTATAGAAAAAGTAACGACTATAAGGTGAGTAAAACAATAAAGTGTAAATATCTCAAAAACAGTTGATTTTAGATGCATGTGACTTATTATGACTTTTGATCTACAGAATATAGGAAATCCATATCAAAAAAATATACAGGGTGTTATTGTAGAAAAACTCGAGAAAAGTCCAACTACAGTAGAAGGAGGCACGACTATCACGTGAGTAAAGCAATAAAGTGCAAGTATCTTAAGAACAATTAGTTTTAAGCGCATGTGACCTATTACCAATTTTGATCTACATCATATAAGGAACCCAACGTTACAAAAATATACACAGTGTTACATTTTAAAAGTCAGAGAATACTAGTATTATAATTTGCTTGATCACACATCATGAATAGTACGATATTCACATTGCTAATGATTCCGTGATCACACTGTATAATAACTAATGATTGAAGTAAATTTCACCTTAAATTTAATTTAACATAAATGGTTAAAGTATTAAATAACATCAGTATTAGACTTCCCTTTCTACTTATGTATCATCTTTCAGGCTTCAAGCTTCAACATAAAAGGTTATTTACTAAAGAGGGACAAAATAACAATGTAAAATTGGTGTTTACTTGTAGGATGGGTAATTTATTTTCTGTCTATGGTTTGTTGTCGAAAACTATCTACAATATGTATAACTTAATTAATGTTGTCGGAATACAAACTTCATCGTAATTAATAATTTACGTATTAAAACGTTTTAAGAGTCGAAAGGAAATCCATAAAGAGAGTGGGAGAAATTTCTAAATGATGAATTTTACTTCTATTAATTAGAATTTTCTAAACAAGTTCTATGTTTAAATAAACAGTTTAGTATGGTAAGAGGGCGTGGCCATTTAGAATCTTTTTCGGGTCCAATTGTACTCCAGAAACTTAAACCTGTCATGTCTCTCATGGCTCATGGCTCGTGAGCCATAAGAGGCATGACATGAGTCATGACGCATGACATGAGGCATGAGACATGACATGAGTCATGAGACATGACATGAGTCATGAGGCATGACATGAGTCATGAGACATGACATGAGTCATGAGGCATGAGGCATGACATGAGTCATGAGGCATGAGGCATGACATGAGTCATGAGGCATGACATGAGTCATGACACCAGACTTGTCAAATTGGGAAGGGTTTGATGAGAAGATTCAACATTTAGCGAGTCCTAACAAGCTTTGAGTCTAGCCTTATGATGACGACATGATCTGATGTCGTCAGAAACTTTCATCTGACCACAAGTGACATGGTCTCGAGTTATGCGCCAATCCTTTTGAAGGAACTTAAACAGTGTTATTTCTCATAAAGAACCTTGGAGGCTCCCAGAATCATCATTCAAAAATTTCTTCGTCAAGTGGTCGACTTAGTAATTAGAATTAATTAGAAGGAAGAAGTAAAAATATCGATTCAACTTTTTATTCATCTCTATGGCTCTAATATTAGATGTAAACACAAAATCGTGCAATTAAAGCTGCGAGAGGAACTCGATTAGATTTGAAAAGCTCCCTTTTAAGTAAAAACTAAATCCGCCATTTCCAATTGCCCACGATGTGCTTAATCTCCGAGCGATTATCGTTGTTTTAAATTGAAGTTCTAAACAACGCTAACGATTTTTATAACAAGTTTACGTAAAAATTCATTTCTAAACGCGCTGCGATGATTGCCATTAAGAATGTACAATAGCCAAAATTGCAAAACGCCGACGTTTCTCTCAAATTCAATTGTTAAAGAAGCAACCTAAATAGCTACTACTCACAAATGCGTCATTGTTATGATAATATTTCAAAATAATAGCCCATATCAACTCCGAAAATATTAAATTTATACTAAAGATTACCGAGATTTGCTAAATTACACACCAAACGATTTTTTTAATGGAGCAATTTTGCTCTTGTAAAAGGGAGAACTTGCACAGGTATAGATATAAAAACGTGTACTTTGCACAGCTTTTGCTTTTTAATAATAAAATTTTGGGAAATTTGTTAGAAAAATGGTTTTAAAAGAACTTCGCTACGAGCTACCTGTACGAGTTGCTAAGAATAAAGTTGGGAAAACTCGAGACACTCCATTATAAAAATTGAAAAAGAACTCGGTCGTGTTCTAATAGTTTTCTCTGTCGCTCTAAATAAAGCGACCATAAAAACTCTGTTGATACCTTTAAAAAATAGTAAGATTCCAAATTATTTCGTCTACGCGCATGACCACTTTCTGAAGGTAGTTCAAAACTTCACAAGGCAAGGGTACTACTCTGAAGACGTTCTTCTACTGAACAGAGTCACTTTATTAGAGTCAAATGGATCTTTAGTAGCTTCGAGATAATCGACGAGCAAGGTCATACACTAAGCACCTTATAAGGGAAAGGTATAACATTGAAGACCAGACAACCCATATCTCTCTCTATCTCTCTCAACCCATATCTGTTTCTCGATCTAAAACTCTAACATTAACAAGAAGGCCGACGTTGGCTCCGCAGGACTTAAATTGACGTGGTGTGGGAATTGAACATTCTTGATGTGTTGTCAAGAGTCCAAAGTCGTAACTTTGAAGGAGAAATAGAGCCGAACTTAATTAATTAATCAGAGCCTGACTGGCCAAGTAGGCAGGTCGTTTATTGCCGACAGGGTCAAACGCTATTGGAGGCAAAACTTTTAAGTAGAAGTAAGTTCAAATTTATACTTTATTAACAATCCTAACCTAACCTAACCTAACCTATTTTTTTCAGAAAAGTAGGTCGTCCTGGTCTGGTTGGTCTGTTGTCCTCTTTTGCTGCTGTTTTCCGCACTGGTCTATGACCTAAACAGGACCAGGATGCTTAGTTATGGAATCGCTGCCACCCATTGACCTGCTCACAATTGAAAGACCAATCAAGCGCGGTGAAATTCCAACAACCTGCGCCGATACCATGGCGCAGTGGCAGCACCGCTGGACGGACTCGGACAAGGTTCTTTGGACAAGAATTCTCAAACCCAACCTCCAACAATGGGTAGAGAGGAAACATGGCGAACTGTCATACCATCTGACGCAAATCCTTACAGGCAATGGATACTTCAACGCATACAAGCTTCAGATCGGAAAGTTAGCCTCTTCCAAGTGGGAACGTTGCGACGGCAACGTTACCGCAGAACATCTGTTCCATTGCTGCCTTGAGAACAGAGGCGGATCACGGCGTCGCTGAAAGTCGGTGAAACTTTGACTCCGGTCAACCTCGTCAACATCATGCTTCGAGACGAGGAAAGCTGGGCCTGGATAACCATAACAGAGTTGGTTTACACGATAAATTGTAATCTGACCTAACCTAACCCAACCCAAGCTAACCTAACCTAGCCTAGCCTAGTCTGCCAAGCATCTGAGGATTTGTCTTAGGGGACGAAAGCTCGAGAATTTCAGCAGGTAAGTGCCTTACCTACGAGGTGACGATAGGTTCAAATAAGGGTGCTTAAATATTTTCAATACATATAGCAAAAACCCATGGAGTAATTATTAACCCTCTCCAACAACTATAACCCAACTATTCTTTTCCTATTGAAAATATTTTATTCAACCCACACAAATGTCTAAACCAAAATGTAACGTAAAAAAGGTTACCTTTAAAACAATTTTTTTAATAAGCCTTACATTCAAGAATTATTAAAATAAAAACTAGGATCTTCTTTTCAAGGGATAAGAAGGTTTATATAAAAACATTACGATTACCCACTGAAAGGAAAAATAAAGAAAAGAAAAATATTTAAAATGAAAATCTTCAGTGTATCTAATTAGATCAGTTTCCTTTAGAGTATTTTCTTTTAAAAAAAGGAAGAAAATTCTTTAATTTTTCAATTACGTATTTCAAAAATAAAATTTTTATACAGGGTGTTCAGAAGGTATGGAATATGGAAAAAAAGTTCGTGTACGTTGACTTATATTTTAAATGGCGCATTTTTTGGTGCTACAACAGTTTATACAGGGTGATCTATTTCGGAGGTACGACGTCATCAACAGTTTTTGTAAATGGAATACCTTGTATATTTTATTATTTTTAGAATCTCCATCGAGAGATAATTTCAAAGCCTATCACGCTTATGCCCGGTTCCATAAAAAATAATTATATTTTAATCCGAGAATTAGCATTATAATCCTTAGATATGGCAACGTTACACAGTAAATAAATAAAAATGTCAAAGTTTGACGTTTCTCTACACAGTTCAATACAAAAAGACCTTAACGTCCGATTTTATTATTTATTTACAAACGCCGAACTTTCAGATTACATTGCGTAACGTTGCCATATCGAAGGATTATACCTCTAATTCTCGGATTAAAATACAATTATCTTTTATGCAATCGGACATTTGGGTCTAAAGTTGATAATTTTAAAGCTACAGATACTTCCAAATATTATTATATGCCGAGATAATTGAGATATTCCATACCTTTTAAACACACTGTATATTGGCAACAAAATGTGAATTTATTCAAATGTTATCGTGACTGGACATCGATAATTTTTGTTTTGTGGCTTTTGAAATGTTTTGGTACAAAAAAGCGTAGAGAAAAAAAATAAATTGGTATTTTTATATTTTATTTTAACTAACTTTAGGGAGGATTTTTACAAATGCCAATAATCGTTTCACAATGAACAATTTCCCACACCCCTCTTTTTACTTTTATTTTCCTAATGGTAAATAAATTTTGTTTGTATGTAAATTTCGATCAAATTATTCAAATTTTAAATTTAAATTTTTTAATGCAATTTCCCAATTGGAAATTAACATTTAGGAAGCAGACCGGAGTCTCTTCACCATTCAGGACACAAAAGGAAAAATTGATGAAGAATTTATTTACTTGGTTTATACGAGGTCTATAAATTAAGTTCAGGAACCCACAGCCTCGGCATGACGATATGTATAGCAGCACTATAAGCGAAAAGAGGGCTGAGGGTTGATTGTAAAGGGTGGAAGATGCAGGTGAAGGGTGGTGTAGAAAATGGTTAAGACTAAAAGCTAACAAGTAGAAAATTGTGGATCAAGCATTGAATGTAGATAGGCTTGGTGGCTTGCCACTGCCTTCCGAGAGGTAGAGCCGTACAGTGCGGGTATTTCATTTATAATGAACCTTACTCGCACGACCGCTCGTGAAAATGAAAAAAGAATCTTTATTTTAATACACAAAACATTCCTAATAATTACCATCCCTTGAACGATATATCCACATAAGCGTTGTTAGTTAAAACGAAATTCTTTTCGCAAAAGAGACGACAGTTTTGTCTACTTACATCATACACAAACCATTAAACAAACAACTCAAATATTTTTTTCGCTAAAAGCAGATAAATACTCTCCAACTTTTATCGTGATAAAGTGACCTAGTTGTGCCACGAGCAGAGCAATATGAAAGAGCTCACAATAGTTTTATCAACAAAAATATCAACTTCGCAAAAGTATGCTTTGGCATCGTTTTAAAAGTAAATTACTAAAAGGACCCGGTGTCACTCACCAAGTCACCATCTTCAATTATTACTTTTTTTTTATCCGAGGATTAGAATCTCTTATTCGGTGTCGTCGACGCTGCTATTTTTGGTTTTTATTTGCATAAAATAAACAAAAGTTTGATGTTAGCAGTAAACTGAAGTTAACTAGGTAAAAGTTGGCTGTGAAGTTTTGTTATAACAAGGGAATATTACACTCGCTCACATTGTCACGTTATTGCTTACAACTATTATACTGTCAGTCCAAAAAGTTGATAAAAAATTTATATTTATGGAAAGAGTTGATTTATAGACCCAGTTATAAAAACTCCGTTAAAAAACCGCTGTTGTTACGTTAGACGCTTTTGAAATAAATACAGAGTGATCTAAGATCTACCTGCACTTTTACACTCTAGTCTCTAGTCTAATACAGCATTTGTCATAAAAACAAATGAAGAGTTGAAGAGGTTAGGTTAGGGCTGATTATGTTAGGTTAGGGTAAGTTATAGTTTGCAAGTTTAGGGTGCAGTAGGAAAGGTAGACAACAACAGGTTGCCGGTAGACCGCATGCTAAAGTAGCATTCTCTTACTTTACATTACACTCTAACCTAACCTATCATAACCTAATTTCTCCTAACCTAATCGTCATAATATTCCCGGACCACTTCCACCGTGGCACTGCTTCCCTCTGGTCAAGCCTTAAAACCCCGTTGCCTGTACCTTAGATAAATCCAAAATTTATTCCAATAACAAGCATTTCTCATAGTAACGCTCGGTTGCATAAAGGTGAATTAATATTTAATCCGAGAATTAGATTTATAATTCTTAGATATGGCAACGTTAAAAGTTAAAAAAACTTCGTTAAAAAACCGCTGTTGTTACGTTAGACACTTTTGAAATAAATACCGAGTGATCTAAGATCTACCTGCACTTTTACACTCTAGTCTCTAGTCTAATACAGCATTTGTCATAAAAACAAATGAAGAGTTGAAGAGGTTAGGTTAGGGCTGATTATGTTAGGTTAGGGTAAGTTATAGTTTGCAAGTTTAGGGTGCAGTAGGAAAGGTAGACAACAACAGGTTGCCGGTAGACCGCATGCTAAAGTAGCATTCTCTTACTTTACATTACACTCTAACCTAACCTATCATAACCTAATTTCTCCTAACCTAATCGTCATAATATTCCCGGACCACTTCCACCGTGGCACTGCTTCCCTCTGGTCAAGCCTTAAAACCCCGTTGCCTGTACCTTAGATAAATCCAAAATTTATTCCAATAACAAGCATTTCTCATAGTAACGCTCGGTTGCATAAAGGTGAATTAATATTTAATCCGAGAATTAGATTTATAATTCTTAGATATGGCAACGTTAAAAGTTAAAAAAACTTCGTTAAAAAACCGCTGTTGTTACGTTAGACACTTTTGAAATAAATACCGAGTGATCTAAGATCTACCTGCACTTTTACACTCTAGTCTCTAGTCTAATACAGCATTTGTCATAAAAACAAATGAAGAGTTGAAGAGGTTAGGTTAGGGCTGATTATGTTAGGTTAGGGTAAGTTATAGTTTGCAAGTTTAGGGTGCAGTAGGAAAGGTAGACAACAACAGGTTGCCGGTAGACCGCATGCTAAAGTAGCATTCTCTTACTTTACATTACACCCTAACCTAACCTATCATAACCTAATTTCTCCTAACCTAATCGTCATAATATTCCCGGACCACTTCCACCGTGGCACTGCTTCCCTCTGGTCAAGCCTTAAAACCCCGTTGCCTGTACCTTAGATAAATCCAAAATTTATTCCAATAACAAGCATTTCTCATAGTAACGCTCGGTTGCATAAAGGTGAATTAATATTTAATCCGAGAATTAGATTTATAATTCTTAGATATGGCAAAGTTAAAAGTTAAAAAAACTTCGTTAAAAAACCGCTGTTGTTACGTTAGACACTTTTGAAATAAATACCGAGTGATCTAAGATCTACCTGCACTTTTACACTCTAGCATGCAGTCTAATAAATCATTTGTCATAAAAACAAATGAAGAGGTTAGGTTAAAGCTGGTTATGTTAGGTTAGGGTAAGTTATAGTTTGCAAGTTTAGGGTGCAGTAGGAAAGGTAGACAACAACAGGTTGCCGGTAGACCGCATGCTAAAGTAGCATTCTCTTACTTTACATTACACCCTAACCTAACCTATCATAACCTAATTTCTCCTAACCTAATCGTCATAATATTCCCGGACCACTGCCACCGTGGCACTGCTTCCCTCTGGTCAAGCCTTAAAACCCCGTTGCCTGTACCTTAGATAAATCCAAAATTTATTCCAATAACAAGCATTTCTCATAGTAACGCTCGGTTGCATAAAGGTGAATTAATATTTAATCCGAGAATTAGATTTATAATTCTTAGATATGGCAACGTTAAAAGTTAAAAAAACTTCGTTAAAAAACCGCTGTTGTTACGTTAGACACTTTTGAAATAAATACCGAGTGATCTAAGATCTACCTGCACTTTTACACTCTAGCATGCAGTCTAATAAATCATTTGTCATAAAAACAAATGAAGAGGTTAGGTTAAAGCTGGTTATGTTAGGTTAGGGTAAGTTATAGTTTGCAAGTTTAGGGTGCAGTAGGAAAGGTAGACAACAGGTTGTCGGTAGACCGCATGCTAAAGTAGCATTCCCTTATTTTACATAACCCACCCTAACCTAAGCTATAATAACCTAACTTCTCCTAACCTAATCATAATAATATTCCCGGACCACTCCCACTGAGCCACGGTTATCGTCTGGTCAAGTCTTAAAATCCCGTTGCCTATACCTTAGATACCTACATCCAAAATTTATTCCAACCAAATACGCATTTCTCAGGCTAACGTTCGTTTGCATAAAGGCGAATTATATTTTAATCCGAGAATTAGATTTATAATCCTTACATATGACAACACAATAAAATAAATAAATAAAAGTGTCAAAATTTGACAAACTCTATTCAGAATTCAACACAAAAATAATTTAACTTCAACGTTTAATTTTTATTATAACGTCAAACTTTGACGTTACAATGTGTAACGTTGCCATATCAAAAAATTAAAAATCTAATTCTCGGATTAAAATATAATTCGCTTTTATGCAACCGAGCGTAACTCTGTTAAACAAATGTATGTTGAAAGGCATATATCGCAAAGTTTACAATGTCTTCGCAGATCTCCTTTCTCGAATGGCTAAAACGAAAGCCCTTAAAAGTCCTCGTAAAGACATACAAACTTCTCAAATTTAAAAAGTTTTTTCTTCGCGTATCTATAAAGTAATATGTTCCTCTTTTTTTATTCCACGCACAATTAATTTAAAAATAAAGTTGAAAAACAATGCGAAAATTTATTAGGCTTGTCGCGTCAAATAGACGAAAAGAGCGAAAAACTAACTAAAAACACAAAATATCTCGCTGCTATCAAGATAAAAGCTATTTTATTCTTTGTTCTAAAATGTTTTCAAATGTAATTTATTTGCGCACGTTTTGAAAAAACAAACCGTTACTGCTGCTTTGTGTTACCATATCGGCATCACATTTACGATCAAATTGATTTAATTCTATTGCAATTACGTGAATTTTATTTAAAACGCTTTTCACCTCTTTTAGAACTACGCGTGAATTGATGCAGACGTGTCTGTCGCTTTAAGCTCTTCCACATTATAATAAAATGTTTTTCACTTACTAATGTGACACGTTTTACATAGAGAAATTATCGAGTAAATTGTCTTACATTCAAGTGAATTTACCCTTAACATGTTATGAATATTTAGGAAAGTTCAAGCTGTTTATAATCACTTAAAAGCTTATTATTTAACTAAATCGTTTACTAAATAATCTTACATGGCTTCAGGTTACAACTAAAGCTATTGTGAGAATTTCTACAAAAGCACATTTTATGATAATTGAAGTTAACTCCAGTTATGAGCTTCTAATGCACAACCGAAAAATTAACTCCAAGCCGTTGAAATTATAAAGATGGTAGCTAGTGATAGACGGTGGCTCCAAGGTGTTCAATCTCTAAACAAAACATCTAGAATGGTCACCTGTGGTCTGAAACCGACTCCATGAGACAAAGTGTACTAGTCAGTCAACACCCACGTCTTACAAGTTCGGCAAGGGCTCCCAGTTCCGTTTTACTAATCAACGCCATGGCTGGTAGCTGGTGATGGACGATGTCTCCAGTGTGCCCAACCTCTAAACGAAACATCTAGAATAGTCACCTGGTATCTGAAGTTCGGCAGGGACCAGTTCCGTTTTACTCATGAACCCCATAGCTAGTAGCTAATGATAGACGATGACTCCACAGTGTGCCCAACCTCTAAACGATCTAAATACACCAACCTAGTGCCTGAAACCGACTCTACCATACAAAGTGCAGTAGTTGGCCAACACCCAGCTCTTACAAGTTCGGCAGGGACCAGTTCCGTTTTACTCGTCAACCACATAGCTGGTAGCTGGTGATAGACGATGGCTCCAGTGCGCGCCAAGCTCTAAATGAAACAGCTAGAATGGTCACCTGGGGTCTGAAACCGACTCCACCAGACAAACTGCACTAGTCAGCCAACACCCACGTCTTACAAGTTCGGCAAGTACTCCCAGCTCTGTTTGACTCATCAACCTCATCACAGTTGGATTAGATTGCTAATGGGAGGGCTGGCTCTTAGTCAGCTTACACTTAGGCCGCTTGATCGAACCCATTGTGCAACCTCTCCAGATGCACCTCCTTCCCCGTCACTCTTCGAGCCATCTCAACTTCAAGATGAACTCAAGCAGCTTGGCGAATGGAGTGTCTGATTATGACCACATCTAGACAGTAGTCACCAAGTATGGATCCTCTAATTGATGCTACCGCAGGACACGAGCAAAGCACGTGCTCCGCAGTTTCGTCTTTTTGATTACAACCCCTGCATCTAGGGCTATCGATTAGTTCCAGAGTGTGGAGGTGTTTATTTAGCTTACAATGTCCTGTAACGATACTCGGGTGTATTCGCAGATGTAATCGAGACAGGTTGAGGTAGTATTTTGCCAGTCATGTCGTGTCGTATCGAATGAGCAGTAATTGTTGTTTTACCTTGTCTACAGCCCGTTTCTTTCGACCACATAAATCTATGTGAGCTTAATGTTTCTTGTTTCATAAGGCTGTTGAGAGTGCTGACTGCCAGAGTCAGCGTCGGTTCCGGGCCATTCAGGTAGAAACCCGAGCCCTGCCTTGTCAGCTCATCTGCTCTCTCATCGCCTTCGTTACTTTGGTGCCCTTTAATCTAGCAGATTTCAAGAGAATTACTTGTCGAAAATGTTGTTTGGTGCTTCTATCAGTCCGAGACCAGCTTCGAATTTATTCTCTGGCGGTTCAGGGCCGCGATAGCAGCCCTAACTGTCCCACAGTATATGTATGTGTCGTCCTGTTACCAAACTCTCTTTTACCATTTTGGCACTTAGCCCCAAGCCGTTTTAATTTTAGAGCTGGTAGCTGGTGATAAACGATGGCTCCAGTGTGCCCAACCTCTAAACGAAACACCTAGAATGTCCACCTGGTGCCTGAACCGACACTACCAGACAAAATGCACAAGTTAGCTAAACACCCACTTCTTAAAAGTTGGGAAAGGGTTTTCAGCTCTGTTTGATTCATCAACCCCATCCCAGTTGACTGGGACTAAAATCAAAAAGATCCATCTTGACTACATCAATACCAATCAACAACCAACCCCTCCAAGCAGAAAAAGATTGAAAGTTAAAACCAGTCTGCAGGCTTGGTGAGGTGCATCCCATCGAAAGTCAACCATTTGGTTTGGAGGACAAGCGGTGTCTCTCAACTTGATGAATTCAAGCGATACAACGACTGTGAGGTAGTGGCTACAGCGGACTGTTTAGACCTAGAATCATCGGTGAAAGAAAAAGATTCTCGTAATTCCACCATAGACTTCTTCGACGGAGAACAATCATTCCGTAATATTTATCGCTGTAACGCGTTCGCCATGCCCTTGGGACCATACAGTTACATTAAACAAAGGTTTTCCCTATACTTAATAAGGTGCTTCTTTTTAGTGTCAAACACCTTAGGGGATAGCGATTACGGTCACTACTACTAACTATCTAGTATAAGAGGTAGTGTGACAAGCATTACGCCCTATTATTACCACAGGTTATACACCCGTGTACTCAACTTCAAGAGTTGAATGCACCCTGAGGTCGAAAAGCCAAGTTAACATGGCTGGTAGGTCCGAGTAGGGATTCGAACCCGAGACCCATTGCTCCGTAGTCCAGCGCCGTACCACTGGACCACCACAACCTCGAAACTCTACTTAAAAGACATAAAATACCATGGATAACCAAAAATCTCGAGAGTGACGTGCTAGCTCTAAGTATAGAGGTCTCCTGTGGACTCCCAGTAAAAGAGAAAATCAAAGCTCCATCACAGAGTTAGGCTCAACAGTCCACAGCCTCTTAAGACATGACAAAGAAACATGATTCAGTTTATAATTACAAAATTTAGAAAAACGAGATAATCATGGATCGATACGTCTACTAAGTGCATGTTTTACCAACAGGTGAATTACAAAAACAAAACAAAAAAATTAATATGTGGAAGTAAAAATATTAATTAAGTAAAAATGAAATTACACAAAGAGTCGATATCTTAATCTTTTAATTTCCTGAATTATTCGATAACAGGTGCTCTTTATAATTAATTTAGTCTTTATAGATACGCGCGAAGAAAAACGTAGAAAGAGGGGAGAAATAAGAGAGAAGTTGAAATTTTGCATATAGTTCGATAAAATTGCTCAAACTATATGGAAGCTCTAAGAGAATTACCTCTTAAAACACTTAAAACATTTTTGTTAGCATTACGTTAAAAACTTTTTCAATTATTATTCTGTCAGCGCGTAAAACAATGTCTGCAGGATTTGGCCGTGTAGAGCGGCGAAGTCACTTGTTGAGCCCCTGGATAGGAACTCTCGGATACCCCAATACGCTCGACGACAGCGCTTCATTTCGCTCCCCTAAACCATTCTACTACTACCTACTACTACAGTCATGAAAGGATTTTCATTATTTATTAGCACTCCTATTTTATTTTGACAAATGAGTTGTCTGCATATGTTCGGCTTTACTTTTAAACACCACACGTAATATATTTATTTTAGAAATAAGGTGCCATACGAGGGAACGTCTAGAAAAATAACTCTAACTAAGCTTTAGTCATAGTCTACCAACGTTTGTTAATTTAAAGTCATCATTCAAATCTGTCGAGCAGCAATTACAGTTTAGCCTGCTCGGCTTAACATGGAAATGACTTGGGTGAACGCATATCTAGATAGTCATGGTATAGCCAGATGCATCGTTGTTGCACTGGTTTTACGTTACCCACTCCGTGTTACTCATCAGATTAGTGTTATATTATAAATACACCTATAGGGCGAGACGAGAAATGAGCAAAACAATCTAAAACTAACTGATAGAGAGACGATTGAACGGAGAAACATAATCGATGAAGGACGAGTTATAAATCAAAACCCTATGAAAAAAGTTTAAAGAACAAAACTCTAGAATAATGTAAGGCAATACATTATAAAGAAAGTAGGTAAACAAAAACCACCCTTGTAAAAGTTTAAATATCGAGACATAAATAAGAACACGACGCAATTATTTATTGGATTTAGAAAACCACAACAACAGGATCATTTCTCTCTATAATGTCAAAAGACACGATTCACTTGTTTGCGAAAGGTTAAACGATATTGGTATTCAGAATATAATTCTCGTACCAAATTTGATTCCCATCCTCAAAGAAATAAAAAAGCTGTTTGTATTCCAAATAAATATAATCGTATGTGTAAACGATATGATTCGAAATGTCAATACTATGGTCCCGAGAGAATCTATATTTCAACGTCCTTTTATTTTATTTCTTATCTTTTTCTAACCGTAAGTAATTCGTGCCCTCTCTTCTGGTATCAATTTATAAAATAAAGGAAAATTTTTGATAAAACGTCGTGTTAATCTGCCTGTAAGTTAACAAGTTTTTAAACTAAGATCATACCACTTGAACTAATTTGCTTTACTGTATCTATTATACTAAATCCACAGCCAACTAACATTAGATATCATCTCTTACTTTGTTGTTAAGGGAAACGTTTCCCTTATTAAAATAGAACAAATTTACTACTAAATAACCTCAACTCAAAGTTTATTTGCTCAACTATTTCCTAGAAAAATAGAACATAGCATTTTTCTCGATTTTTTTATACGTAACACCCTGTATATTTTTCTAATTTTCAATTCCCCATATTATCACAAATATTTCATAAGACTTAATAGATGTAACACTAACGGTTCTTGAAATAGTGTCACTAAAATTGTCTCTTGATAACAACTAATTACTTAACGAGAAAATTGAGTTTATCTGGATTTTTTTAGTAACACCCTGTATATTTCAAAATTTTCAATTCCCCTTATAACTGCAAAAGACTTGATAGGTTCTTGAGATATTGTCACTAAAACAACAGTCTCTTGATGACAACTAATCCCTTAATGAGAAAATAGCATTTTTCTCGAATTTTTTATATGTAACACCCTGTATATTTTTCTAAATTTTAATTTCCAATATCATCCCTTCAAATATTGCATAAGGCTTGACAAGTGTAATACTAACGGTTCTTGAGATATTGCCACTGAAACAACAATCTCTTGATGACAACTAATCACTTAACGAAAAAATGGCATTTTTCTCGATTTTTTTATACGTAACACCCTGTATATTTTAAAATTTTCAATTCCCCATAGAACTGCAAAAGACTTAATAGATTCATGAGATATTGTCACTACAACAACAGTCTCTTGATGACAACTAATCCCTTAATGAGAAAATAGCATTTTTCTCGAATTTTTTATATGTAACACCCTGTATATTTTTCTAATTTTTAATTCCGCATAGCATCCCTTCAAATATTTCATAAGGCTTGACAAGTGTAACACTAACATTCTTGAGATATTGTCACTAAAACAACAGTCTCTTGATGACAACTAATCCCTTAACGAGAAAATGGCATTTTTCTCGAATTTTTTTATACGTAACACCCTGTATATTTTAAAATTTTCAATTCCCCATATAACTGCAAAAGACTTAATAGGTTCTTGAGATATTGTCACTAAAACAACAGTCTCTTGATGACAACTAATCCCTTAATGAGAAAATAGCATTTTTCTCGAATTTTTTATATGTAACACCCTGTATATTTTCTAATTTTTATTTCCCCATAGCATCCCCTCAAATATTGCATAAGGCTTGACAAGTGTCACACTAACGGTTCTTGAGATATTGCCACTAAAACAACAGTCCTTGATGACAACTAATCCCTTAACGAGACAATGGCATTTTTTACGATTTTTTTATACGTAACACCCTGTATATTTTAAAATTTTCAATTTCCCATATAACTGCAAAAGACTTAATAGGTTCTTGAGATATTGTCACTAAAACAACAGTCTCTTGATGACAACTAATCCCTTAATGAGAAAATAGCATTTTTCTCGAATTTTTTATATGTAACACCCTGTATATTTTCTAATTTTTATTTCCCCATAGCATCCCCTCAAATATTGCATAAGGCTTGACAAGTGTCACACTAACGGTTCTTGAGATATTGCCACTAAAACAACAGTCCTTGATGACAACTAATCCCTTAACGAGACAATGGCATTTTTTACGATTTTTTTATACGTAACACCCTGTATATTTTAAAATTTTCAATTTCCCATATAACTGCAAAAGACTTAATAGGTTCTTGAGATATTGTCACTAAAACAACAGTCTCTTGATGACAACTAATCCCTTAATGAGAAAATAGCATTTTTCTACTCCCATATGTGAAACTAAGCATTTCGTCATCACTTACTCGTTACGAAAATAGCATTTTCGTCTCTAGTGAGAAAAAGTGTTATTACAAGCAGATGTTATTTACAACATGAGGTGAAACCAGTTTTTTTGTGGTCGGTTCACATTTTAGTAAAAAGAATTATTTTTTTAAAATGTACTAATTATCGTCGTAGAAAAAATAGCATTTACGACTCGAGATGAAATCCGTTTTTTTCGTTCGAAAGATTAATTCACTCGCCCCTACGGGGCTTGTGAATTAAATTCTATCTCACGAAAAAAACGTATGTTTCATCTCATGTTGTAAAAAATACTATTTTCTCGAATTTTTTATATGTAACACCCTGTATATTTTCTAATTTTTATTTCCCCATAGCATCCCCTCAAATATTGCATAAGGCTTGACAAGTGTCACACTAACGGTTCTTGAGATATTGCCACTAAAACAACAGTCCTTGATGACAACTAATCCCTTAACGAGACAATGGCATTTTTTACGATTTTTTTATACGTAACACCCTGTATATTTTCTAATTTTTATTTCCCCATAGCATCCCCTCAAATATTGCATAAGGCTTGACAAGTGTCACACTAACGGTTCTTGAGATATTGCCACTAAAACAACAGTCCTTGATGACAACTAATCCCTTAACGAGACAATGGCATTTTTTACGATTTTTTTATACGTAACACCCTGTATATTTTCTAATTTTTATTTCCCCATAGCATCCCCTCAAATATTGCATAAGGCTTGACAAGTGTCACACTAACGGTTCTTGAGATATTGTCACTAAAACAACAGTCTCTTGATGACAACTAATCCCTTAATGAGAAAATAGCATTTTTCTCGAATTTTTTATATGTAACACCCTGTATATTTTCTAATTTTTATTTCCCCATAGCATCCCCTCAAATATTTCATAAGGCTTGACAAGTGTAACACTAACGGTTCTTGAGATATTGCCACTAAAACAACAGTCCTTGATGATAACTAATCTCTTAACGAGACAATGGCATTTTTTACGATTTTTTTATACGTAACACCCTGTATATTTTAAAATTTTCAATTCCCCATATAACTGCAAAAGACTTAATAGGTTCTTGAGATATTGTCACTAAAACAACAGTCTCTTGATGACAACTAATCCCTTAATGAGAAAATAGCATTTTTCTCGAATTTTTTATATGTAACACCCTGTATATTTTCTAATTTTTAATTCCCCATAGCATCCCTTCAAATATTGCATAAGGCTTGACAAGTGTAACACTAACGGTTCTTAAGATATTGTCACTAAAACGGCAGTCTCTTGATAACTATTCTCTTATTTAAATAAAAACAGAAATTTTTACACCCCCAATATATTCAAAATTTATATTCTTTGTATAATCTCTTGTTTAATGCTTTAAGTGTCACTCAACGATTGTTAACTGTAGCCACCGTCCGGTTTCCACAGCTTTCCACACCTTTCTGTTCAAAAATTAATTTGCACAAATCCTTTAAAATTTAACAGTTTTTAAAAGAAAAGCCCTGTCAATTTTGACACAATTATCATGAGCCAACGTTAATTTTAGAAACATAAATACGTTATTATGATGATATAATGACAAGTTATATTGTTCTATATGCTTGTCAAACTAATCCTATTCTATCAATAAATAATTAATTCAGTTTGGTCAACTTCTCAAATGACGTAATATACTATACACGCCGATAAACTAATCCTGAAGGAAACAAAGGACTGTATCCTATTATTGATAATTGAATAATGCTAATTTTGATAACTATTTAATCTAATTACAATCGACTACATTGAATAATATTAGAAAGGGTTAAGCGTTTGCAGATATGTAAGGTCGGAGACACACTTGTTAAATAGAGTGTAGTGGAGCTATACAAGCTTGGATAGCGAAAAACGCCTTTCTTCCCCAAAGAGGAAACATTGTGCAGTTCTGGTGAATTGGATTTAATTATTGCATCGGAAGGCACTAGCTATGCGCCAAGGTGGCCAATAATTGTGAGGCTGACTGTAACTACGTATTATATTGCCAGATAATCTAAGAGGGAAACTACACGAGCGTGTAGAGAGGCACGCGAACACCATCCATAATTTAATTATTTATCAGAGGGTTATAAGTGCGACTTTAGTAACAGACCCACATGTGTGTAACAGATAAACTCGTACAAATGACTTTTTAAAGCTTTTATTGTATATTCATGCCCTTATTTACTTTTGAGTTTAAAATTTTAACTTTGGAAATGACTAAAAAATCGCTAACAAATCAAATGAAATCAAAAAAAGTAATATAAATTTCAATTCTGTCTCTACATGTGAAGTTTGATATGACAGGAATATATGCACAAGAAAATACTTTCATCGCTAAATTTCCAACTCGATAAAAATCGCTTTTTATTATTTCCCAATCTCATTTTCCGGATTCAATAATATATCCATAAAATACAAATTTGTAGCTGACAATCCGCCAAAACCAATCCGAAAGATCAGCGTAAATAGAAAATCGGTCTTTTAGCAAAAGATTTTTTTTCGACAAAAAAAATGTTGTAATAATCTCCTTACTTCTCGTAGCTCCTGGACAGTAAGTTGCGGTAAGACGAACGTGCTCAAGTTAAGCTTCTTATTTGCATACAAAAAAGTACAAAAAGTTCGATTCCTCGATACTCTTAATTCTGAAGAACCGCTCTAGAGGGACGGTTTGTAAATTTCAAATTCTAAAGCCTTAACAATAAACTTTTTTAAATTATTCGACAAATTATATTTCTTTGCGAAAGAGAAAAGTTTTGTGAAAAATGACGAATTTACTTCTTATACACACAACAGGATCGTCGAGGTGTTTTAAAATTCGTTTCCTTTGCATCGCCGGAGAAAGTTAAGGATATTTTAAACACTTCATTGTCATTCTTAAAATGTTACACATTTAAAAAAAATCATCCATTATCACCTCCTTTTCAGTTCCGTTAAAAATATATTTTATTACAGGGGTAGTGACGTTTTAAAATGCGACAACGATAAGATGATAAATGACTTATTCATTTTTTATTAGTTCAATTAACAAACATTTTATTATAAAAAACGACGGAAAATTATATTTTTAATTCTTAATTAATGAATAAAGTCCTTGTACAAAAGCAAATTTTGAATTAAGAGCTCATTAATAAAATAGTAGCAATGGTAGACTTTCTGTTAGTTATTCGTCTCCGTTGAAACATTTTTATTAATTGTTCGTTTTAACATTTTTATTATTTTTCTTTTATATGCGACTCTTAAACGATAATTCTTAAAAAAAAGGAAAAGAGCTCCATTTAATATTTAAATTGGAAACTTTGTATGTTTCGACATGTCGATAGCCCTAAGATAAAGCATCAATCATGGATTACGAAAAGAGTCGCTCCAAGGAATTGATAACTGATAAAGGAGGATGAATGGTGCTACAGACACTTTGTCGAATGAAAATTCAAAATATTATTATAAGCATAAAAATAAAAAGTTGCTAAGAGTGTTGGACATGCAAGATAATCTTAAAAGCTGTAAAGGTAAAACTTATAAAAACGCCGCCTTGGATAAGAAAATAAGCTTTGAAAAAGTCCACAAACAAGAAAAGTCCACGCAGTATGACTTCAAGGCTGCAAAACTCTAAAAGACAACATTAAACCTGATGAAGACGTTGAAAAGTTTCAAGAGCTTCGAGAAATTCATAAAATTAATAAAAAATACCTACATTTAAACAGAAGCCAAGATCTGAAAAATCTTACAGGAATGGAAAACATTTTTAAAAGTTTGTTGAGTTCTGAAACGCTCCTAGAGGAATTTTATATAATTTTATTGAATATAAGTCCATAAAAAATTATAAAAAGACTTCAAAATACACCCGAGGACATTTTTGAAAGTTTACTGAGTTCCCACAAGTCTATGAAACGTCTAAAAACCCTTGAAAAAGTATGACAAGACCCTAAAAGCACTACAGAAAATTCCAAAGCTCGTGAAAGACCCTTAAAACCTTTTTGAGTTACAAAGTTCATAAGAAACCTAAAATAGCTCGAGAAAAAATAAAAATAAACGAAAAAAGTCGAATTTAAGGACTTAGTGCGCTCAAAGTGGTCCGGAAAACTCCCAACACACTTTGCAAAATAAAGAAAAATCTGTAAAACTAAACAGGGCAATTGCCTGAAGCAATAGTCTGAAGACTACTTTTAAACCTTACAGAGTTTCTACAAGTTTATGAAACATCTAAAAACCCTTTAAAAAGTATGACAAGACCCGAAAAAAATCCAAAGCTCGTCAAAGATCCTTGAAAGCTCTCCGAGTTACAAATGGCTCGATAAAAAATAAAATCAACTAAAAAGGTCCACTTTTAAGGGCTTATTGCACTTGAACTGGTCCGGGAAACTCCCAACACACTTTTAAAAATAAAGAAAAATCTGTAAAGCTTAACAGGGCAATAAGGAAGTTTAAGGACGACTTTTGAAACCTTACCGAGTTTCTACAAATTTATGAAACAAGACCCTAAGACCCTTAAGACTCCCTGAGTTAAAAACAAGTTCATGAGAAACGTTAGAACGCCTCGATAAAAAATGAAAATAACTAAAAAGGTCCACTTTTAAGGCCTTAGTGCGCTCGAACTAGTCCGGGAAATTCCCAACACACTTTAGAAAATAAAGAAAAATCTGAAAACCTTTACAGGTCGATTATGAAGTCTGAGGACGACTTTTAAAACCTTACTGAGTTCCTACAAAGCTATGAAACGTTTAAAAACCCTTGAAAAAGTATGACAAGACCCGGAAAATCCTACAGGAAAGTCCAAAGCTCGTGAAAGACCCTTAAAACCTCTCCGAGTTACAATAAGGCCATAAGAAACCTAAAACGCCTTGACAAAAAATGAAAGTAACTAAAAAAGTTCACTTTTAAGGTCTTAGTCCGCTCGAACTAGTCCAGGAAATTCCCAAAACACTTTAAAAAAAAAAAATCTGAAAAACTTTACAGCGCAATTATGAAGTCTGAGGACGACTTTTAAAACCTTACTGAGTTCCTACAAAGCTATGAAACGTTTAAAACCCCTTGAGAAAGTATGACAAGATCCGGAAAACCCTACAGGAGAATCCAAAGCTCGTGAAAGACTCTTAAAACCTCTCCTAGTTACATTAAAGCCATAAGAAACCTAAAACGCCTTTACAAAAAATGAAAGTAACTAAAAAAGTTCACTTTTAAGGCCTTAGTCCGCTCGAACTAGTCCAGGAAATTCCCAAAACACTTTAAAAAAAAAAAAATCTGAAAAACTTTACAGGGCAATTATGAAGTCTGAGGACGACTTTAAAAACCTTACTGAGTTCCTACAAAGCTATGAAACGTTTAAAAACCCTTGAGAAAGTATGACAAGATCCGGAAAACCCTACAGGAGAATCCAAAGCTCGTGAAAGACTCTTAACACACTTTTAAAAATAAAGAAAAATCTGAAAAACTTTACAGAATAATTATGTAGTCTGAGGACGACTTTTAAAACCTTACTGAGTTCCTACAAAGCTATGAAACGTTTAAAAACCCTTGAAAAAGTATGACAAGACCCTGAAAACACTACAGGAAAATCCAAAGCTCATAAAAGACTGTTAAAACCTCTCTGAGTTATAAGAAGTCCATAAGAAACCTAAAATGCCTCGACAAAAAATGAAAATAACTAAAAAGGTTAACTTTTAAAGGTTTAGTGTGCTCCAACTGGTCCGGGAAACTCCCAACGCACTTTAGAAAATAAAGAAAAATCTGAATAACTTTACAGGGCAATTATAAAGTCTGAGGACGACTTTTAAAACTTTACTGAGTTCCTACAAAGCTATGAAACGTTTAAAAACCCTTAAAAAAGTATGACAAGATCCGGAAAACCCTACAGAAAAATCCAAAGCTTGTGAAAGGCCCTTAAAACCTCTCTGAGTTATAAAGTCCATAAGAAACCTAAAATACCTCGGCAAAAAATGAAAATAACTAAAAAGGTCCACTTTTAAGGGCTTAATGCGCTGGAACTGATCCGGGAAACTCAATACTGAAAAACTTTACAGGAAAATTTTACAGTCTGAAGACGATTTTGAAAACCTTACTGAGTTCCTACAAGTCTAGAAACGTCTAAAAACCCTTGAAAAAGTATGACAAGACCCGGAAAACCATATAGGAAAGTTTTGACAAGTCCGTGAAACGCTCAAGAGTTTTAAAAGTTAACGAGTATTCATTTACGACTAATAAATCTTGCAGGTCTTTTATGGGGTTGTATGGACTCCATTTTGAATATTGCACTCGATGCACAAAAACAAAGAGGATAAAAAATGTAGGTCAAACGTATATTTTTAAATTTTTTATCATAAGTCGAGTATTTCGGAGAGAAAAAAAAATAATTCACTTACGTTTAGATAAATTTAAAAAAAAAATAAATTACTCTAATTGAAACATTCAAAATCACTTGAAAAACTTTTAATTGGTTTACTAAATAGAAAGAACGCTTTGCGAATGGTAAATTAGTCACTTTCGTTATTTAGTAAATTAAAACTTTTTTTTTAAAATAAGGGTGGTATTGTCATTCGTTTTGCAAACTTTTTTTTATCTCATAAATTTGTTCAAAGCGAAATTTAATTAAATCAATCCGAACTTAAGCGATGTTCAAAACCAAATTGAGCCGATCTGAAGTAAGCTGACTTGTTCTGACGTAAACCGATTTTTGTTGGCTTAAAAGATCGGAATATATCGATTTAGGCTGATCTGTATCCGAAGTAATGCGACAATACTCGATAAATTGACATTTTCAAAGTTTTTACAGCTCTGTATTTTTTCGAATTCCTGCTCACCAATTCACCCTACTGAAAAGGCAATGGTATCAATTTAAAGGTAAATTCTTTGCACATCTTTTAATGTCAATCTTGAGTACTATTCGTGGACAATAATTAGACCTCTTCCTGTTGGTTGAATTTTGAGCAGGAATTCTAAAAAAAGGTCCCAACCCTTTGTTTACACTTGGTAGTGCACAGTGCACACCCTGTATAAATCGAGACGTTACAAACGGAAATATTATGAAAATATTGATTTCCAATATTTCGGGCCTAACTTGACAAAGCCTTTAAGTCTCAAAACAGATAAAAATATATTTATGTAAAGAAAGAGAAAAGTTTCTTCGAAAACTGAAAAATTAAAGAAAAAAGAAAAAACCACTCAAGTTTTTAAAAATTGATATATGAACGTGACAGTTGACGATTGTTATTTTTCAATTTTCTAAAAACTTTTCGACAGATCAAATAATATATCTAATGCTTACGACCCTCTCAAGTCAAAAGTTGAACTGTGTGTAAGAGAAAAAATTTAAAAAAATTTAATTTCGCCCAAATTTATACATTCGAGTAGTTTGCTGTTAAACAATATTTTTAGACTCGAAACGTTTTGTACTACAAAGCTAGAATTGTTTTTGGTTGAAATTCCTTTTATCCTAGCAAAATTTTATTATAAAACGTTAAAGTTAAAGCCACATCAAATTTCTGTTTTATATACACACTATACATTTGTTTCTCTTTTGCAAAATAATAGCCAACGAACAATAATTTCCTTTTTTTGTAAAAATGAAGAAGAAAACACAACGCAAGTGCTTCAATAACAAAGCGTCGTTGGCAACATTTATTTAATTTATTCGTCGTTATAAACATTTAAATAGACCTTTTACTACAGAAATCGAAAAAATTCTTTCTAGATGTAGAAATAGATATCAATACGCGATGGTCGATAAAGAAGGGGACACTTAATACATCAAAACTCGTGATGTACTATGGATGAAACTCCAAGAAGCTTTCATGTTCATCAAGGTAAACTGGTGGAACCAACCCACGTTCAATAAAAATTTTTCAAAAAGCAAAATAGTCCCTCACGATTGACAGAAGGGTGTTTCGGGAGAAAATTGGGCTTAGGCTCGAAACCAGTCCACTGGGTGTCAAAGATCTTAAATAGTAAAAATCCTCTTCAAAACAGAGACAACATAGTTAATTATGGGCAACTAGTAGCTTTCCAGAATTACCTTCTTACTGGACCCTGGAATATCCAGAAAAATCATCAGCTTATGGGAATATACAGATACACAGAAGAAGCTATTGGTAAGCGACGTGATGAAAAGGAAGCAATAGTCTCTCGTGCAATCTTCAAAAAATCAAAAAAAGAAAGAAAACGTTTTAAATAAAAGTTACTCGGTTAAAACTGGTTCACTTGTTCGTGACCTTGAACTACTCATGCGTAATCGCGCTTAAGCACAGGGTGCTCCTGTAACTCTAATTTTTTTAAATGGCAACGTATGATTTTTTTTCCAATTTTGGAAGCGCCAAATTTTGGAATGTTTCTGCTTCTGGTAGCATAAAACTTTTGGACATGAAGTTTTCGACTTTAATTACGATTACAAGTACTTTTTATGAAAAAAGGACTTGATTTGACTATTAGACAAATCTAAATAGATTTTTTCGAGTTCTACAACTTTACATCTATGGCCTACCTCCTCCGATGCCCCTTTCGGGAGCTATCGGCTTCTATAGAAAAGTACGAGATATGACCAGAGATAGCGTACGACACTGTTTAATAGTTAATGAAGAATAGTTTTAAACATTAATTTATTAAATCAATTTCTTTTGTTTAGGTTTGTCAAATATAGTATATTGTTTTATTAGGATTAAAAGTGCAACTTTGTTTGGCAAGCAATTTTTGCATTTGCCGAGCGTATGCAAAAGTTAGCACACTAAACGAAGACACTACTTGTTAAAGAAATTTTTTTCAAGATCACCCTTTATAACCACTCTAATTGTAAAAAAAAATAAATGAAAAAATAAACGAGAAAGATGTCAAAAACAACATGTTAAAGAAATCTATTAGTTTTCTTTTAACTTTTAGGGGAAGAAAACGCTGAAAACATATTTCATTATTTCAATATTATATAGAAATTGGTCAAGTTGTGCGCGAACCAAATCGACGAAACAACGACTGTTAATTTAAAAATACTAAAAAAAAAAAGGTTTTAAAAATTACCATCGGTCCTTCCTTATTTTTTTAAAATGTTCCGAATGCATACGTCCACAAGATTAACAATGATGGACGTGTATACGTTATGTTAAAGTAACATTATGGGAGTCACATTAAATGGTCAATGAAATTATTTTGGCAAAATTCCAAAACGATTTACACAAAGAAGAGGAAAAAAATTTTCTAATTCCGGTATTGCGTTACTGAAATTTTATTCGAGTGTGATTTTAATAGGGCAACGATCTTTGAAATTGCGTCTAATAAAACGAAATATATTACATACACTTTTTCGGTTTTGCATAAATCACAAGAAAAAATGCATTAACTTTTAAATTTTACATGAATAATAATCTCGAAAATTTTACATAACTTCCGTACGAATGGTCTTCATAACAATTTTATTACGTAGGTTCAAAGCAATGCTCTTATTTCGATTTTACGGTCATTAGCTCAGTTAATTAGTTATTACCGTACATATTAGTGATTTAACTACCAATTTCGTTCAACAGTTGGTCATTAGAGTCCTGAGGTGTGTTGAGAGGGTTCCTTTCCTTGTACGAAAAGCTCAAAATTTGAGCTTAATTTGTGCATCGACCAACAATCACACCGATCTTTAAGGCAAAGAGAATTGCAGAAGAATGCAGCGTTTTTATAATTGTTTCCACATGTGCGATCGGAAGAGTAAGTAATTACCAAACCATCAAGAGAAGATATAGCATCGTCTTAAGGGAGTCATGCTGATGAAGAGGCTCCGAGGCTGAAAAATTCGAGTTCAACGCCAGTTTAAAGAAAGTTCCAAGTGATTTAGGAACCGACCGGAACGCTAAGGCCCAGTATTATAAACGAAGGTTGAAACTTAACCTAAGGTTAGAGTGTCATTTTAGTTTGACATAATTGGACATAATAGTGAAATTAACGTTTATTTATAATTTAGGCTTTGTAATACTGGGCCTAAGAGCCGATACTTTGAGTCTCAGTTATGTCTGGTTAGTGGTTAGCTACAGGTTAAGCCCAGTATTATAAACGAAGGTTGAAACCTAACCTTAGGTTAGACAGTCATTTTAGTTTGACATAATTGGACATAATAGTGAAATTGACGTTTATTTATAATTTAGGTTTGTAATACTGGGTCTAAGGACCGTTACTTTGAGTCTCAGAGGCTTTATAATACTGAGCCTAAGGGTCGATACTTCGAATTTCAGTTAAGTCTGGTTAGTGGTTAGGTACAGGTCTTAGGCTCAGTATTTAAACCAAGGTTAAACTCAATCTAAGACTGCCATTTTAGTTCGACACAATTGAACAAAATAATGAAATTGACGTTTATTTATGATTTCAACCTACGGATGAGTCAACCTTCGGTTAACTAGGCTTTATAGTACTGGGCCTAAGGGTCGGAACTTTGATCTCAGTTATGTCTGGTTAGTGGTTAGGTACAGGTCTTAGGCTCAGTATTATAAACCAAGGTTTAAACTCAAACTAAGACTGTCATTTTAGTTCGACACAAATGAACAAAATAATGAAATTGACGTTTATTTATGATTTCAACCTACGGATAAGTCAACCTTCGGTTAACTAGACTTTATAGTACTGGGCCTAAGGGTCGGTACTTTGATCTCAGTTATGTCTGGTTAGTGGTTAGGTACAGGTCTTAGGCTCAGTATTATAAACCAGGGTTTAAACTCAAGCTAAGACTGCCATTTTAGTTCGAGACAATTGAACAAAATAATGAAATTGACGTTTATTTATGATTTCAACCTACGGTTGAGTCAACCTTCGGTTGAGTAGGCTTTTTCATACTGGGCCTTATAGGCGTAAAAGCAGTAGCTAAGTACCGACACTTTAACTAGAGACTTGCAACCGCACAAAAGTGCAAAACTGGGAAGCAAGGTGTTTAAAACAATCTGAAGACTTTTAGACCCTTTCGCCAGCTCTGGTGCGCTGTTTATGCGCTATTATCCCCTAGAAAACTTCCATCAGATTTTTTTATTTTCCACACCAATTTGTTAATAAGTTACTCATCAATCAAACCGCCGTTGTAAATTTTTAAACTTTTAAAAGAAAACAAATAATTTTCACATAATTTTCCACGTTATAAAACAATGTATCTACTTATCAATCAATCACCAACCTTCGCAATCATACCTTGCGAATAATTATTTTTTTAAACTCTTTAAATATTATTTCAGTCCACTTAAAAGTATGTATGTACTGAACGAGTTCCAAAAGTACAAGAAGTATACTTTGGACAGCTCAGTGTATGTATATTTTATTGGATTTATATAAACTGTTCGGTGCCATATTATTTGCTAATGTTTATACGAGATGGACGTTCTTAGTGAAATAAAAAAATAAACATTCACTCAGTTTTATTTTTTTTATTTTTAAATATCACCTGTGGGTGGTAAAAAACGTAGATGTTGCGAACAAATTGGTAGCTAACATTTAGTTTATTGTACGGTGAGTAGAGAGAGAATTTTCTTTTGCGTTCGTTTTCCAGTTAACCTTAGGTTGAGTTTCAACCTTCGTTTATTATAATACTGGCCCTTAGTGTGACATAATAGTGAAATTGACGTTTATTTATAATTTAACTAGGCTTTATAATACTGGCCCTAATAAAATCAAATTATTTATGGGTATTGTCAAGGTAGCAACGTATGCTTCTTTTCATCACTTTCTATCGAAAAAGTAAATTTCTTTTCTAATAAATGCCAGTCTTAAGAGAGGGTGGATAGCTGTTGGTAAACCCAGGACTTTCTGAGGGACTCGATAAGAATAGTCGAGCCGAACTATGGGCGCTCGCTCTATGTACAGTCTGCCTCACAATTAATGGCCTCCTAGCTATACGTTTAGTACGAGTTTTGGATGAAACCATCATAACAGCCCCCTACTTAAATTTAGGGGTAGCTTTACTTTGCCACCAAGTAATAAATCACAACCTCCCCTTCTGTCCTTTTGTCGTTGTTGGCTAATAACCACCCTGGAGTATAGCCAGGGTGGCCAATAATTTTGAGGCTGACTGTACTTTGGTCAAAATTTGAGGCTGAAACTGTCGATCACTTACGTGATCCATAAATTGAAGTTTTCTATTTCGAAAACAAATAAATCAAAATGTAATATTAAAAATTTATTTGCGACGTTTGCACCACCTTGTACTACTCAAAAAAATATGAAAATGAGACTATAAAAGAAAGGTTTATAAACGAAAATAGCTTTAACGTTTTTCAGACGTTCATCGACGGATTCTGACCTACGTCCATAAAATATAGTTTTAAATAAGATTGATTACACTGCCAAGAAGAAGAAGAAGGTCTTTAACAAGTAATTACAGGCGTGTAAAAAAAAAGGTAACGTTAACTCAATTTAACCGAGAAACCCCCAACAATTTTCATTTCCCAAAGAAAAACGCGCTCTATAACCTCACCAAATAATTTTTTTTAAATTAAAAGAAATCGTGTCGCGTAAATTGAAAGCCTATTAAAAAAATGGCGAGCCACTTCTTTTATAATATTATTTTTTTATTATTAAATGATATTTCTCGACGTCAGAAACGTTTTAAAAGGGCTTCATTAACATTTCACACTCTATTGAGTGAAAAAGGTGGCAATTAAAGAGGACGGCAAAATCGGTTGATGTAACTAATCAAGCGTAACAAATTTGTTAATTATTTAACTATCGATTTTGCGTGAAGTCTAAATATTTAAAAACTTAACTTTGTAGAGAAGTAAATATTAAATTAAAAAGAAAAAAGTTATTTGTAAAGAGCTCGCGAATTAAATATTTACAAAATTGTGGAAATGTTGTACTAGACGGTGAAATTGCAAAATTGGCACCTTTTAATCTTTTATTCGGTTAAAATTTTTAACAATGGCGCCCTAGAAGTGGTAAACAAAAGGCATACGACAAATTGAAATAATCCTACCTTGATCCTCCTTACAAAATGTAAAGTATAGTAACGTAGCGATAATAATTATCATGTAAAGGATATGGATTAGAGATGAGTGCTAGACACCAGCTGCGTGGTCTTGTGGTTTGAGTTAAATATCCGAGCGCTATAGGGGCGATGCCAGGATAAGGGATGTTCGGATTTACTTCTGTTCCTGATCCAGACTCGCTCTCTGAAATACAGATAACATTAAGTCAGTATAAATTCGCTATAATAATATTTTGTACATTACAATGGTTTAATATTTAATTTCTAAATAGCGTGGCTATGCTCGATAAACAAATTTCGTATACGCAAAGTAAACTCATCCTCTCTCTCTCTCTCTTGTTAGGCAAACTTGTAAACATTTTGTTATCAACTTTACCCATGGTTGAATCATATTTTAGGACCGTTTGTTATTCCTTGTAATAAATTGATTAAAATTTGATTAATGATAAATTCTATTTTCTTTCCATTTATTTCGATTTTTATCTGAATTTCTTTATTCGATTTATTTGCAGGGACGTGTTCGGAATTATTTTATTCTTAATCAAAACGAGAACAATAAATGAAATCTTATTACATTTTCTTAATTAATTCTTCCGCCCAATAAATACAGCCAGGGTCGGATTTAATACCCTCCTCCCGCTGATACTTATTTAAACGTGAGAGTAGCAAGGTTAGTGTGAGGTTAGAGCGCCCACCTCTGGATGTAAAAATTCTGTGTTCCATGTCAGAATGCAACAAAGAGGTTCATTTATAACCCTGTTTTAATAAAATTGACCTTAACTCTCCTAGGCTTCTACCTTAACCGTAAGAAAATGTGGTAAAGAAAAGACTGACATCCTAGTAGTAGATCGAGTATAGCTAACTCCCCTAGGATTCGACCTTAACCTTAAGAAAATGTGGTAAAGAAAAGGCTGACATCCTAGCAGTAAAAGAGTATGGCTAACTCCCCTAGGTTTCTACCTTAACCGTAAGAAAATATGGTAAAGAAAAGACTGACATTCTAGTAGTAGATCGAGTATGGCTAACTCCCCTAGGCTTCAACCTTAACCTTGAGAAAATGTCGAAGAGAAAAGGCTGACATCCTAGCAGTAGAATAAGTATGGCTAACTCCCCTAGGTCTCTACCTTAACCGACATCCTAGCAGTAGATCGAGTATAGCTAACTCCGCTAATCTACCTTAACCGTAAGAAAATGTGGTAAAGAAATGGCTGACACCTAGCAGTAGATCGAGTATGGCTAACTCCACTAGGTTTCTGCCTTAACCGTAAGAAAATATGGTAAAGAAAAGACAGACATCCTAGTAGTAGATCGAGTATGGCTAACTCACCTCGGCTTCTACCTTAACCGTAAGAAAATATGATAAAGAAAAGACTGACATCCTAGTAGTAGATCGAGTATGGCTAACTCCCCTACGCTTCGACCTTAACCGTAAGAAAATGTGGTAGAGAAAAGGCTGACATCCTAGCAGTAAAATAAGTATGGCTAACTCCCCTAGGTTTCTACCTTAACCGTAAGAAAATGTGGTAGAGAATAGGCTGACATCCTAGCAGTAGAATAACTATGGCTAACTCCCCTAGGTTGCTACCTTAACCGTAAGAAAATGTGATAGAGAAATGGCTGACATCCTAGCAGTAGATCGAGTATAGCTAACTCCGCTAAGCTTCTACCTTAACCGTAAGAAAATGTGGTAGAGAAAAGGCAGTAGAAGCAGTAGAATAAGTATGGCTAACTCCCCTAGGTTTCTACCTTAACTGACATCCTAGCAGTAGATCGAGTATAGCTAACTCCGCTAAGCTACCTTAACCGTAAGAAAATGTGGTAAAGAAAAGGCTGACACCTAGCAGTAGATCGAGTATGGCTAACTCCACTAGGTTTCTACCTTAACTGACATCCTAGCAGTAGATCGACTATAGCTAACTCCCCTAGGCTTCGACCTTAACCTTAAGAAAATGTGGTAAAGAAAAGGCTGACATCCTAGCAGTAAAAGAGTATGGCTAACTCCCCTAGGTTTCTACCTTAACCGTAAGAAAATATGGTAAAGAAAAGACTGACATTCTAGTAGTAGATCGAGTATGGCTAAATCCCCTAGGCTTCAACCTTAACCTTGAGAAAATATGGTAAAGAAAAGGCTGACATACTAGCAGTAAAAGAGTATGGCTAACTCCCCTAGGTTTCTACCTTAACCGTAAGAAAATATGGTAAAGAAAAGGCTGACACCTAGCAGTAGATCGAGTATGGCTAAATCCCCTAGGCTTCAACCTTAACCTTGAGAAAATATGGTAAAGAAAAGGCTGACATACTAGCAGTAAAAGAGTATGGCTAACTCCCCTAGGCTTCGACCTTAACCTTAAAAAAATGTCGAAGAGAAAACGCTGACATCCTAGCAGTAGAATAAGTATGGCTAACTCCCCTAGGTCTCTACCTTAACCGACATCCTAGCAGTAGATCGAGTATAGCTAACTCCGCTAATCTACCTTAACCGTAAGAAAATGTGGTAAAGAAATGGCTGACCACTAGCAGTAGATCGAGTATGGCTAACTCCACTAGGTTTCTGCCTTAACCGTAAGAAAATATGGTAAAGAAAAGACAGACATCCTAGTAGTAGATCGAGTATGGCTAACTCACCTCGGCTTCTACCTTAACCGTAAGAAAATGTGGTAGAGAAAAGGCTGACATCCTAGCAGTAAAATAAATATGGCTAACTCCCCTAGGTTTCTACCTTAACCGTAAGAAAATGTGGTAGAGAATAGTCTGACATCCTAGCAGTAGAATAACTATGGCTAACTCCCCTAGGTTGCTACCTTAACCGTAAGAAAATGTGATAGAGAAATGGCTGACATCCTAGCAGTAGATCGAGTATAGCTAACTCCGCTAAGCTTCTACCTTAACCGTAAGAAAATGTGGTAGAGAAAAGGCTGACATCCTAGCAGTAGAATAAGTATGGCTAACTCCCCTAGGTTTCTACCTTAACTGACATCCTAGCAGTAGATCGAGTATAGCTAACTCCCCTAGGTTTCTACCTTAACTGACATCCTAGCAGTAGATCGAGTATAGCTAACTCCGCTAAGCTACCTTAACCGTAAGAAAAAATTGTAGAGAAAAGGCTGACATCCTAGCAGTAGATCGAGTATGGCTAACTCCCCTAGGTTTCTGCCTTAACCGTAAGAAAATATGGTGAAGAAAAGACTGACATCCTAGTAGTAGATCGAGTATGGCTAACTCATCTAGACTTCTACCTTAACTGTAAGAAAATGTGGTAAAGAAAAGACTGACATCCTAGTATAAGATCGAGTATGGCTAACTTCCCTAGGCTTCGACCTTAACCTTAAGAAAATGTGATAGAGAAATGGCTGACATCCTAAGCAGTAGATCGAGTATGGCTAACTCCCCTAGGTTTCTACCTTAACTGTAAGAAAATGTTGTAAAGAAAAGGCTGACACCTAGCAGTAGATCGAGTATGGCTAACTCCGCTAGGTTTCTGCCTTAACCGTAAGAAAATGTGAAAAAGCTGACATCCTAGCAGTAGATCGAGTATGGCTTACTCCTCTAGGCTTCTACCTTAGCCTATTTCTAAAGAAAATGTGAAAAAGAAAAAAAGCTGACATCCTAGCAGTAGATCGAGTATGGCTGCCGATAGACAGACCTATGATTTTAACCAAATTGTAGAATAAATAATAAACATGTAGCAGTAGCAGAGATTTTGCAGCTCTCAAATGAGTCATAAATAGACCATGGCCTACTGTGGCCTTATGGAAAGCCCGCTATTGAGTGCAACCTATAAAAGATGACCATGCATTCAATTACCTACGTCCCATCATCTGAATGGTGCTCTATATCATACCATCTATATCATTTGAAGGGTGATCATGGATTCAATTATGTCTCAACATTTTCATCTCTGCTCTACTCTACCTATATTAAGAGCCGCTTGGTAAACCAAATTTCCTCTCCTCTTCTTCATTTTATGTAGTACGTCAATTCTTATCGATCCAAGTCAATTGTTATCAATGATGGCTACGAGTTAAAAATAAAGACTCAAAACTTATATTGGGTCCTTGTTTTGAGAAGAACAATAGCCTCGCGAGGAAACGAAAAAATCCGCAATTAAAGGCCCACTTTATCAAGTTGCCAAAAAATACGAAAATAAATTAGCCATTCCTTAACCTTTGCATAATCCTAGCCTCGTATAGTTGTAGTAGTAGGCCATTTATTATTAATATAAAAAGTATATCGCTTTTTAAAGAAAGTTTTTTTTTTTGGCTTTCGAAATAAATCAACCACACAAAATTTAATTTAATAAATAAAATTAGTTCAACAGAGTTGACTTTGATAAGTTAAGGATACAACTTAACCTTTTCGATGCTTTAAAAAATTCAAAGACTTATTTATTTCTGTAGTAAAAGCTACCCCTATTTACTTATCCTATTTGAACATTGTATTTTTCAATTTCCCTCAAAACAAATTTAAACAATAATACACGTGGAACAACTAATACAATGGGAATTATTATTAATGTTTTTCAAATAGTCCCGAAGCAAAATAAGGCTCGGTAACAGTATAATATTGAGTAATATAGAGCTACGGTAAGACAGGGCTGGGATTCTGTAATTATTAGCGTATTGCTACGCTACGCTAAGCTACCTACCCTTTACCCTTCTCCTCTCTTTAGCTGCTTTCTTTGGTCGCGAAAATTGTGATCCAAACGCGTTTGAATCACGGATTCACCAATCATTTAGAATCACGATTCAAACTTGTTTAGCGAAAGAAAGCGGCTAATTTTTACAAGTTTGTAGGAAGGGGTGGGGAGGAAGTAGTTTAGCGTAGCATAGCAATACGGTTATAGTATTTACAGAATCCCAATGTAGAGCAGTTAAAAATTTTGGTAAAAGAAGAGATAAGGGAAAATAAGCTACCGGGATAATAAGAGTTTGAAAAAATTTTAGAAAATTGGATAAGACATCCACATAAATGAAACCTGGGAGGAACTTAATTCTTCTCGTAAAATTATATTTCTGAGAGACGAACTTTCTGAAAAGAAGCACCCGGGAAAATAAAATTTAAAAGATCGTCAGTAAAAAAAAAGCTGCGGGAAAACAAACTGCTTCAGGGAGAATAAGACTTCAACGAAATTAAAACATCCGGCAAAATTGCATCTCCGGGAAAATAAGAGATACGGTCAAATGAAATAAGAGGTGTCGGGAGAATAAGAGGTCTGAACGAAGTTTTATTATAAAAACCCGTAACTGGCTATCTAGATGAGATAGCCTCAAACTCTCGGATGTCTATTAAAAATTTTTCCAGCACACTAGATCGGAAGTTAAATCAATCTACATTAAATTAAAGAGTAAATAAAGAAAATCCACTCACACAATTTTCCTATTTTTAAAAAGAAAAGACTCTGTTTTTGAAATGTTTGATGTTGGAAACAAGTTATTAATTCAAACTTTTATGATAACGATGCAAAAACGTGATATAACTTGAAACTTTTCTCTAAGTGCATACAACGCTTTAAATGTATTTATAACTACTATACTCTCCTAAAATGAACGTCGTGTCGTCGAGTGTACATATAATATGTTTAGAAATCAAATAAAAACGTCGTTTGCTCTTTTATCAATACAATCGAAGTTAAAAAAGCGTCGTCGTTCCTTAATACGATAATAATAGGCCTTTTTTTATAGCGTTTGACAACACTGTAGAAAGGATTAGCTAATAATGCACGTCAGCTCGCGATTATAATGAAAGTAATGTGGCTAGCACGTACAAAGGCTAAGTGCACTCTGAGGTGGAAAAACATCAAGCTTATCCGAGATTTTAACCCGAAACGTTTCGTATCACCGAACTGTCACGTCATTTCCCAATTCGAGGTTGAATTTTCGTTAAAAAAGACAAAATTGGCCGTTTAAGTGTCGTGTGGGAAAATGAAGACTTTAATAAGTTATTATCACCACTCGGACAAATTAACGTTCCTGTAACGTTTTATACGAAACCCATATAATAAATAGTCCACAAGAAGAAGGAAAAGATCGAAACTGTTGGATCGTCGGATGTCCTGTGCACATATAAACAATTAATGGCTTAATCGTCAAAATTACAATCGACCTAAAAGCTTTTTTTTTCTCGTATTTGTGTTTGTGTGTGTAAGAGGACATTACAATACTATCGTCCTAGCGTTTTGATATTTATGTTTTTAATTATCGCTAGTATAAAAGTCACTTTATTTTTACTTAAAAATGCAATTATTATTTTATTAGAATTAATAATACAAATCCGAAAGCGCACGTTTTTATTATCCATCCTTTATATTTTATTTATAATTCCATTAACTCCGAAGTAGAAGCTTTTGGGGGCCCGCGTAAATACACAGCACATTTTGTTAAATTACTCTTAATTGCCTAGTTAGTTAAAGGAAAAACTTAAAAAGAGGAAAAGTGGAGCAAGGCTATGTGTACGTTTCGAAATAATAGAAATCATATCGATTGTTGTACATATAGAGCAGAGAAAAAAGATATTAACTGTCATTTGCATTAAGGCCTGGTGAATACATTGTTCCAATAGATTCGATTTTGTCACTAAATGTATAAGACAACCAACGAGTTTATTTAATAGTTGACAGTAATGTCTCAATCATGAATAATATAGCAGCGACGACGCGACGATGCATTACATAAACGTTGACGTCTCTATCCCACATCTGAAAGCGTTTACAATTTTTCGATTCATTTCTTTATCTATCTTTTTTTACACAAGCACTCACAAGCACAGTGTGTAAATGTGTCTCGTAAAGACCAATTTTAAAAATATTCTGACATAAAGGCTCTCACAGACCAATGCGATCACGTGGCCTAGAGCGGTAATCAAGCGATCTAGCTCTAGCTATAATGATCGCCAGATCGTACTTGTCTGAACAAGCAAATTTAAGACAGTAGTCGAGTGCTTGTCATGTCTAAACGACCTGCGCAGAAAGCAAAATTGTGTACTACCTCATAACCAAGGTTACATATACGTGAAAATCATTGAGAAAGTGAAAACAATATTTGGGTATCTTTTTCTACAGCTATATCACTTGCTCTTTAAGGTCGCTTACACTTGGCAATTGCTTTATTATCTTATCGCGTCCGTGGCTTAAAATCCTTAAACCCGTAAGGCCTAAACCTAGAGACCAATGCGGCCTAGATCGTGATCGTTAACCCTTAAGGCCTTAAGGCTTTCACAGACCAATGCGGCCTAGGTCGTAATCGCGATAGCGGCCGCAGTCCCAATAAAATAAAACGCCGCATTGGTGAAAGTCTTAATCCCTCAAGACTGTCACAGACCAATGCGGCCTAGGTCGTGATCGTTAAAACTTAAGGCCTTAAGACTTTTTACAGACCAATGCGGCCTAAGTCGTGATCCTTAAGCCTTAAAACCTTAAGGCTTTCACAGACCAATCTCAGGTCGTAATCGCAATATGGGCCGTAGTCGCGATAATATAATACTACAGTCTTACATCTGCGTGTTCAGACAATGCGCATACAAGGTCGCTTACATTTGGCAATTGCTGTACAATCTTATCGCGGTCGTGGTTGTGGCCGCTATCGCAGCTTATGCCGCATTGGTGAAAGCCGTAAGGCCTTAAGGCATACACAGACTAATGCGGCTTAGATCGTGATCGTTAAACATTAATGCTTCAAGACTTTTTACTGACCAATGCGGCCTCGGTCGTGATCGTGATAGCGGCCACGGCCGCGATTGGATAATATTACAGTCTTATATTTACGTGCTCAGACGATGCGCATATAAGGTCGCTTACATTTGGCAATTGCTGTATTATCTTATCGCGACTGTGGTCGCGGCCAATATCTCGGCAGCCTTAATACCTCAAGACTGTCACAGACCAATGGCCTAGGTCGTGATCGTTAAAACTTAAGGGCTTAAGACTTTTTACATGCCAATGCCGCCTAAGTCGTAATCCTTAAGCCTTAAGACCTTAAGGCTTTCACAGACCAATGCCGTCTAGGTCGTAATCGTAATAGCGGCCGCACTCGTGATAAAATAATACTACAGTCTTATATCTGCGTGTACAGACAGTACGCATATAAGGTCGCTTATCGCAGCTTAGGTTGCATTGGTGAAAGTCTTAAGGCCTTAAGACCTTAAGGCTTTCACAGACTAATGCAGCCTAGGTCGGGATCGTTAAACATTAATGCTTGAAGACTATTTACAGACCAATGCGGCCTCGGTTGTGATCGTAATGGCGGCCACGGCCGCGATTAGATAATATTTGCGTGCTCAGACGATGCGCATATAAGGTCGCTTACATTTGGCAATTGCTGTATTATTTTATCGCGACAGTGGCCGCGGCCAATATCGCGGCTTACACCGCATTAGTGCAAGCCTTAATGCCTCAAGATTGTCACAGACCAATGCGGCCTAAGTCGTGATCCTTAAGCCTTAAGGCCTTAAGACTTTTTACAGACCAATGCGGCCTTAGTCGTGATCCTTAAGCCTTAAGAGCTTAAGGCTTTCAAAGACCAATGCGGCCTAGGTTGTAATCGTTAAACATTAATGCCTTAAGACTTTTGACAGACCAATGCAGTCTAGGTCGTGAACCTTAAGCCTTAAAGACTTAAGACTTTAACAGACCAATACGGCCTAGGTCGTAATCGCGATAGCGGCCGCGGCCGTGAGAAGATGATACTACAGTCTTATATTTGCGTGTTCAGAAAATTATTATCTTATCACGGTCGTGGCCGCTGTCGCGGCTTAGACCGCATTGGTAAAAGTCTTAAGGCCTTAAGGCTTTCACAGACCAATAATGCCTAGGTCGTGATTGTTAAACCTTAAGGTTCTAAGACTTTTTACAGACCAA
This sequence comes from Malthinus seriepunctatus, assembly GCA_963924605.1. Classification (NCBI taxonomy): domain Eukaryota; kingdom Metazoa; phylum Arthropoda; class Insecta; order Coleoptera; family Cantharidae; genus Malthinus; species Malthinus seriepunctatus. Next base: position 10,837,906 of record OZ004603.1, read on the forward strand.
TGCGGTCTAGGTTGTGATCATTAAGCCTTAAGGCCTTAAGGCTTTCACAGACCAATAAGATAATACTAAAGTCTTATATTTGCGTGTTCAAACAAGAACGATCTGGCTTTCATTAACGCGGTGTATAGCTAGAGCTAGATCGCTTGATCGCTGCCGCTTACCGCGCATTGGTCTGTGATAGCCTTCTAAGAAGACTTAATTTCTACACGTGCTGCCCCTAAATCATAACCTCATAACCTACCACCTGCCTCGTAATCTCCAATTAAAACATCGGACACTTCCCCTCTGCATGGGAAAGTTTCTCCTTCGATGGTTAAGCGACGATGGAAGATACAAGAAGTGTCTTCGAGGCCAATATTCCTATAAGACTATATGAATGTTTATCCAAAAGAAATGGAAATTTAAGAGTAGCAGCGGTAGATTGAGAAGACAGGAAGCTAATAGGGGAAAATCTTGCTAAAGGGTTGTAGATATAGTTAATGTACCTACGAACAGCCCTCATATAAAGTGTAAAAATCCAAGCCTAGATTAGACTGGTCAGCTATTTAGAAGCCTTTCGATAGCTGTAAAAATCAATACCGCTGTCGCTTGATGTACGTTACAAAATAAGATCTCACACAATCTCCAATGAAAAGGCACCATTTTATCCTCGACGGAAAGCAAAGCCTACTCTATTTTTTGCACATAATTCTAAAAGTACGTGCAAGAGAATACGTGCTGGTAGAAATAATAGAAACGTCAATTTTCGATGCGTTTAAATAGTAATTATTATCATTTGAAGCTTCCAGTAACTCCAAGTCTGGAATACAAAATTTACTACTACACAAGAGTAACAGGTGTTCTCGGAGATCTAACTTATTTAGAATGCGGGTTGTAAATTTTTAATATGACAAGTAAAGGGGCTGCAATAGAGGAAGGTAAAGGTAGGTACATGTGTAAAATTTAATATAAAGCTAAAATAAATATTTTCGTACGTAGGGTATAATTATGGATTTAATTCCGTTCCCGTGTCTCTCATTTGATTATCTTGTTTGGTGGTTGTTTTAACTCTTTTTAATATTAAAATCTAGTTATTTCTCTTTTGTTTACAAAACAAACAAAACAACTAAGGCCTTTTTGAAAAAACAACAAAAGTTCAATAATCTCTCATAAATATTCAATTTTTAGCTAACGACTTTTTCTGCAAAAGTCAAAATTAAATTTTAATGTGTCGAAACATTTAATTCTTTAAACCCCAATTTCGGAAGCAACTTGTAAAGAAGGGTCGTTTTAGTAGTTAAATCGCACAATAAATTATCAACTCGAGCGCAAAGTGTAAATTTGAGGTACACGAAAGTGAAACCCAAAAACAAACAGTTACAAGTTACAGTTTCACTTACATCCATCTACTTCTACAGGGTATTTGCAAACTATTTCCGTACGTAATAGAAGAGGCACTTGGGACTCCCCACGCCACATTTTTGTGACGTCATATGCCACGCCTCTTACGAAGGAAAATCACTAGCGGTAGAGCGGTGTGAAGAATAGCGGTTACATTAGAAGCAGCACCTATGACGTCACAAAAAATTATAGAGGGTTGTAAGGTACAACTTTCTTTACTACTTACATCCTTTTACAGTTGGTAGTAGGAAAAGGACTAAATAGACAAAAATGAAAAGATATGAAAAGATACTCGCAAACGTGAGATGCAGTTTCCTGAAAAGTCACATTAGTTCACACCTTCATCCATAAATTATCTCAGGAAAGAATCACTTATGAAATTCTGCAAGGTTTTGAATAATATACGACTATAGTCCCCCTTTATCCCGTTTAAAACGTCTCAAGGGTTAACTACTATAGTCTGGATCGATATTTTAAAACTGACATACGAAGGCGCTACCAACGGCCTATTATTACCTCAGGTTTTGCCTTAGGTGCGTCCTAAAGACGAAAAGCGCTAATTTGGCAAGTGTCAGAGAATCGAAGCCGAGACCTCCGTAATCTAAAGCCCTCTACCACTAGAGCACAACGACTTAAAAATTTTCCAGTATTTTCTTTTAAAAAAAAGAAAATTTAATACAAAATCCGATAACGATAATACCTAATGAAAATTAAAACACGTATGTAGTAGAGAGATAGAAACATTACACATGTCATTTAATTCCTTTTTATGACATCAACTTGCTTATAAATGCTCACTAAAAATTCTGCGCTTTTCCATTTTCATTATTAGAATAGACATTTAAAAAGATAATTATTTTCATTTTATCAACCTTTTTATAAAATGTAAAAAGTAAAATCATTCAAAATTCACATCGTGTTACTCTTTAAAATGTATACATTTTGTCTCTCTTTCGCCCTCTGTCTCGCTCGCTCTTTTCCCCAGCATTGGCCTTCTACATTGGGGCAATTTGAAATCTTTTCAAGTGCCTACTTCGGTAAATTATTTGAACGAGTTTTCCTTTCAGTTTTAACTCGAAAATTCGTGTTTTACCGATACACGCGGGGTGGTATAAAATGTATACCGACTAATGCAATTGCACATAAATTTTAAAATTCCTCCGACTCTCTCTTTTTTGTTAGTTATTTTCGCTTACCCTTAAATTCAACAAGTTTATGTGTCTCGATACAGGAAAAGCTTACAATTTGGACGAGGGTTGTATTTCAAATTTTCAGAACTCTAGTTCGACACGTATATTATAAATTTTCTCTCCGTGACCTAAATTAAATTAAATTTTAATTTTATTCAGATCTATTAATTTAAAAAAAATGTAAAGTTAACGATTATTGGTCCGCTAACGGCTTTAATTATTCAAAACGTTTTAATGTGGTGAAGACGGTCATTTAGTAACCACCAGAACTACTATTGATAGAGAGATAAACGAAGACTAACAATAACCGATACGTTAACCAGCATTAGATACTAATTCAGCAAAAATAAAAATCTACAAAATCCAGGAAATGTTTGGGAGGCTCACATATTATTATAAATTTTTTTAAAACCGGAACATTTTCGGGTTTTTCATCTCGTAGCTTTTGCACAAATTGCAGGTTTGACTGGGCCGACGCTGACGCCATAGATTAACACAGCCTCCGAAGCAGAGTCGCCTACGTGATGTGATTTACTAAGATGGTCCATCTCCATGAATTTTAAAAAGAGCTACTAATCTAATGTAAAGCCAGCTCAGCTATACTGAATAAAGAAACTGAAATGACTCTAAAACGTAGTATGGAAGATCAAACTCAACAGGATTCCCATAAACGGAACGGGGTGACAAGAAATAAAACACGTTTAGCGTAGAAAAACTTTCTGAAACTCTTAGCGAGAAGAGTAGCTCGTAAGTGACAGTGCAATGACATATAGAGAAGTGCAGAAAGAGGGAAGAGAGATGGGCAATAAAACAGTAGCAATGAAAGGGGCACTTAGAAGTACACTGATAGAAATTTCTTAAGCATTTCTGTAGAAATTAGTGCTGTTGATTCGAATCGGTTAACTAGTTAACCAGTTAATTTTTGCTTGGTTAACCGGTTAATTTTTTTCTTGGTTAACCAAAAATGGTTACAAAAATACAACAAAACGAAAAGGCCCATAGATTGATTTTAAAACAAGTAATTTTAAAATCATTTAGATTAAAGCCTACCTGCCATAGTTCACAGTTACAATGTTGTATAAAAACTTATACTTAATATACTTGAATACCTTAACACAAAGGGGTAGTTGCTAGGTAGATAAAACGTGGTTAAAACTATTTAAGACGTAAAAACCCACATCTGGTTTCCAAAATTTACATGATAGCCCAGTTTCCAAAGGTTTCAACCCAAGAAAATTAGGAAAGTGCAAAAAAATTCGGTATTCAGATAGATTAAGACATGGCGAAAAAGATGCATAAAAGTTTGCATTCAATATAGGGGCCGCTTCATCGAAAAAAATGGACCTGAAGAGGAAAAAATGTGGTTTTTTAAGAATATCTCAGAAAGTATGCGATCTAGAGAAAAATGACTAGACCGCCATTTTATAGATGAAGTATTTTTACATAAAAAATGTCCTATAAAATTTTTCCGTTAGAGCAGTGGTTTTCCCGAAAAATGTGTTATAAAAATGCCATGTTTTCAAAAATATTGTTAAGCAGACGAGCTAAAATATTGCAAAATAAGTGCAAGTTGATGGAGAAAAAAATGTTTTAATCCAAAATGAGCAATGATAAAATTAAAAAATATAAATGAATATAAACCTAAAGGTTTCAACTTTCAGTTCCATGTATTTTTGTTTACTTCTGTAACATCTTGTAGTTTTAAACAACAAATGAAATTATTTTTGTGCCGTTCTTTAAAGAATTAATGTTATCTTGTTGAAAACATTATTTAAAAAAATTATTCGGTGAAGCAAATCGTTGTATAAGAATTACATTTCAAAGTTACATCATGAAAAATTGATTATATATTATTGTATAAAAGTACATGGATTTAATATTTCTTCATTTTTTGTAAATTAAAATTTTTTCAAAATTTGTACTTTAAAAGAGCTCTAAAATCTTTAATATTAAGGGAATTTAAAAAAATTGCATAGTAATTGTAAAGGAAAATATGTCTGCTTTATGATCCACTAATGAAAATTAACTTACAATTTCAAGTTTTCTGTATCTATTGTTTATAGTTTAGAAGTAACAAAAGTGGCAATTTTTTAAGCAAATCCTTCATAAATTTGAAGCACTGTACATTTTTTAACATTCCTTTCTGGAAATGAAAGATAATAAGTTATACTTTAAATCTGTGAAGCTAGAACTTTCTCAGATTTACTGGAACTATAGAAGCGGCTGTTGAATTTAGGTAAATTGATGGAAATACAGTGTGTCCCCGGATTGAGTTCACTATAGGTGTAATTGACAAAAAATTTCGGAATTTCATTTTGATATTCTGGAATTCAGCCCTGCTTGGTCTGAAATAAATTTTAAGCATATTTTTAGATTTAAAAAATGAAGGCCCCTGTGACAATTAAGAGAAATCTATTTTCTGTTCAGGTAAAGTGTCGTTTTGGTCAACAATATAGCAAAATGTCATTAACTAAAGTTGTTCAGAATATGAAATTACGGCTCCATACGAAATTTCAAAATGATCGACACACTTTGATTAAATTGGTTTTGATTGTATGTATCAACGAAAAATCGCATCGTACGTATAGACTATGGGCCCATAACAGAAAACTGGTGGTAATATTGTTTTATTGGGGTGTCACCGAACAAAAAGTGAATCATAATTGCTTTGTAAATTGAGATAAAATTTTATTCAAAATGTTTAAATAAAATTAATAATGAATTGATAGATCAGGCGTGGTTTGCTCTTATTATTTTGAGCGATATTGATATTTAGAGTGAAAATAAATAAGAAATAAGTAACTGCATGGCATTTTTGTATGTTTCAAAAATTATTTCCTACAATGTTGACTGTAGAACAACGTGTTAATCAAAGTGTACCGATCATTTTTAAATTTTGCATAGAGCCATAATTTCGTATTCTGAACAACTTTTGTTAATGACATTTTACTGTATTGTTGCCAAAAAAGACACTTTACCTAAACAGAAAATAGATTTCTCTCCATTGTCACGAGGGCCTTCATTTTTATAAATTGAAAATATGCTTAAAATTCATTTCAGACCAAGCAGGGCTGAATTCCAAAACATCAAAATGAAATTCCGAAAATTTTTGTCAATTACACCTATAATAGTGAACTCAATCTGGGGACACACTGTATTTAAACTTGAAAATTAGTCTCACGAAACTATCTTCAAAAACACCTTATTATGCCTTTTAGAGATGTGTAATTGTGTAATGCTCCAAAAAGAGATAATTTCATAAACCAACACAGTTGGTATGTACAGGGTGGTTCTGAAATAGTAGGTTAAAATTAAAGACCCGCGAGGATGAAGAAATCTGCGGTTAATATTAGCCGAAACATGCATTTTTTTAGGGTTACAAATCATGATTCTTTTAAAATCCCTACTTCATTTTTCGAAAGGGCTATACAGGATGTTGCAAATTTTAATAGTATTCATTAAGCAACACAATTTAGCTTTCCATATTTTTTTGACTATGTAAGAACCTACTAAGAAGATATTTTTTGAAATGTTACTCCTAAAGAGCTTGCAGTGGTAAAAATTTTAATATTAGTTTTTAAAAGACACTAGCTAGCATTTTACATTCTTTTAAGGAAGTGGGTACCCCCTAAAATTGGATTTTCAGAAACGCAACTCCTATTCTCAGTTTCTCGAAAGATAGTTATCGCTTCACCAATAGATACACAGAGTGTTCGCGAAAAGTGGGCCACTATTGCTATATCCGTTAATATTAAAGATACGAGGTCGGTTAAATTGGTAAAGTAGTATAACTTTTTCCGCTGATTGCAATGGTCAACACAAAAAAAGAATTGAACATCTAGTTTTCAAGATATTCACAAAAATAACTTTTTTTTTAATGGAACACCCTATATATTTTTATATATTTGAAAAAGGCACTGCATTTAGAGTGTAAAATGTCATATGAGTTTTGTCCTAAAATGAAAAATAAAGTACCGATTTCGTATCTTTAGTATTGAACGCATAAAGCAATAGTGGCTCACTTGGCATGAACGCTCGGTATTCTTGCTAATTTTGTATCTACATTTTATTAGGGATTTAAATTTGTATAAAAATACAGGGTTTTCGTGCCAAGGGGCCGCTACTGTTGTATCTGTTTAATGCTGAAGATACGAAATCGGTAATTTATTTTTCATTTTAGAACAAAACTCATATGACATTTTATACTCCAAATTCAGTGTTCGCTGTCTCTCAGAGACAAAAATTAGCATACTATTTGTATATTTAGAGAGTACTAACTAGAAAGCTCTCCTCAGAAGATGCACTCAAAACACCGAATAAGTACACCAGAAGATCAAGAAAAATTACTAATAAACAGGTGGAACTTGAATAAAAGTGCTGTAAGGTGTATTTACAGACATACTGTATAATGATTTTACGTTAAAGTTTTAAGTCTTACGTTTTAAGCGTTAAATTTTAAGTCTCACTTTGTGCCAGGCTTAACATCGAAGACCCGATCAATTAAGAATCACTGTATACTGATAATAATGTCAGGGTAAAACAAAAGATTGCTTCGCTAAGAACGCTCATACAAAATAAATATACAAAACGAAAGCAGCATTTACTAGAATCATAACCCGAATAGACCAATCAAAAATAGAAGGCGAATAAATAAAGACCATCGTTTCTCGAACACTCCGAGAGTACATAGGTAATGTATTTGTACTTACATTTAAAAAAATTTAATGTTCTTGCCCGATTTTATTGATAAAATTATAATTTCAAAAAGAAAATTTAAAAATCCTGTTTTTCAACATATTTTTGAAATTGTTTTTTGGGAAAACCACTGCTCTAACGGAAAAATTTTATAGGACATTTTTTATATAAAAATGCTTCATCTATAAAATGAAGGTCTAGTCATTTTTCTCTAGATTGCATATTTTCCGAGATATTCTTAAAAAAACACATTTTTTTCCATGAAGCGGCACCTATATTGAATGCAAACTTTTTTGCATCTTTTTCGCCATGTCTTAATCTATCTGAATACCGAATTTTTTTGCACTTTCCTAATTTTCTTGGGTTCATATGCTTATATGGATGTGGAAACTGGGCTATGAACAAAAAGTACAGCAATTCCTAGCTTCAACCAAAAATGAATCACTTGGTTAATTGGTTAATTTTTTTTTAACCGGTTAACCAGTTAATCAAGACAAAATCGCCAGCACTAGTAGAAATCCAGCTAATAATGTCCCTAAATTTTGTTTTAGTGCCTTTTTATACAGTCACCCATGAGCTACGTCTACTTGATTATAAAGGTCCTACATTTAATAAATTATTATGCGAGGCACAAATAATATAAAAATATATTTTACAAATTTCATCCTTTAGATGTCTCAAAATAACATCTCATCTCTATGTTGTAAGTTGTTGAAAAATCTAGAAGATACTTCAAGAGGGATGTGATATCGAGTTACCCTAAAATATATCTGCACTTGTGAAATATACTACAAGACTCTTTTATCTTATATACGTTTTGAGAGTATGAAGGGTTGTTTGGCGAGCTTATCATAACTTTCAAAAAATATGAAATATTATTCGGTGCAATTTTCCTTTCAATTTCATCCCTTAACTTTATTGTTCGCAAAAAGTGAACATTTCTAACAATTTGTCCTAATAAATTTTGTAAAAATACGTAATCCCTCAAATGTAAAGTTAATTTACAAATAAATTGACTTTTTGGACCAAAAATTAGTATTTATTGAAAGCATCGAAAATATTTGCATGACAAATATTTGGTTATTTTTCATAATGAAAAACGAAATCAATAAACACCACAGAAAAAAATTGGGGTAATTTTTTATTTTTATTATTGAAGAGATAAGTGCCTCAACGTTCAATTTTGCGGTCGTACAATTTTAACTTTGTTACGTTTTTAGCCTTTCACATTTATAACCACATTTTCGTTTACAATTTTATGTGGACAAATTTTGGAAATTTGTGCGGAACTTTTGGAATTTAACTTTTCTACATCATTCTTGGTGTGTCTTTCTCGTCGTGCGTTATACAGAGCACGACTTTACGTCGTTAAATTTAAGCTTTTCGTCACAGAAATGCTAATTACTTGAATAATATAAATTTTCATTTCGTACACACAAATAATATTTTGACTTTTTTAAATTACCTCACGTAAACAAAGTCTCATTTTTTTCATTTTTGAGCCGGAAGAATAATTTTTCAATTTCAACCCTAAAAAAAGTGATATACAGGGTTAGTTAGAAGTAAGGAAACGGCGATTTAAACAATAACCAATGACAGTTAACTCACTCGAGTTTGTTTATCGCTCCGCTTTTGTTTATTTTAGATTTACCTACTATTGCCTACTACATATTCGAAAATATTTTAACCGGCATTTTGTCGAAAAAGTGTAATAAAAATAAAATTAAACAAAATTTTCTTTAATACTGTGGTAAAGAGAAAAAAATGCTCTATCGAATGGTAGTATAAAAATAATACGTTATCCTTTAAAAAATTTTGCGGATATAGGCGTAACTCAAAAACAACTGAAGAAAAAAATTTTTCAAATATTCTGAAATATAGATAAAAATTTCATAAAAAAGTTTTATATTGAACATTATTTCCTAAAATGAATATTAACGACAAAAAATCACCGTTTCCATACTTCTAACTAACCCTGTATGTTGGGGCTGCAAAAATGAATCTGAATTTGAGAAGTACGAGACATATAAAGCTACAATTGCCCTTGCCCTTCATTGGGTACCGGGTCATGAGGGAACTGAAAGAAACGAGATAGCTGGTGGATTAGCTATACTTTAAATCCACAAATGTAGATAGTCGTTTCAATTATCAAATTAAGAATAGATTGCATCGAGATTTATCGGTACAGCATTAATGACAATCGTTCGTACTCGGACTTGTACAGTGCGTTATGCTATTAAAGCGGCACGTGTTTCCTGCATCTATTTCAATAGAAGCCGCGTTTAGTTAGCTAAAGCTTATGAACCTATTTTAGGAATCACTAGTTACTATCTACAATTATGAGTTTTGAGAATGGGAAAAGAACTGGAACAACGACTCAGGACAAAGATAGTCGAAGAAATTCATTGAGTACTCGACCACGGATGCTAAAAAGCTTCTTCCATTATCAAAGAACGAAATCAGACTAATCACGGGTTTGTTTATTGGACACTGTCCAGTGAGGTACCACCTCAAGAAACTGGAACTGCAGGATAGTGACATATGCAGACTCTGTGAATCGGAGATCGAATCCGCCGAACACATTCTCTGCAATTGCGATGCATTGGCTCGGCTTAGGCTGAAACACTCAAATGACGCCTGAAGAAGTGAAAAGCAAACTTCTCAGGGACATTCTATGCTTCGCTGGCAAAATTCCGGAGAACATAAATACGAGTAAGGTCGTATTTTACAGAACTCGTCGCAATTCTGGAAGGCTTAGAAGCGCATCGACCCCCGAGTACAATAAAATACACAGCTACAATGACAGAAAATCGGTAAACACCAGATAACGGGCTTAAAAGGGCCAGTTACACATTTGTGTAAGTACTTCATTCTGAACATGTGGGAAGTATCCACAAGCGCACTGGTAGTGGCATCACAGCTTAACAAAAATATCATTTACCTATTGGTAAAAGAAAGAGATGGCGACCACCAAAAAGTTAGACGGTTAAGGTAAGAAGACAGAGGCAGCTATAAAAGGAAGTATTTAGTGATCGCTGTCGGGTATTTTATATCAAGTGGCCCTAGTTTTTATAATATGATTCAAAAATGCAATAATACGCAAGGGTTGCCGTTTAAACAAATTATGTGCTGCAATGATAAAAGTCATAGCGTAGATTTTTACCACTTTGAGTTGTGAGAGAAAAGTTAAGATGGTGTACGCGTTCACTTGTCTAATAAAACTAAATAATTTATCGGTATTGTCATGGTAGCAACGTATGCTTATTTTTCATCACTTTCTATCGAAAAAGTGAATTTTTTTTCTAATATATGCCAGTCTTAAGTTTGTGTTCACAATTTTTCAATTTTTGGAATTAACTTCTGGAGATTGTCTCGAAAGAAACGAATTTCAATTGTTATTAGATACTTTTCGTAAGGCCCGAATTTATGCACTTTTTTGAAAATTATGCAAAAAGGGTGTAAAATCGATACAGGATATTTTGCGTATAAAGTTGACCCAAAATTAGGGGAGCAATTCAAACAGGTACGCATATACGAGGCGTCTCATTAATAAAACAAGAAGTTGACAGTCACTTCCGTTGTTCCCGGAAGTAGTATGGCTTCTAAAATATATTTATTTAGTTTAGATTTGGAAATTCCCACTTAGCAATTTTTGGATTTTCTTTTCAACGCCATTTCTGATCAATGAATGGCGAAGCGACGGTCGCCATGACCGACCCTGTATTAAAATGTTTCTAATACGTTCTCTACGTATCCAATAGGGCACTCGTAGGTTTATCGAGCATTTTATAGGCAACTTAACAGGTAGAAAGTAAAAAAATAATAAGCGTACGTACCATCGACGTCAGATAAAGTTGAATCTCCGCTATCTATTGGCTCTGGATCTCTCCGAGAATGCCGACGATGGGACAGCCTAGAATCCGATCCAGATCGACAGTGCATATATCCGCTACTAGGATAATAATGCATCTTGATTCCACGCACTATTAACACGCCACTTAAATCCGCACTCTTAACCCTATACAACAATAGCGGTAAAAAGTCAAAATTATCATCGAGATAATTCAAATATTTTTTATACTTTTAAAATTAAGTCAATTACTTGTTGTTTTTCAATTTTCGTTCGAACCGATACATTTTTTACTCTTTAACTCTCCCTTTATTAATATAAATGGATTCTCTAAAACGTCGCTGCTTGAGGTTATTTAATTTTTCTTCCTCTCCTTTTATTTTTACAAAAGTTTTATTTTTTCTTTAAATACGCAAACTTTCTATTGAAAACTCGACAATTTTATTCAAAAATAAATTTCTTTTTCAACTCGCGATTATTTTAAATTATTAAATTTTCGTCAAAACCATACGATTAGTAACTCGAAAATCATTTTAAAACGATCGCGCAACTATCTAACTTTGATAAAATTTGCTTTAAATTCTAATATTTTATCGTAACGATTAATTATTCTTAATTTTAACTGCATGCTGATTATTTATTTATTTTTAAAAACTAATTAAAGCGACTTTACAAAATATTTACAATTTCTCTCATCTAAGCACAGTCTTAAAACTATACGAAGAAAGCACTCTTTCCCTCTCAAAACTATCTCCCTAAACTTTTTAATTTTTAGGGGGGGGTCGATTTTAAATTTTACATTTAAAAATTAATTTTAAAAACACTCAAAAACTCAAAATTAATAAAAAAACAAAAAAAGCTTTAAATTCTTCACTAATTTACGAAAATTAAAAGTCGAAATTTTTCAAAAGAAAAAAATTTGTATTCGAACGTTTCGGCGATCTTTCAAAAGAAGGACGCGCCGCGACGCAACTTTGTTGGATGCTAACTGGAGATGCAACAGCGTCCCGGCATGATCGAGTCATGGCGCAAGCGTTTCGTATCCAGAAGAAAACTCACCAACGGTAGGTAACATACTTCCAGCACCTGGATTCGATCGCTTTACGAATCAATCAAACGAAAATTGATAAACACGAGGCGTACGCAAAATAAATAATTTTTTAATTGATCATTAAATTATTATAGATACTCCCAACTTTCAATCACAACATTGTGACACTCTTTATAGAAAAACTTTCTCGTTCGACACACTGGAATTTTATACGAGGGCCCTTAAATAATTTGACCCATTTTACATTATTATTTAACGCCGAAACTTACCAATTTTACACGGGACGGCGCATTCGGTCTTCAAGTGTTGGTCCTTCGAGCCGGATATTACTTAATAGTTTCTCGTTTGACCGTTTCGAGTTCTTCGCGTTTCTCTATTCTTAAACCGTAACTATTTAAATCTCTTTTACGATTCGAATTACCGCATTGTGTAGCCAACCCGCACAGTAAATCTCGTTTATAAACCCCAATTTCTAAAAATAAATTATAAGGTACAATAACATCTAATGATTTATAAACAAACACGCAGTATTTTAAGAATTTGGTAAAACGAAATTTTTCGAATGCCTAAAACGATAAAAATAAATAAAATTGACGAATTAGATAAAGATCGTCTATTAGTGACGTAATGAAAGGTTGAAAATTCAGTGTGTAGTGGTTTCGATGCTTTATGGTTACAAATGAAAAATTCATTGTTTGCTTTTATTCCATAACTAAACAAAGCCTCGGCTTCAAATCGATAATGTTTATACAGTAACCATTACAATGTAATAACGAAATAATTATTATTTTCTAACGTTTAATATTAAACAAAGTTGATACCCAACTACCGAGCCAAAACCGACGTCATCAATAGACGAGAGAGAACAATCATTATCAACAGACAATAAATTCCTTTTTCGATACTTTCTAACAAAATAAAAGACACGAGCGCCGATTTGTATAAAAGAATTGTAAATTTAAATAAATAAATGTTTCTAAAAGGAGGTAGTCGTTTTAATCCCCGGGGAACCCCGCGACAAACCTAAAAATCTTAAATTCGCGTCTATAGACGAAAATGTGTTTTTTTCCATTTCCTAAGAGAATCTATTCTAAAATAAAACGTGTCTCAATCCGTCAATTATGTACTAAATTTCCACGACTATAAAAAAAAATGTACGCACACGTTATACAGGGCTATAAAAATAATAATGTATCGAGAAGGATTTCGAATGTTGTTTGTGACTAAGTAATGGACGACGGCATAATAACAAGAACGATAATGTATTCGAGTAAAAAATTAAGTATGGGATGTACTCCCACTTTTAATACTGCGTTTGTATCGCAAAATATAGTTTTCTGAGTTAGCAAAAAAGCAGTATCTTAAGATACGGATAAGATAAGGTTAATAGTTTTAGAATAAATAGAGTTCTTACAAACTGCCCTAAATGAAAAATCCCAAATTCTTGGTTACGGCGTTTTCATTAACCACGGCAGAATAATTACTCGTTTTAAATGTTTGAATTTTTCAAAGCCTTCTCGATACAATTCTATTTTAATCGCCCGATCGATGAAATGTAAATGGTATTTACAAAAACATCTTTTTTTTTTCTTTAAAATACTCTTTACTTGCCAAATATGAAAATACATTTGAAAACATTATTCAAACAAACAATATCACAAGAGAGTTTCGGGCGAAACTTCATCCCCACGTTTGATTGCAAACAAACATCGGGACGACCAAAAATAACATTCTTTTCAAAACGATCAAAATAAAGAAAAAGCTGTCTCTCACTTTTAAAGTTGGCAATATGAAATATTTGCAAAATAGTCGAACGTTTTAACGCAATCGACAAATTAATTTTAAACAAGCGCTTTCAGCTTTCGTTATTTATTCCGTTTATATACCTTGTTGATTTTGTTACATCAAATAAACAATTTACGAAAGGATGGACCACATTTGGTATTAAATTTTTGAATAAATAATTTAACAAACTTTTCTCATTTCGTGCCAAAAGTGACCTCTCTTAACGACGATATTGTAATACCCATAAAGTGAATTAAATTTCTAAAATGTTACACTTTTAAAAAGCGCTCTCTAAAGGTATGTTAGGTACCTCTATACATATCACTTATTATTTTGGACTTACTGAATAAATAACAAGAATTAATAATCAAAGTGTCTACAGTAACTTCAACTCGCATTTAAGTTACTTAAATAACAAATTAACTTAATCTGTTATAATCTACCAGTACTTTACACTACACGACACAATTACAAATTGACTTACATCATTAACAGGGTTTAACAATGAAGGAATTTAGATGAAAATAGATATTTTAAAATTTCAAAAGTAACAATGGTAAAAAGCTCTCCAGAATATTAGGAATAGAAAAAGTAGAAAAAAATAACAGCTACGGCAGAATAAGCTTTTAATAGCGTAAGATGTACGGGAGAAAGTAATGAGAAAGTAAAATTTTGAAAAACGCAGGCTGTGGTAGAATAATTTTTTAACGACATAAGATCTACGGTAGAATAAGATAGGAGCTGGGTGATAGAATAAAATGTACGTGAAAATACGACATCTGGAAAACAAGCGCTACAGGAGAATAAAATCTACGGGAAAATAAGGCACAAAAGCTATGAGAGCATAAAATATACGTGAGCATAAGACTTAACAGGATCACAAGACCTACAGAGAAGGATGGGTCTGCGGAAAAATAATACAAGCCAATTCATAATAGATGAGAAAAAGAAAAACTTTTAATAACGTAAAATCTACGGGAGAATAAGACTTCAAGATAATATAATATTACGTTTAAACCATTAGAAAGCAAAATTTTGAAAAATCGCACGCTGTGGAAGAAACATAAGATCTACTACGGTAGAATAAGACAAGAGCTGTGTGATAGAATAAAATCTACGTGAGAATAAGACATCTGGAAACCAAGCGTTAAGGGAGAATAAAATCTACGGGAAAATAAGACGCAAAAGCTATAAGACAATAAAATCTACGTGAGAATAAGACTTAACAGGATCACAAGAGCTATAGAGAAGGATCGGTCTGCGGAAAAATAATAGAAGTCAATTCATGATAGATGAGAAAAAGTTCGGAAAAGTTATATGAATAATTTCGAGTTCATTACTTACGAACTGTATAGGTATTTTTTAAATTTTTTAAAACATCAACATTTAAATATAAATATTAACAATTTTATTTACAACATAAAACTATTACTGACTCTTAATTTAATTTTAAACCGACGCAAACACTTAAAACTAAATTAGTTCTTAAGATAGCTTTAAATGGCTGCGAATTAGTCACATTATATTGGTTATTAGTTTAACGACCAATTCGAAACCACACTAAGGAGGCTCTGGTGCCTTTTAATTCTGCCTAAACGACGGATACGCTAAAGAAATTGACTTAAAATTTACCTTACATTTTAAAAAACAAAAATCCTATCAATCGAAATACCGAGTGAGCCACGAATTACTGTCGCCCGTTTTAAATCTGGCGCGCTTTTATTAGTTACTTTAACGACCTACGTCATCTATTTTCCCTATTTAATTTTTGTACGCCACTGAACCTCAGAATATAAAATATCAGGAACGAGCCTTGACAATCGTTGCCTATAGCATAAAATGCGACGGAAATGCCATTTTTGACTTCCATCGCGTTTACATTATCATTGGTTGTCATGATCTTCCCTTACAAGTGGGAGTATATAAGCAACCATTCCTATTGAAGAAATAGGCCGAAAATCGCTATAATTACAACTAGTACGAGGATACCAAACAGACCTAATACTAGTTAAAAAGCTCTTTCCTGGTAGAGTAGAGGGTATTTTTTTATTCAGTGCCACTGAACGTATCTTAAAACTGCCAAATATTAAAACAAAACGCAGTGGTACCAACATTAACTATTTACCGAATTAGCGACAATAATTGTTGCTCACCCAGTACATTATCTACCGAAAAAGAGCAAAGAAAGTCGCCCTTTTTTAATGTAAAAAGTGCCTCAAATTAAATTTAATCCGCACTACTTTTTTTGTTAATTTATCCTAAATTAGTAAATTAACTTCTTGGGAACGAGATAAAAAAAACAAATTATCGCTAAAACTATTTTAATTAAGAAAATGATCACTTTAGTAGATAAAAAGCTCACCCGAAAAGAAAATTAATCTCGTATTTTCAATGGTGTCACGTTTATCAATAAGATAAATGAGAGGAAAAATAAAAATGAAAAATATGAAAAACCTTTAAGATGATGATATTGAAAAACATGTCGTATTACTAACAAAACTCGGCTAGATATTAAAAAATAATTATAATTTTGAAAAGAAAAAGAATCAAGTCGGTTTCACGTTACGTCATTAAGACGCTTTTAGTTTTGAAAAAAAAATAAATCAAAGAAATATTTAAGAAAAACAAATTAAGATGGCGATGGAAGAAGAAGAAGAAGAAGAAGGTGGCAAAGATGGCTAGATTTCTCTAATCAAATGTGCATTAAGGATGCAAAACTCTGTTATCCGAAGGAAAGATAAAAATTTTAAATCGACCAAATCGAAACGAATCGTCATCTGATGTCATATACTTTCGGCATTTATTCGTGTCGTAAAAAAAGAAGTAAGAGAGTGAAATTTGCTCATACGAGAAATGAGAATTTTTTTTACAGATTTAAATATTATGCAGGAGGGATGTTAAATGCACATCGTTTACACTAGCAATAAAAAATATTTAATGTCGTCCACGAAATAAATAGACTAGGCATTTTATATAACATTTTGGTAACCGATGTTTTCCCAGCAATATTTCGACCCTGCAGAATACGAAAATTGCACTTACCAAAGCGAAATCTTAACCGGAAGTTTTCCCATTGGGTTAGAAGCTCTCTCGTAAGTACACGTAACTTCCAAAAAGTTAATCGATTTAACTAAAGATCGGGCTAGCCTAAACTTGGATTCTTTTGCAAATGAGGCATAATTTACTCATTTATTTGGTTTACGAACTAATCAACAGGGACATTGCTCTAACAACAAATTAGACCGATGGCTTAACGTGTCCTCCGAAGCACGGCTAGACGCGCGATAAAATTACTACAAAATGATCGCCCCACACGAAAATGCGTCTACGCGAACGCCACTTCTTAATATTACTTGATATTAAGCACACGTCCCGACAATAAAATTTACAAACTTTAAACAAAATCGAATAATATAAAAGACATAAAACAAACTGACGCCCTAATTTAAATCGTACAAAACTTTGTAAGTAAAATATAAGCAATTGAGTACGTATACATTCAAATGGGGACTCTAAAACAAACTTTTATTCCCCTAAAATAAAAATTACTACCTAAAATATCTTGTAATTTAACATCGCCAAACAAACCGAGACTAGAAATTGTCATTTAAAAAAAAAAACTTTTTCTCCATCACCACAACAAAACAAAATATCACAATAAAATTACTGTTGTTTACAGTTCTCGTCGACGCCTTCTTGGCCATCTCGAACGCTGGTATGATGAGTATCCAAAGAATCCGCCAACTCGCTAGGATCGGTAACTGGAAGAGAGCACGCAAAGTTCCTACAAACGTAAGCGGCAGATGTGCCGTTCAACGGAAGCAAACGTGCCAAACTTTCGTGTCTCCTGTACAAAAGTCCAGCTCTACCGCCTGGTCCATCGGCGACGGCCAAAATGCGACCGGGAATTAACCTATTACGAACCACATCGAGAAGAGCCTGAGTGTTCTCGTCCTCGGCTTCGCCAGCTATAAAGATCTGAACACAAACATTTTACCTAAACGATCGTGCAAATTTAAATTTTACGTTACCTGAGTTGGGGATTCGTGGTAAAATAATAGAGCTGAAGTCATTTCGGGTAAGGCTATCGGAACGGAGGAGAGCTTGTCTTTGAATGCCGTCAAAGTACGACCGGCTTTGGCACGTAAATCTTGTCGATCCAAATAAGCGGCTAAGCGAATTAAGTTGTGTACTGCCACCGAATTACCACAAGGTTCGGCACCATCTTGATCTGTAGCAATAAAAAAAATTTATTAAATCTGTAGTTAATTAATGGTTACGTATGATTTGTTTTAGACCAGCTTTAGACGAGATTAATTTTAACACCGAGTTTAGAGAGTTTAACTGCTCCTATTTCGCTACCATCAGGTAGAGAAATCCTGTAATTTAGTACCAAATGCGGTGCTAAAAAAATTTAAAGTTCCAATTTTCACGTGTGGGAGAGCATCGACAGTCTAAATTCGACGAGAAGCTTAATACAGTTAAGACAATAAGGACCAGTTTTACAGTACTGGTTTAAGCCGGCTTTAAACCCATATCTACTTGAAACCTTAAGACGATACTGTGAAACTGCTTAAGCTCCATATTTTGGACTAAACTTTAAACAAGATCTTAATGCGCCACTGTGAAACCGGTCGTTAATTTAAAACACTCAGGGTCGGTTTCACAGTGTCTAATTGGTCTAAGCCAATATATTATGTGTGAACATTGTGAAACCGAAAGATGATGTACGTTTAGCTTTTAGACGAAGTCAAGCTTAATCGAGTTTAAACCAGTGCCTAATACTGTGAAACTGCGCTTCAGAGTTCCGATTATGTTGTCCTTACACAAACCTAATTTCAAGTATTAACCGTTCATGACTTAACACTAACAGACAGACAAACAGCGGGAGCCTAAACCAGTGATAGTCAAAATGCAAAGTTCTCCGAGCTATCGAGTAATTTTCAACACGCACTTGATCGTGCTTCGAGAAAGGTACGTTAACCTGTAGATCCATGCTAACCTGTTGGTTAGTGTGTTACCCTGTACAGGAGGAATAATTAAGCTTCTGTATCGCCTAACCGGCTTAACCGTTCACTCAAAAAGATACGTCTACTCTGGTTTATTTATAAGAAAGGTCAATTGACATAGAGTAAATATTTAAAATATTCAACGAGCCACTTTCTCGGAAAAGTTCCTCAGAAGTCGGCCGATTTAACTAAACGATCGAAATAAACGGAAATATATAGAAGGAAGTTACAAATATAATAAGAATGCATACCGACACAACCGAACAGAAAAATTTACCCAATAAATAGAACTCACATGTGGTAGTTTATAAATAGAAACAATTTCAAGTTCAGAGGCGTGTGCAAATTATGTTTAAATCGATTGCGATTTATTGCATCGAATTACCTACATATTATCCCAACTCTGTAAAAATTTTTCCGTTCAAAAGAATTCCACAATTTCGACTAAATAAACACGCGAGGATGAACAAAGGTTAATTCGTTTTAAGTTATTTAAATTTTTACGTAGGTATATGTACGTATAGGTGCAATCGATCTAAATTTAACAATACACAACATATAAGTCAGTTCTTTAACCTTAACAATTTTTCACATCTCTAAAGATGTAACAGTGTCAAAATGAGAGTTCTTCTCGCATACGTTTCCAACATCAAAGTTCAATTTTAATGACAGAAACTTGACATCCGCCCTAACATCGAGGCTGCAGATGAAGGAAGAAATTCACACACACACACACAACAATAGAGAAAAGAATAAAAAGTAAAAAAAAAAAGAATTCTGTTCATCTTAAGCCATGGATCAGATTTTGTTTTAATTGAAAATGAAATAAAAGGAATTGGGGTCGTAACTTTTCCGTTCGCGAGTTTCGAAAGCGCGATAACAACTTTTATTTATCATTAAAGAATATACAAGGTGTTCCAAAGTGTTTGCACGAAAGACTGTGCTTCTACTACTTGACGAACCTTAGAACATAAAACATCCAGAAAGATGGTTAGCAACCGTTGCATATAAGAGAAAAGGCGACGGAAATGACATTTTAAAAGTCCATGGATGACTCATTCATACCGTCGAGTTTACATTATCATTGGCTGTCATGATCTTTTCTTATAAGTGGGAGTATAAGCAACCATTTCTATTGGAGAAATTGACTGAAAATCGCTATATTTACTGGTCCATTGCGATCCATATTATTAGCTAAATGGCTCTTTCCTGGTAGAGTAGGGAGTATTTTTATATTCAATGATACGAACAATCGTTCGTAAACAAAAAAATTTACCCCTTCTTCTTTATCTTTCAACGACGACAGTTCGTCATTTAAACATTAAAACGCCTTATGAAAAATATTAGAGACTTTGCTACCCTCTATCAGAAGATACAGTAGAATATACATTTTTTTTAAATTGCATGTCCCCCCCAAAATATTTCAAAATAATCCCCGTGACAACTTTAAATTGGTGCACCCTGTACCTCCATTTAAATAACGACGCCAAAGCAAATTTAACCTCAAACTATATACGTACTTAGATAAAAGCTATTCACATATTGAACAAATGTTATAAAAAATTTACATAAAAAGCTTTAAAATTGACGTGACATTTTTGCAAATATTCAAACATAAAGCGTAACTAGCTAGAGGTCTTATATTTAAAGTCTTCCAAATTCTACACACTTGTGCGGAAGAATCCGACGTAAAGCTGCCTAGTAATTTTAAGCCCATTGAAAGACTTGATAAATGCGAATAAAATTGACTCTAGTGGGGTAGTTTTGTCGCGAGTTACTCAAAAATAAAAGAATTTAACGCGAGTCGCCCTTTAATCTCGTCGACACATCGATAAGCTTCGAGTTATATGAATCGCGTAACAAAAGAGAGAATCACGGCCTACGCTATACATTATGTTGTGTGTAAAAATAAAAACTAAAGCCCAAAAGGTATAATAACCAAATTAAATTTGCTCTTTGTGAATTACGAGGAGCGTTTAAATTTCGCCGCACATGCTAATTTGAAATCCCTTTTAATACGTATCTCCATTAACGACGTTTTGACTAATTTTTTTATTATTATTACGACGTTTGGGTTGCATAGAGAGCACACCAATCGAATTTATTGAAAAACGTTTTAAAAAGACGTTTTATTAAAAACTGATGCATGCAGAGTAAGACGATTAATGCCTTTTCAACAATTGGATATTATAAAACTGTCAAAACTTCGGTTTAAATATGAGTCTCTTGAGAGGAGAAACTCAAATGACGGTTAATCACGACAACGAATGAAAAATAAGAGAATCTAAGTCCATAAAATTTCCGCGATTTTAAAACTCCACACTTTCAAAGTACCTAATACGTATAAGAGTAATAACTACAGCAAGCTGAAGTGTCAAAAAGTAAATGGCCACTTTGGAATAACTAGTGTAATCTCACCATTTATACCTAATGAAAGGTGGAAATGGGCACAGATATGGCATGTCAACAAATTTCTTTTACAAACAATTCGATTGTGTAGACTTTGAAAATATAACATAATAGGGTATTTTCCAATTTTTTGAATATCGATTATTGCTGCGTTATTGCATAGCAAAGTCGATTATCAATGACTTGGCCACACTAAAAATATGTTAATCAAAAAAGTGCTTTAGTAAAAGCATTAAATGCTGCAGGTTCTAAGTGAAAATTAAAACGGAAGTGACGTAGCTGGTCGTACCCATCACTTTGTTGCTTAGTTACATGTGTTAAATGTCAGTTAATGTGTAATCAAGGTTATAATAAGTTGGAGCTCATTATACTTTATTCAAGGAGACGAGATAGTGAATGTAAACAAACAACCTGCGTGTTGTGCACGTGAACACTTCCATTTAGCGCTGTGATTGGCTCTAACGTATAAACTTATTTTAAGCTTGTTGCATGGTTACCTAACTGCGTTGATGCGGATAACTCATATTATAGTGCCAATTAGAGCTGGGACGATTACAGGAAAAATGTAATCGATTATAAATAAATAAATGATTGAGACAACTTTAACTAAAGGAGCTTTTAGGGAATTATTAT
Organism: Malthinus seriepunctatus; assembly: GCA_963924605.1. Classification (NCBI taxonomy): domain Eukaryota; kingdom Metazoa; phylum Arthropoda; class Insecta; order Coleoptera; family Cantharidae; genus Malthinus; species Malthinus seriepunctatus. Next base: position 10,859,908 of record OZ004603.1, read on the forward strand.
GAAACCGGCTGGTATTAATAATTTTTGAAAAATTTACACCGTATTTAATTTAAGTTTACGTAAAACCGCGCTCGTGAGAACTTGCACGTGCACGTGAGCATCGCATGCAACACTATCTCGTCTCCTTGAATTTAGTATAGTTGAATATTGACGAATATTGACAGCTACGACTCGTGACGTCATGCCGCTTTTATGCGGGAAACTTTATAGTTTGAATTTCAAATAATTTTTTTGGCAAAACCTACAGTCGCAATTTTTCTTTAATGTGGTTTTGAGATTACGTTATCAATAAGGTAACTTTCTAGATACATTTTAAAAAATTGGAAAATACCCTATTAAAAAATTAATATTTCTTCAAATTTAGTTGTGCACGTACAATCAGCATCACAATTAATGGCCACCCTGGCTATAAGCTTAGCACTAATTGTGGGTGCAACCATCATAACACCCCCTACTTAAATTGAGGGGTAACTTTATTTTACCAACAAGTAGTAAAATCAACAACCTCTCCTTCTGTCCTTTTGTCTTTGTTGCCTAATAAATACCCTCGCGTAAAGCCAGGGTGGCCAATAATTGTGAGGCTGACTGTACAGGCAGCCACGACCACCAATAACTGTCCCCTTCAATGCCCGTGTCTACAGAAAATATTAATTGAGCGTGTCACTTGTCATGAAGTTCAATTTTATTCCACGAGGTTCGCACAATCGACGGTCCCAAACGTCAAATTACAGTATTACCAAATTACTTAATTCAAACAAATTTGAAAAAATCCCTATAATTATATACAATAAAAGTAATTTGGTAATACTGTAATTTGACGTTTGGGACCGTCGATTGTGCGAACCTCGTGGAATAAAATTGAACTTCATGACAAGTGACACGCTCAATTGTTCTTTTTGTAAGCATCCAAACGTTTTTGGACTACTCTATTTAATCAAACAAATTAAGTGGGCCGTGGTATCGTACATAAAAGTTTTCAATTGTTTCGTTGATGGGTACGGAACGGAGGGGAGGGAAACTCTTTAAATTTTTGTTAACGAAAGTTATTATTCAGGGAAAGGTAGAGGAAAACCACTTTGTAATACCGATCTTACGATCGGGAAGAACGATTGGCCAAAAAGCCTTACCGTTAGGAGGGGACTTGTGGTTAGCCCGAAAGGCCTGACGAACAAGAGGGGTGTACTGGGGTAGACGCGATCAGCTTAAACCCTAAAACTGCAGCTTGTAATAGCCGCTGGTGCAGGTACGCCAGACCATCAATAAGCGCAACACAAGAGAATCACACTGGACACACTGGGTGCATTTACCGAACATAACAGTTGTGGAGCAGCTACCAACTGCTACATCACTAGCGCTACTATCGTGAGGTAATTTTGTTAAGTGGGGAGGTATCGAGATAAGTCGACATATCGCAAATGAAATGCGCTCTATAAAATGGCGACTGCTCCGCAAACGTTCCCAAAGCAGAGCTCCAAACGATTTGGTAGCTGCTCCACAACTGTTACGTCCGGTGAATGCACCCAATGATACACTCTGTACAGAGGATGAACACGTACGGTCACGAACTCCCCTGAAATGAATGCCCGTCGAATATTTATTAATTCTGCATCTATCAGAACTCAGCTTGCGATTTAACCACAAGGTGGGGAAGTAGCATCGTACTCTGTACACTTTGTACTCATATCTTTGCGATCATCACCAACCTCTTACATAAATGCTTTTTATGCAATTATGTAAGTGATGATAGATGCGGGCTTACAAGAAGTATCGAATGGTATAAGTTTGGGGGGGGGTACGTAAATTACAAATAATTTTAAAAAGCATTTAGAATACTAAATTTTTTTAATTAAATTATATTAAAGATGCCTGATGTGCCAAAAATAAATTAAAACTAAAATAAATAATTTTAACAGGTGACCTCGGTCCGTTTACACTAAGTTAAAGTGTAAACGCCCGATACAAATTTATACCATTGCATCGCAGATGATACAAAAACGGAGAATCTTATGGTTGCTGTTGGATTACGTATACGAGCCATTTTTAATAAAAAGACACTCGGGCGTGAAAACGATGTTAAGTTTTGCTGTATCAGAGGTAGAATCATAAGGATTCGTAACACTCTGACACGTGTAGACAAACGCATCGTTACAACTTCAAAATAATTCCAAACTGAGCAGAGAGACATTGATCCCCTTGGACCACCATAACTTTTTGGTTTGTTTCGATTACTAAAATTATTTACAGAGAAACTAATTTTTAAACCTGACGAAGGCGTTATCGATGTTATTTTTGACTAGTATCTATCACCAAATATACCGAGTGCCAACTTTCAAAGCGGAAAATAGGGACGTAACACCGGAAATCGCTTTTTTTCAGTTTGCTACTCGTCAGATAAATCTATAAGGCCGGTAGTGCTATCTATAAAAAGAGAATTATTTTCTGTCTGTTGATAACGAATAGTTGTCAACTGATGACTTTTTTGCAATGAAAAAGTAATTTAAATATTTTCACAATTTAAAAAATATGAGCATATGATTATTATTTAATCATAGGTTAAAATTTTTGACTGTTGAGCACAGTAAACAAAATTTATTAGAATCTGACATGTCATGGCTGTTCATACTTTTCAAACTGTAGAAATATTTAAATTACTTTTTCATCATACAAAAAGTTATTAATCGACAACTGTTTAGGGTTGATTTAACAATCACGGCTTAAGCTGGCCCCACCTAAACTGGGTATAAACCCGCATGAGCGCATGCGCTATAACTCTTTTGCGTTACGATAGATTTACAGCGCATGCGCTCATGTGGGTTCATACCCGGTTTAGCCGGAGCCAGCTTGAGCCATGATTGTAAAATCGACCCTTAGTGTTAACGGACGCAGAAAATATTTCTCTTTCGATAGACATCACTATACTACCCTCGCAGATTTATCTGATGACGAGCAACAAACTCTAAATAAGTGTTATTTCTCTATGTTCCACTTTGAAAGTTGGCACCCAGTATTTTTTTGAGGAAAAAAGTAGTTGACATAAAATTTTTTGAAGACTCATATTTTGTTTAATAACATTGCTAATGCTCAAGTAATTATTTTTATGAAAACGGAAGTTTACAACATAATCATACAACTCATAAAATTAAAATAATAAACTTGCGAAAAATATCAAATCCAGAATGTAAATTTTCTTTTTAAATCCAGCAACTAAAAATTTCACAAAAAATATGGCAATCAGTGGATACGCTTTTAAATTTTACATTTTCCGCATCTAAAACATATAATTCTTCCGTGATAAATACGTGCACTTTTGCAGGAAGAGGTGGCATGCATTTGTGTATTTTTGTTCTTGTACTACACAAAATTTATATTCTTGTAAATGCTAACAAAACATTTCGTAACTTTTTTACACACACAACACAAAAAAACTATGTGTGTAATGGAACAAAGCTGTATAATACATCCACAAACTTTGATATGTGCAGCACCAAAAACGTGGGCATCAATTCATTATTATTTTCTTTTCACTTTTGGTTCTTTACAAAAAGTTTATACTTGGTACAAAAAAAAATCTATGGGCAAAACTTTAAAAGAAAGAGAGACAGAGACGTTATAACCCTATCATAATAATTTATGGTATAACTCTGAAAATGCCATATTTATCCATGGTCATCGAGGCCCAGATTAAAATGGGCCACGACATACAAATGTAGAGATTGATTAGAAAGAAATTTGAAAACCACATTACTACTGTCGGCCGGTCCAATGTACTTTCATTTTGAAAGCGTAGTGCTGACCACACTACCTTCATCTCGCATCAATAGCAATTTAAATTGTTGATTCAAACTAGAGCTAAACCCTCTCAAACCGTTTTAAAAGTCAGAAACAGAGACTATTACATATTAAAATTATTTCAACAGGGGTTGAAAATCCCCTTTTAAAACACATTGATCAGCGATTCGCACCACCGATTTAATTATTGTTATTATTAAATATCAAGTAACATGACGTTATAAACAGTTTTTCTCTCTACCATCAGCACCGCACACGTATAGATCGCATAATAATGATAATAAATTTATATAAACATAAAATTAGAAGGTAAAAGGGAAACATAATTGGAATAATCGAGTTAGATAACTCGATAAAGCTACCTGAACGATCTCGTATAATAACCAACCAACTCGTTTATGTTTTAGAAGGTATTAAATCGAGGATAATCGTAACATAACAAGAGGGTTCTCAAATATATTAATTTACTTCTTCTTCACTTTAAATTAAATATTAAAAAAATATATACGAATTCGTCTTTTACGATTACTCTACAGTAAAAAAAAGAGAGAAATGGCAACAAGTGGAAAATTGAATTTGTGCTAATACGGAAAATATTTCGTAATTTTCTAAATTTTGAGAGCAAGTTGAAAAAGGTTGAGCTTTAAAATTTTAAATGGAGCGGTCTGGAAAATCAAAGACTAAAAGTGTCATAATATTTACGTTGAGAGATCTGGTCAGTGTTACACACACGCGTTAACATCAGAGAGAAACTTGTAAGTTATAACCATTCGTAACTTAAAAAATATTCTTATGCTGAATTCGCCATCAAAATAACAAATTGCTACTTTTTCCAGCTTTGAATGTTTCTTAGAAAAGGATTAAAATCTAAAGGCCCGTCCACACACACAGGCCTTGCCTTCCGGTTTGGCCTGTCCAGGCGCTCCGGTTTTACCTGTGCAGGCCGCCTGAACGGTATTCACACGCTCCGGTTTGGCCTGGGCAGGCCGCCTGCACAGGCCAAACTGGGAGGCAAGCCTGTGTGTGTGGCGCCACCGTAAGTGTCTTCTGCAACAAACTCTGGTTACAATACAAAGAGACCTAAGTTTACAGCACATAATGAAACTTAAGGCCCGTCCACACACACAGGCTTGCCGGAGCGTTCAAGCGGCCTGCACAGGCTACACCAAAGCGTCTGGACAGCGTTCAGATTGCCTGCACAAGCCAAACCGGAAGGCAACGCCTGTGTGTGTGGACAAGTCTTTACATCGTGATAAAACTATAGTAAGACCATGATGGGTAATTACTCCCATAAGCTAATCAGATAAATTCTGAAACTGATTAGAAACATGGGAAAGGTAACAGAACGCTTAATGAGAAACCTATCCTAATCCTATCAAAATGTCCTACCTGTCCTAATCAAAATGTCGACTTTCCGGTAAAGAGGAAATAAACAACTTTCCACAAAAAGAACAAAACATTTATCTAATAAACATAGAAAGTCAATCCCATAAGGGTAAAATAATAAAGACCCATCGGGCGATCGTGTGGTCACATCATTCGCCTCTGTTACCAGGAAGAAGTTAATTACTAATCTCTTAAAGCTCTTCGAGAGTAAGGGTCTGTTTGTAAATTGTAAATTACTAGCAGAAATACAGCAAAACACAGTAAGCCCAAAAGGTCGAAATGCACAAATTAGATAAGAAATTGTCAAAAATTACCTAAAAATAAAGATAGCCATGAATGTTTCTTTGAATAAATTTTATAAATTTGACACTGACAAATAAATACGAAACTTATTAGAAATTGTTTATTAAAATTCATGGCTATCGCTCTTTCGAGATAATTTTCTACATTTTCATATCTAATTTCTGCCCTACAAAGCATGCTAAATTAATTTTACTTTTAATAAATACTATTAATTTTGATGTAGAATTTTATACAGTGTGTCCCCGGATTGAGTTCACTATAGGTGTAATTGACAAATATTTTCGGAATTTCCTTTTGATGTTTTGGAATTCAGCCCTGCTTGGTCTGAAATGAATTTTAAGCATATTTTCAATTTTTAAAAATGAAGGCCCTCGTGACAATTGAGAGAAATCTATTTTCTGTTCAGGTAAAGTGTCTTTTTTGGCAACAATACAGCAAAATGTCATTAACAAAAGTTGTTCAGAATACGAAATTATGGCTCTATGCAAAATTTAAAAATGATCGGCACACTTTAATTAACACGTTGTTCTACAATCAACATTCTAGGAAATAATTTTTGAAACATACAAAAATGTCATGCAGTTACTTATTTCTTATTTATTTTCACTCTAAATATCAATATCGCTCAAAATAATAAGAGCAAACCACGCCTGATCTATGAATTTATTATTAATTTTATTTAAACATTTTGAATAAAATTTTATCTCAATTTACAAAGCAATTATGATTCTTTTCTTGTTTGGTGACACCCCAATAAAATAATATTTCCACCAGTTTTCTGTTATGGGCCCGTAGTCTATACGTACGATGCGATTTTTCGTTGATACATACAATCAAAACCGATTTAATCAAAGTGTGCCGATCATTTTGAAATTTTGTATAGAGCCATAATTTCATATTGTGAACAACTTTTGTTAATGACGTTTTGCTATATTGTTGACCAAAACCACACTTTACCTGAACAGAAAATAGATTTCTCTTAATTGTCACGGGGGCCTTAATTTTTAAAAACTAAAAATATAGTTAAAATTCATTTCAGACCAAGCAGGGCTGAATTCCAGAACATCAAAATGAAATTCCGAAATTTTTTGTCAATTACACCTATAGTGAACTCGATCCGGGGACACACTGTATAAAGTGGTTTGCTTCTACATTATCACACACAATAAAAAACACATGGATCATCGGAAATGCGCAGTAAAGTTCGAAAGAGATATAAAAAAAGAGATAGAGTAACTAGAGTGGGATATAATAGTGGGAAGTAGGATAGGGATTGGTTTAGAGAAATGGGAAGTGGTCTATCACTATTTATAGTTAACATGTGTCAAATGTCAATCTGTCATCATCTATGACAATGTCGTTAATTGATACCGTGTTTCAATGTCAGGGGGTCATCTGTCACCCAACATACGTCAATATCAAGGTCATTTGTCACCATATGTCAATTTCATTTGTCAGTTGGAGTTACCTATCAGTTTCAGAGATTGGTTTGGAGAGATGGAGAGTGGGGGTAATCTGTCACAATAGTAACTATATGTCAAATGTCATACCGTCACCATTGGAGGGGGGTATGTCATGCTCTTTAAGTCATTTCATATGTCAGGGGTTATCTGACATGCCATCTGTCAACCCATCTTACATTGCATCTGTTATATCATCTGTCATTCCATCCATCATCTCATCAGTCATCAAATTTGTCATGTCATATGGCATTTCATTTCACAGGTAAGTCTGACAGATAGGATGAGATGCCAGATGAAACTGACAGGTGAGGTGAGATGACACAGGAGATTGTTTTTTTTTAGATGACAGAAGCGATTGACAAATGCGTCGTCTACGTTGATCTGTGGTAGTTTTACGCTACTATCAAGTCATACCAATCCAATAAATTGCAACTAGAGGCGCTAGTGCATCAGGGAACAATGGAAACTGTAATAACATGTTTTACACTGGAGTAATGTCATCATACTGTCACCGTCTATTTGACAACGACAAAATGAAAGCTACATTCAGGAAACAGCGACTGTACCCCCTCCTCTCATAGAGTACGAGATGTATTGGTGTGTGCTGTGCTGTGATTGGTGTCCCAAATGTCAATATGAAATTTGCACCAGTCACAACAAAATGTCTAATTGACTATCGGTAAAATAAATTCCTATGTTCCCTGAAGTGGAGCCATCTACCTTATTTTCGATTGGTATGACTTTATAGTAGCGTAAAGCTACGACAGATCAACGCAGACGACGGACAAATGAGATGAAATAACAGATGAGATTGACAGATTAGATTTACAGATGAGATAATAGACATAATATGAGACTAACAGATGATAATCATAGATAGAAGAGGCAATATACAGACAGAGACGAAGAGAGAGAAGGTCGAGCGCGTAACGCGCGTTTATGATCTAGTTTATGTAAAGAATCGGTTAAAACTTTATAATAATGGGTTCAATCAGGGATGGTCAAGTCTAAAGGGGTGTCTTCCGATATCCTGAGAAAACAACGGATGTGTCCATACGAGGAACTTTTTCCGTCCGTCAAGTCTTGAAATTTTGTATTTTGGGGGGAGGGACATCCATCCATACATCCTTTGATTCAAAAAATCGAAATTTTTTTTTGCATTTTTGGAATCAGGGGGACTTAAAACGTCGAGAAATGCAAAAAAAAAATTTTATTATTATTATTACTTTTTTTTCTCGATTGTAACAACTTTTTCTTGGATTGGAGAAAGATAAAAGGAAATAGAACAGAAAACAAACTCGAAGTTTATAAAAATGTTATGCTCCCTCTCCAGATAGAGGTTTTAAAAGGTTCTGTATAAGGCTTTAAATTGTTCTTCTGAGAAGATTAGAATAAAAATTCGCATAAACCTCATTCTACATCCTGCAACGGAGATGTTGCAGTTTACTTACACTGTATGTGCCTAAAATGGGTCTTGACCTAAGCCACAAAACAAACGGGTGACCCGTGTGCACCGCACAAAATTCTCACTTTAATAAAACGACGCGCGGGCGCGCCCCTAAATAGTACAAAACCCATAATCGCACATATTGATTTATTAATTTATGCATTTTCAATTAATTTCAAATTAAAACAACGTAAACAGACCGCGAAAATTATTATTAAAAAAAATAACAACGGCAAAACAATTTGAAATAAAATTTAATATATCCGTCAAGTAAGTTTTAATGCGCCCCGAGCCGACGTAAAGACGCAAATTACCTATTTATAACGTCCCAAAGAAAGAGAATAAGAATAAATAAAAATAATAATAAGATAAAATTATTCTACCTTTATAAAAAATTCAATTCTCTTAAGACTTTTTGTTTAAATTTTATCATAACGAAACGAGAGAGAAAAAAGTGTGCTTGTGCAACGCCGAAAAGTTATTTTGCATTTATTATGGGGATATAAAAGGGGTTGAAAAATGTGGCGCCGATGAATGGTCAAATTTGTGAAGAAGCGAACTTTCAACTTTATATCTGAAGGTCTTTGTTCCATCAAATGATGCATAAACGTCTATCCAAGTATCTTGCTACTGAAAACGACGTTTAAAAAAAAATAATCCGGAGACAATTTTCTCGGCCGGAAATAGAAAATTGCGCGCCGTTAGGTCGTTATCTTAATAAGAGTTTTCCTATAGTTTTCCACACAAAACAAAAACAATGAAATAACGCAACTTTCTCCTGCTCTATTTTATTTAAATTATTGATAAAGTTTTATAGATTAATAAATTATTTTGTAAAAGCTTTAAAAAAAATATCCTAGTGCTCGAAATGGGATCTCGTTAGTTTAAGTAACTGAAAAGTTTCGTTCGCATCCATCGCGAACCCCATGAGATAAAAGTCCAATCACAGTAAAAGCGCCACAGGTCTATAACGTCCTCGACTAACTAAACAACTCGTTTATGTAATTACTTACAAATTCCTACCTAATAAATTTAAAATGTGGACAATTTTTGTTTTTGGGGAAGTGAGCAATTAAAAATTCATTCATTAAAAATAGGGAATTAATGATGATTTAACTAACGGTCAAAAGTGGTAGAGACCGGTGTCAGTCGCCAGTTTTTCTGCTAAAATTCTCTGAATTTAATTATACATCAGTGTAAAGAATAAGACATACTCTCGGAAGGCAATAGCAAGCCATCGAGAGTAAATGGCCTAGCAAGGCGTCTCAATTTACTGGTTCCAATTAATCATTGAACTGTATGTCCTATAAGTTGTTATGAGACGCTCTAAGGCAACAATGTATGCAGGGTAATCCCCTACATGTTCTCTAAGAGCAAGGCACGCAAATAAGAGGCCTAAAAAATTAAACAGACAATTAAACCGATATTATTTAATATCTAGTGCGATTTTTTGTAGCCGTTATGTAGTTTTAGTTCCACTAACGACTTTTGAAACTGCTTCTACTATGTACTACATATAACTCATGATGCAAATGAACATCAAGTTCACATAAATTTTAATTCCGATTCAAACTTTATAAATATACATGCTTTCTAACAAATTTTAGCATACATCTCACATTAATACTGCAAAAAGCAGCGAGAAAAATAAATTTACAGCTTGTTTTTACTGAATAATTATTCGCGTTTTTTATTTATTAAACCAAAAAAAAAACTCACCCTCTTTTCCTCGAATTAATATGCTCGGATCTCCTTCGGCACTCGTAAAAAATCCAGAATGGTTAGCGTCCCAAAACTTCCTATCTTGTTGTTCTTGTAAAGTTTCGGCCCACTGCAACCAATCCGAATCGAGCGACGCTTCGTACAAATCCAAAAGGCCTCGAATTAGAAAAGCATAATCGTCGAGAAAACCAGGAATTGGATTACCACTGCAAAAAACAAGTTAAAACAAGTTACATTAAATTTTCCACTTCTTACATTTGAGTAATTTTCGAATCGTCGCCTCGGTAACAGCAACGTAAAAGTGACTTATCTTCTTCATTGTATAAATATTTCTTTATGAAATTAGCCGCAAGAATCGCTTTATTTACATAAGTTTGATCCTTTAACACAAATCCAGCTTTGGAAAACCCAGATATCATAAGCCCGTTCCACGATGTAACTATTTTTGTATCGACATGCGGTTTTGGTCTTTTTTGCCTTTCCTTGTACAAAAATTCGTGACAAATATTTAAAATTTCCTTCAACCTTTCTTCGGTAATCTTAAATTTATTTGCTGTTTCTTCGTACGATCCAAAAGTAACAAGAACATTCTTGTTGGTTAGTTCGTGATGAGGATCTTGTGCCGGATCAACATTTCCTTTTGGTTTCACATTATAGTGATAACAAACAATATCTGCATAAACTGAGTCGGGAATTACGTGCCGTAGCTCATTATACTCCCACACACAAAAAGCACCTTCTACTTTATGTTTAGCACCGAATTCAGGATAAGAATCTGCGTCTTCTGCTCCATAAAATCCGCCCAAAGGGTGACTTAAATCTCGATCGACATATTTCAAAATATCTCTAATTACATCTTCATAAAAAGTCTCTTTAGTAACAACATAAGCATCACAATAAGAAACAACCAATTGGCCTTGATCATAAAGCATCTTTTCAAAATGAGGAACGTGCCATTTTCTATCGACCGAATATCTTGCAAAACCACAGTTTACATGATCGTGAATACCACCGTAAGCCATCCTTTTCAAAGTGTGTAAACACATTTCCAAAACATGTTTACCCTCCTCGGACTCTTTATCAAGAGAGTAGACGTGAAACAAAAAATTAAAGTTGGACGGTTGAGGAAACTTTGGAGCTTGTGAAAATCCACCAAAATCTTTTTCAAAACTTCTAGTCAACTGTTGCACACATTTCTTTTTACATTCTAAAGCAGGCACTTGGATACTTTGAGTAGATGCAGACTCATGATCCGAAACTTTCTTCAACACTTCCAAAGAGTGTTTTCCTAAAAAGAATTAAATTGTAGCTAATAAACTAACAGACTTATATTATCGTACCTGAATTGGCAATTGCAGTTTGTTTAGTTCTCCATTGTTCTGCTAAACTTATGAGGATACTTTTAAAGCCAGGACGACCGTACATGTCTTCTGGGGGAAAATAAGTACCACCAGCTAGTGGTTCTAGATTAGGGGTTAAAAATACCGACATTGGCCAACCTCCGCTTCCTGTAGTTGCTTGAATAAATGTCATGTACATACGATCTACATCAGGTCTTTCTTCACGATCAACTTTAATATTTACATAATGAGCATTCATAACTTCAGCTACTTGTTCGTTTTCAAAAGATTCTTTTTCCATAACATGACACCTAACGTATAATAATTAGTTTAGCTTATTTTAATTAATTTAAGATTTACCAATGGCAAGTTGAATATCCTATCGATAAGAATATGAGCTTATTTTCATTTCGTGCTTTTTCGAAAGCTTCATTTCCCCAAGGATACCAATCTACGGGATTAGTTGCGTGTTGAAGTAAATAGGGCGACTTTTCGAAAGATAGACGATTTGTCTTCCCTTTTGATGTTGAAGATGAAGTAGCCATTTTACGAATTGACAAAAAATCTTGCTTCTGCTCGCTATAAAATGACCTGCAATTTTTAACAATGAACTTTCGAAATAATCTCCAGCTACACAAATGTCAGTGTCAAAACACTTAATTTGTGACAAGGTTGCTTTACGTTACGTGATCTTTAAAACGTAAACATTATAATGTGATTAGGTAATACACTGATAAAAAACTCACCGTTGCTTCGAACTCTTTCCTGTTAATTCGCAAACTTGATGAGAACAAGTCGAGATGTGACAAACGTTTAAATTATTAAAATGACGTAAATCGCTCGTTGCTAATGATAACCTTTTAAAAATTGCATTAATTGCTCCACTGTTATGCACTAAACGTGAAGAAATCATGTCGAACTCAACCCACTAAAAAATGACAACTTGGTGTAAATCATGTCCAAATTGTAATAATTACAAATAATAGAATAGAGAGATAAGTAAAATTGTATTTACTAAGTGAAAGTAAGTTGGCTTTGACCTCTTTTAATTACTGTCACTTTTGAGGAACTTGGAAAAAATTAAAATAAACAACCGCTATCGACGAGGGAACTGTCAAACTGTCAAACTATCGCCCTTGCATGGACATGTGATCAAAACAATTTTAATAGCGCGCCAAATTTAAAACTTCATTGTATAGACAATATTTTTAAATTTTACCGGAAAAGACTGTACAAAAAATATATGAAGAACAATTTCCCCCGAAGACAAATTAAACAATCAGAAACTGTTATAGTAAACTTCTTAATTTAAATGTATTATTCTACTCACCAGTAGGTAGTTTGTTTTAGAAATACTTTGTCATTATAAATAAAATTATAGGGGTAAAATATATATTTGTAGTGTTAAATTTGAGAGAAATACTGATATAAGCAAGATATTTGAATTACACGCTTATGAGAAATTATGTCAAAAAAGACTCTGAAAACTGACTTAACATAAGATCATTAGATTGAATTCGATGCAAAAATTTTTATTTTTATTCAAAATTACCTCTTAAAGCTGTTGCGTACTTAATTAATTAAAATATAAATTATTTAACAACTTTTTATAATTTTTAACAATTTAATCCTATTAGCGCCATCTATCAAGTATTTGTTACACTTCTAAAAAATCTAGAATTTCAACTTCAATCAAAATTAAATGTTAGATCTTACTGTTACTGCTAAAATGTTAATTAATCAATTAAAACCATATAAAACTTAATTAGTTTTTATAATTAATTTTTAACAATTTAATACTGCTAACGGGATCTATCAAGTATTTGTTGGACTTCTGAAAATTGATAGCATCAAAAATTAAAATAAATAACAAACAATACGCTTATTTAGGTTAAGTAAATGAAATTAGATAATAAACTGATCATTGTTAAGTTTGTAAAGTTGTTACAACTTACAACAAATTTTATAATAAGCTTTAATAAAATGGTATTCAAAAATTAAAAATCCTTAGTGGATTATGTGAAAGATCTCAAATTTCAATCAAAATTAAATCTTACAGTTACTGTTAAACTGTTACTTAATTAATTAAAACTTAATTAAAAATTAAAAAATTAAATAAAATTTTTAACAATTTAATACTACTAGCGCCATCTATCAAGTATTTGTTGGACTTCTGGAGATTGACAGCGTTAAAAATTAAAATGAATAAATAACAAATAATACGTTTATTTAGGGGTAGCTATACAAAAACTCATTTAAGTAATTGAAATTAGATAATAAACTGGTCATTTTTAATTTTCTAAAGTGGTTACAAGCAATTTTATAAGCTAAAATTGATACCATAAAATGCTATCCAAAAATTATAAATCCTTAGTAGATTCGGTGAAATATCTTGAATTTGAATCAAAATTAAGTCTTACCGTTACTTAATTAATTAAAACTATATTAAAACTTAATTAATAAATTTAATAATTAATTTTTAAAAATTTAATACTACTAGCGCTATCTATCGACTATTTGTCAAACTCAAGTGACCGTTGTACTTTTGACTAGAGGGAGGGAGAATTATATAAAATTGAATTTACCAAGCGTCATTTTTCTTTTCAACACTCGAATTTAAAAGCGGATGTTACATAAGAAGTGTTTATATTAATTTTTGGGCGTTTTTAATAAGGTAAACAATCTTTTATTAAATTATTTGAGTTTTTACAGGGTGGATTCATAACTTTAATGGTTGAAGAAAAATTTTTTAATTTTTCAATCCACTAGGGCTAAATTGAACCCCATATTAATATCGAGTTTCATTATTTTTAAAATTGCAACTGCTACCTACTCAAATTATTTTTAGATCACATTCTTTTAATAAAGTTTCAGTGCATTTGCGAGGTTATGTAATGTGCACATGGTAGCACATGGTTTTCATGATCTTAAAAGCCTTGTGTAGAATACTTTTTATTGATTTAAAGCTTCAGTTACTAATTAGTATTTTCTGTAGACCATTCGAGAGTTGAAAGAAAGATTTGCTTACTTGGGAAACATGGAAGCCTATTGCCGACAGTTGAAGCTTTTCAATGCGGACATACTGATTCAAGTTGCCTACGAATTAATGAAACCGAACTTAAAAGCCTAGTAGTTAAATCTAATGGAGATTTTTAATGGTTGATGAGCTCATTAATGAAATGTGAACGTGTTTCGACTTCAATGAAATCAACATGAGGAGAAGCTAAAAAGAAGATTTTGAATTGTAAGTTTGTATTATGTAATTTGTTTAAAAATTATGCCCTATTCGCCACGCTCTTACAAAATACTATTTTTGTAAAGAGTGCCAAAATTAACTAATTTTGCTTGAGGGCAGATTAAAACCCAGCTAGGAAGCAGATTATTTCGCTTTCTGAAATAATACTGTGCCGAAAGTGAGGGTATATTCATACTTAATCTACTTTTTTAATAATTCGTAAACTAATTTTTTTTTGTGTTTCTTAGGAGATGTTGAATGCAACTGAAGGCCATAACCGAATGATTGTGTTGAGCTGTTTGTGCTGAAGGTGAGAATAATTTTTAAGTGGGAGTATGTTTAATCGAGCTTAGAGTCACTGATCGAATTAAATAATATTTGCTCAGTGCTAAAAGAAAACTCGAAGATCAAAATTAAGTGTCTGCTCTTATGCCCCAGCTTTGTCAGTGTGACACTGATGGGTACCTTGCAAGTCAACATTTTTTAATTAAAATCTCATTTTCTAGTGCAATAATTGAACTGTTTTTATAGGTCAACAAGTTTCAACATGGAATTCTTCGAGAAGAGGAATCTGTATCTATAGTAAAGTGATTGAAAATACCATCTAATATTAAAAATAACATTGTAAAAAGTAAATGATGAATTAAACTATGTTACGAAGATTGATGAATTTTTTTTCACGTGTGTCATTTCTCGATGAGAGAATAAACTATTTGATTGATTGAATGTTTTATTAGGGAGTTTATTTAAGTTTTTGCTAGTAAATCAATTCTTGTGCATTGCGGTGCAATGAATGAAGCTGAATTTTAGAACAAACGCTCTTCAAGCATGAGTCATATAAGCTCCAGTCGCCCAGTTCGCTATAAAGGTCAATATAAACGTAGTAAAACAATTCTAACCTCAAATAATGGCTTGGGTGACTAAAATGAAAATCAATGCAGTTTGCGCGCGATTCCAAAAATGCTGTTTGTTATAAAAGGGGCTCCACATTGTTAGCATAATTTTATAATTTATCTTCAATTAAATAAATAAAAAGAAGTGCAAATTTAAATTAGGAGTTTGGTTTAGACTGTGATGAAAATAAATATCAAAATTAATTTGTGTTCATATAAAAGTGTGTTCTAACGAAGATTCTAAAATAGCTACAATATAATTATTAAAAAGCTGTTTATTTAAATAAATTAGTGCTGTGTTTTTGAAATGATCTTTTTCGCTAAGTCGATAATCTGCTACGAAAGCAACAAAATGCCACAATTAGAGGAAATTGAATTTTTTATTTGATTAAAATGTTTATTTCAAAAATAGCTCAGGAAAATTTCCAAATAAGTTGAATTTATTAAGCGTAATTTTTAAAAAAAGTGAGAAAACAATAACATAACCTCAAAAATTAAAATGACCAGTTTGAACTGTAAACATTTTTTATCAACAATTAGCTAATATTTAAACCTAAACTACAAAAATGCTTTCGCATTCCGCTTGGCCCCATCGCCTGTCGCCATCTACAACAAGAATTTTAGGAACTACTATGTCTTTGGCGCAATCCGAAGAATCCGGAATTGAACCAGGACATATAGCAACAATTACTGGATCATTAGCATCGATTCCGGAACCGGATGATATCGATCCTATTTATGATACGGATCATACCGATTTAGGGAGCGAAGCGGACGAAATTGATCTTAAAAGAGAACTATTAAGAGATGTAAGTGTAATAATTATTTTTGAATTGTAACAGAATTGAATTGTTTAAAATGATTTAATTCTTTAGATATTAAACAATGAACCTTCGAAGTATTAATTTGGCTTCACAAAAGTATCATAAGAGAGTATTTAGAACCTTATCCATGACCGAGTTAACCGGAGTTCATATTTTTTGAATTGAGAAAAGTGTCTTTTAATAACTTGTATTTTATTAATTTCAGCAATGGAGGCAATTTTTTGACCAAGTAAGTTACACAATTAAGCATTTAAATATTTAAATAATTATGTTTGTAGTATGATCCTGAGGGATTTGGTGAAATTCCGTGGCCCGATTTGTTGGCAGCTTTAGATCAGCCTGAGTTTAGACAAAGAGTTGGTTCGGGTAAACGAGAAGTTCTAATGGATAAAGCTCGTTCTGCAACCACACCTGCTATCACATTTCAAGATTTTGTTAATGTGGTAAGTGAAGTTTTTGTTTTAATCTTCCAATTTGAATTTAAATCATGCCTCGAAGCTTTTACTAAATTGTTTTTATTTTAAATGATTTTTTGTTTAGTCGATTTGTTCTATTATTATAAAACAATCGTTTGTGTAATTTCTACCTTTGTTCTCGTATTTATTTTAACCGACATTTTATTTAAGATCGTCCGAAGCTATTATTGAACACAATTAATGGCCATTAGAGTTTGTATTAAACAGAGCCATAATAGAAAGGCCACCTTATTATGAGTATTTTGTAGGGGAAACTTTTTGTATTGTGTAATTCTCAAAGTTAAAACCGTACAATTGGACCTTTTTTTTATCAAATAATTAACTCGTTTAAATAATGTGTTTTGAAATTGAGAAGTAAAATGTTAAAATTATGTTTGGAATTTGAAAGATAAATTTTAGTGGCATGTTTAACCCTAATCAAATAGTTTTTATTATATTTTTAAACAAATAAAATCGAGCTGTAGCCGAAGATGCCAATTAAATATGTAAACATGTAAATATTTACTCTCTTCTAATGTGGATGAATTTGATAGACTGGAATTAAAAAGTACATTAATCTCTTCTTAAGATTGCCGACGAAATATTTTTTGATTAGTCACCTAATTTGAACAAAAAATTTTAAAACTACCAAAGGTGTACCTACATCTTTATACACATTTTAATAATTGTTGTTGGTATTTATACTTAAATTGTTTAACACAAAGACTTTTTTTTTAACATAACAAAGTAGAAGAAGGTGTTTGGGAATTTTCAATAAATTCTTTCATTTTGTAAAGGGTGACTTTTGTTGATAAATAATTTAGTGCTCTTTTTGGGTTTAGAATAAAGCGTGAATTCCGTACATTACACTGACGGTCGCGATTCAAGGGCGTTTGCGGGTGGTTACCTTAATCACACTTTGCTACCTGTCTGCCAGTCCTCTTCATTAACCGTGTCACTATAAAAACATGGAGAGAATTCCATTTCGTTTCGTTAGGAATGCAAAATGAGCACTAAGATCATTATTTAATTAACTTTATATCATATATTACCTACTAACTTCTTTTATTTTGATTTTAATCGTAATATAACAGTTCCTTCAGCTTTTTTAAGCCGAACCACACACAGCCTAAGGCTTTATAAGTTGCAGTGCGGTATTTTAATTGAGATTTTTTACAATTTATAATTAGAGTCGTTTCTGAAGCTCTGCATGTACCATTTAACGAGAATATTCAAAATTTTCAACCCTTATTAAAAATACTGCATGATTTATAAAGACGTATAATTTAATGTAATCGCTGTCCGGTTGTTGACATAAAGCTCAAGCTTTTCCACAAACGTATTAAATATTATACAGGATAAATGCATTTCTACATACAGTTCCACCAACGTTATTAGCGAGCTGAAGGGGCGTGGCCAGCGCCCACAGCGATTTTGAAGTAGAGTTAAAAGTATTTCAGTCGTTAAATTTGACAAGTAACTGTCACTAAAATTGAATATAGGTTAATATTAAGACAGTGAATTTGAAAAGTACAACTTACTGTCATTTTGAAAGGTTGGTATCATAACCTAAAATTGGATGCTGGAGCTGTATTAAAAATATTAAAATGGCGTTTTCTCAATTTATTTAAATTGTCCATGATGGCTTGCAGGGCCGTAACCAGACTATGTTATCAGGCTCAAATATTTTCAAGAGAGAAATTAAGAGAAATCTCTCTCTTCTGGGTTTGTAAATATCTGTTGACCACTGTTAGGCCACTATTGACCACTTCTGAGGATTGAAGTTTTTTGCCCAAAGTTTTCAAAAATTGGACTCTCTCAAAATCAATGTTTTCTTCTTCGGCACTAATTATGAACTTATCGTTTCAATATTATTGCGAAATCCTTAGAGAGCTCTCGCTAGAACAAGCTTAAAGTTTTCCAGGGCAGGCTCAGCCTACCCGGCGTACCCCTTGCTACGACGCTGATCACTTGTAAGCATCAAACTTTATCAGAGGTATTAAAATAGCGTTTTGTCCAAAATTGTCCATGATGGCTTGCAGGGCCGTAGCCAGACTGTGTTATGAGAACAGGCTCATGGGTTTGGTTTCTGGATTTGTATAAATCTGTTGACCACTGTAATCTCTTCTGAGGAAGGAAGCTTTGTGTGCTGTGCAAAAATTTGACTTTCTCAAAATCAATGTTTTCTTCTTCGGCATTAGGAACTTTTCGTTTCATTATTATTGTGAAATCCTTAAAAACTCTGGCTAGAACAAGCTTAAAATTTCCTAGGGCAGGCTCGAGCCTGCCCTAGCTTACCTCTGGCTATGACGCTATGACCCCGATGACTTGTAAGTATCAAAATTTATAAGAAGTTTAATCGTTTACATCTAATACAAGCCCTTCTTGAGATATTCTCACTTTTACGCTCGGTTGTATAAAGTCGAATTATATTTTAATCCGAGAATTAGAATTATAATCTTTTGATATGGCAACGTTACACACTGGAATGTCAAAGTTTGACGTTTGTATATTAAAATTAAAATTTGAGGTTAATCAATTTTGTGTTGAATAGAGCGTGCCATTTAAAACTTTTTTAGATGGCGCCAGCAGCGACGGTCCCTCATGTCATTCCGCGCATTTCTGTCCATTAGTATATTTTAAAATTTTAATTATTTTGACTGATTTTTACAATCGTAAGCAGAACAACGGATCATTTTATTAGAAAATCATTAATCACACAAATGTATACAGTACAATAAAAGTACTGTTAGGCCGTAATTTGACGTTTGGGACCGTCGATTGTGCGCACCTTGTGGAATAAAATTAAACTTCATGACAACTGACACGCTGCATTGTGAATACAGTTTGTCAAACTTTGACATTTTTAATGAATTATTTATTGTGTAACGTTGCTATAAACAAGGATTATAAATCTAATTCTCGGATTAAAATATTATTCGCTTTTATGCAACGGTTTGATTCATAAATTCATTCCTAGGCCTAACCATTGGCCTAACGAAGAGTTTTTCTCGATTTTCTTTACTGGAAAGTCTCGTATATTTTTGCATTAATTTCTCATGAGTATACAAGAGAGTGTTTACTTCGACTCGCCCTGTATAATATGTTTTTTCGATGAAATGAATAAAAATATACATTTGCAGTTATAACACGATTCTCAGTTTAAATCTTATGATCTTTACCTCACATCACAATGACATTTAATTCCATTATAATTTTCCGAATGACCGAATTTGGTTCAGGTCTCTATCCTTATAATTTGTATGACCGAATGAGCTATTTTAATGTGGTTGTAAACCTATTTTGCAAATCTTTATTGTTATCTTTCCATGCGTACTTCAATGTCTCTTTCGACATACTAAAATTTCCGCGTCATTAGCTCTAACATAAATTTACTGACAAGTGTACTTAATCACATGCTATTATCATCTATGGATGAAGGCGACACAATAAGATTTGTTGTCATTTCAATGTATCTATTTATTTGAATATTTCTTAAGAATTTTCCCTTAGTAATTCGTACGAGTTTTAGGAGTTCAAATGATATTGAGTTGGGAGTAGTTAAGGTTTCTTTACATGCCAAGGTGTTTAGCTTTGGGTTACCAATCTCTTCATTTTGATGGATTCTTTAATCGATTATGTTATATTTTACGTTTGTGTACCAAAACTGTTAATCCATTTCGCTTTTTCAGTACTTCGAAAGTTGCTCTGGACTCAAGGGCCTCAGAATCTGTAGTGTGTTCTTATATGCACATTTGCACATAAGACTTGTGCTGATCTTCAGTGAGACCAAAATGAGACCAAAAATGTATTTTCCAGTTTCAAGTTAAAACAGGAATGGGTAGCAGGGCCGTAGCCAGGAGTACGCCAAAAGTCGGTCGGTTGTAAAAGTTTTAGAAATAGTCACAAATGAACCCTAAATTCGGTGGCGTAAATCAAGGACCCGCGTTGCGGGAGGGACCCAGGATAAAATTATGGTTAATCAAAATGATTATTAACGGTAATGGGTAGGGGCTTCACTCTGGATTTTGCGGGAGGGCCCCCAAACTCTTAGTTATGCCACTGCCTGCCTTGATAACATAGTCTAGCTACGGCCATAATGGGAAGTCTTCTAAGGTAGGTTTTGCTAAAAATGTTCTTTTAAAAGGTCTTTTTGAGGGGTGGGTTATCCACTCTCTGCAGTCAATGTACAAAAATTGAGCTGTCAATGGTAGTTATCTGCAGTCAATGGCAGCCATAGCATTTGCAGTCATAGACAGTCAGTGTACAAATTCAAAACAGTGCCAGTGGTTGGTCCCTCGGGTCTTTTATAATACTGATATTTTAATTTACTTGTTAATGAACTATTGATGAAAATTACTTCGAGTGGTAGTAGAATGTGGTAGATGATGAGGAAAAAAAATCAGTTCATTTTCTAAACAAGGCATCGAAACAAGACAAACTCCTTTACTGTTTAGCAAAGGTAAATAATTGTGTTTCGGCACGACTTGATTATAGAGCATCGTCAAGTAGGTTATGACAGGGAAACGCAATCAGCACGGCATCATCGAGTAGGTTGCGAGGGCCGCCTGCTCATTAGTGCTGATTTTGAGTGTTGGATGCGGCGCTGTTAAATAGAGAGGCAGAGCTATCGACTGCCCTAACTTTAGCCCGACCTGTGCCCTATTATCCTTGTGTGTCCTTGTACTTAGTAGGTGGTCTGTGAATGTGCTAAATTAAAGGAAATTACACGAATACTCTGATCAGAGTTCAAATGGAATCTTGATGTTTCTACTTTACTTGATGATGACTCGATGATTTACGGCGCGGCTTAATTGAAGTGCACCCAACACTTCAATCTTCCTCACAAATACATTATAGAATAATATTATCTTAAAGATATTTGACATTATAACAAATCGTTTTTTATTAACGCGAGCTACTTTTGTTACTTTGTAAAATTAAACAATTTATAACATCATTATTGTGTGTGTGCGAACTTTCCTTCGACGATCAAAAGTTGGCTGTGCAAAAAAACAACGAATACCTAATAATTTACGAGCCAACTATCTTTTTTGTTGCCACTTGTACTTTTAAATTCAATTTTTGTCAATTTTATTAAAGCAATCAAAAATCACTTACGTTAAACAAAAAAAAGGCTCCCACAAACGCGTTACAACAAACAAAATACTGCTTCTTCGTCATCTTCTTCTTCTTTCTTCAAGGTAGTGTTAGTTAAATGTAACAATCACGAAATACCATCTGTTACCTATATATCTGTATTTATATAAAAATTTTAAACCAAAACAGAGCACATAGAAAAAAAAACGAAAAATTCGTATAATTAATGCCCAATTTCACGCGGCATCTTCTTAAAAAGACAGTCAGAAAAAGGAACACACAACTTTTAGAAGTGACCACCCAAAGTTCATTGAAAGGGCGGTCTCTGCTCGTTTTTACTTTCAAAACAAATTACCCATCACGAAAAGTCAAACAAGGTAGTGGTACATATTAGAAACTTTTTTTTTCGACAAGTTTTGCCACAATTATTAATTTTCTAAAAAAAAACTTTCAATTATTACCTCAGGGGAAAAGAATTTTTTTTTCAAATTTTCAATAACGTCCCGCCGTGTGTGTGGTGCCGATTGAAGTGTCTATGGGATCGGTTGACAAATCACAATGTACATAGTTACCCAAAATACCTATACATCTTATTTTACGCTATTCAATGTTTATTCTTCAAGAGAACGATGGTATATAAAAAGGAAGCTGTATAGGTAGAAAGGCACCGTTGTGGAATGTGAAGCTTACCCTCGGGTTGCATAAAGGCGAATTATATTTTAATCTGAGAATTACGCTTAGATATGGCAACGTTACACAAGAAATAAATAAATAAAAATGTCAAAGTTTGACAAACTATATTTACAATAAACAAAAAAATAAAGCTTAATTCTCAGCTATCCGAAACCGTCGTATACGACGATACGAAAGTTTTCCTATTGGTGGAATTTCGAAATTCCACCAATGAATTTCGAATATCCACCAATAGGAAAACTTTCGTATCGTCGTATACGACGGTTTCGGATAGCTGAGAATTAAGCTTAAAACCTCAAATTTTTATTTAGAAACGTCAAACTTTGACATTGCAGTATGTAATGTTGCCATTCAACAGATTGTAAATCTAATTCGCGGATTAAAATATAATTCGCCTTTATGCAACCGAGTGTTAGAATTGACTTTCAAGGGTTAAAATAGCTTGTTTAGGGCACTAACTATAGCGTTTAACGATAGTGGGTTCAATGCTGCTAAGAATGGGCATTTTCATACCAGAGAACAGTTGATTGATCAGTCAGAACAGCTGACTAATCACATAGAGAGAGACAGACAGACAGACTTATAGACACTCGGTCTTGTGTCTAGGATAAGGGGTACCACCCAAGAAATATGTCTTTCGTCTAAACCGGCCAATACTGCAACCTTGGTGCTTTCATGAGTACGGCGTTTATGGCTACACCAGTTCTGTGTAGAGTAGAGTCCTGTACTTCACGCAAAACTGCGAGAATCTTAGATTCTCGTCTCGCAAAAATGAAGAGATGCGAGGCGCTCATTTCTCGCGAGAATGCTCCCAAGTGAAGCGTTGGGGCTTCAAGCAAAATTGCGAGTCTTGGATTCTCGTCTCGCAAAAATTGAGAGATGCGAGGCGCTCATTTCTCGTGAGAATACTCGCAAGTGAAGCTTAGGCTCTGTAGTCAAAATTGCGAGAATCATGGATTCTCGTTTCGCCAAAATTGCCAGATGCGAGACGCTTATATCTCGCGAGAAATCTCGCAAGTGAAGCTTAGAGGCTTCACGAAAAATTTCCAAGAATCTTTCATTCTCGTCTCGCAAAAATTGAGAGACGCGAGGCGCTCATTTCTCGCGAGAATACTCGCAAGTGAAGCTTAGGCTCTGTAGTCAAAATTGCGAGAATCATGGATTCTCGTCTCGCCAAAATTGCCAGATGCAAGACGCTTATATCTTGCAAGAAATCTCGCAAGTGAAGCTTAGAGGCTTCACGAAAAATTTCCAAGAATCTTTCCTTCTCGTCTCGCAAAAATTGAGAGATGCGAGGCGCTCATTTCTCGCGAGAATACTCGCAAATGAAGCTTAGGCTCTGTAGTCAAAATTGCGAGAATCATGGATTCTCGTCTCGCCAAAATTGCCAGATGCGAGACGCTTATATCTCGCGAGAAATCTCGCAAGTGAAGCTTAGAGGCTTCACGAAAAATTTGCAAGAATCTTTCATTCTCGTCTCGCAAAAATTGAGAGATGCGAGGCGCTCATTTCTCGCGAGAATACTCGCAAGTGAACCTTAGGCTCTGTAGTCAAAATTGCGAGAATCATGGATTCTCGTCTCGCCAAAATTGCCAGATGCGAGACGCTTATATCTCGCGAGAAATCTCGCAAGTGAAGCTTAGAGGCTTCACGAAAAATTTGCAAGAATCTTTCATTCTCGTCTCGCAAAAATTGAGAGATGCGAGGCGCTCATTTCTCGCGAGAATACTCGCAAGTGAAGCTTAGGCTCTGTAGTCAAAATTGCGAGAATCATGGATTCTCGTCTCGCCAAAATTGCCAGATGCGAGACGCTTATATCTTGCAAGAAATCTCGCAAGTGAAGCTTAGAGGCTTCACGAAAAATTTCCAAGAATCTTTCATTCTCGTCTCGCAAAAATTGAGAGATGCGAGGCGTTCATTTCTCCCGAGAATACTCGCAAGTGAAGCTTAGGCTCTGTAGTCAAAATTGCGAGAATCATGAATTCTCGTCTCGCCAAAATTGCCAGATGCGAGACGCTTATATCTCGCGAGAAATCTCGCAAGTGAAGCTTAGGCTCTGTAGTCAAAATTGCGAGAATCATGGATTCTCGTCTCGCCAAAATTGCCAGATGCGAGACGCTTATATCTTGCAAGAAATCTCGCAAGTGAAGCTTAGAGGCTTCACGAAAAATTTCCAAGAATCTTTCATTCTCGTCTCGCAAAAATTGAGAGATGCGAGGCGTTCATTTCTCCCGAGAATACTCGCAAGTGAAGCTTAGGCTCTGTAGTCAAAATTGCGAGAATCATGAATTCTCGTCTCGCCAAAATTGCCAGATGCGAGACGCTTATATCTCGCGAGAAATCTCGCAAGTGAAGCTTAGGCTCTGTAGTCAAAATTGCGAGAATCATGGATTCTCGTCTCGCCAAAATTGCCAGATGCGAGACGCTTATATCTTGCGAGAAATCTCGCAAGTGAAGCTTAGGGGCTTCACGCAAAATTGCGAGAATCTTATAAACCTAAATAAACCTACTGGTCTTCCTTTCCAACAACAAGAAGTTGTTAACAGAGGATATACTGTATTATTACCCTTGTTGATTTATCATTGCCTTGCGAGGTAGAGTAGCCTTGAAAAACATTGATTTAAGTCAGAATTGCGTCCTCGACGAATGAGCCACCGCTGCTGGCGTCAAACTTTGGTCCATAGTATAAGTATACATAGCATGCCATTGCGCAGGTTTTGTGACGTCAGGAGGGGTTAACATGACGCGACGAGCGCGACTTTTACCGTATTTGTACCCAACGCTGCAATCAACTCGACTTGTTCGTAGACTTAGAAATTTACGAAAAGAGTAAAGCGTAGCCAATATCTTGCGAAGTACAGTATCTCTAAAATTGATACGACTAGATGTTACCAGACAAATTTTCGTTATAGCGCATTGGCTCCGCCCTATTCTTTTCGTAAATTTCTGACGTCATGCGCAGCCAAGTACATGGGAATGACATACTATGTATACTTATACTATGCTCTGGTCGTTGGACAAATATTATTTGTCGTCCATTTTAATGAACACCGTCCATATCGTGTCGGCTTTACACAAGAAGCTTCGTACTGGCAGGTATAAATAAGCGCACCCCCGCAGGATAAAGGTGGACTTTGAACAGCGCGGGTTCGGCCACCGCAGCAGGTATCAAGCCAATAAATTACTCATCTACTTATCACACTTATTAGGTAGCTTTATGTTTGAGTGTTAGTAAAAGTTGATCATAAAAGTACATCATAAAAATCATTTTTACGATCTTGTTGCAATAATTACTTTTTTAAGTGTTTAATCAAAACAATTTTCTTATGGGAATCAAATTATAAAGGAATTCGCAAAAGGTTCATTTACTTAACATAAAATTTATTACGTGGAGTGCCTCAAGGCTTATTTATTGGTTTCTATTATTTATTTGTTTTTTTTTCTCTCCAAGTCGAAAATTTTACCTTAATCCAATTTCGTGTTTTAAATTGAAAATTTTTAGAAGAAGAAGAGAAAAAAACATGTACGTATTAGGAACTAATCTCGAGATATACCTGCATTCTACATTTCTGAAGCTCTCAACGGTATGTCAACCGCTATCTAAATGTCTTTATTGTCATGGCAATGCTTTTATAAAGATGTTTCGTCTTGTCTTATCTCAACAGGGTTTAATCTGCTTTCGTAATTGCTCAAAGTAAACTAGTCAATTATTTTTAAACTGTGACAACTTTAATCTAATTAGGGTAGTTGACCACCAACGATATTACTTTCTGATACCAAAAGAATTTTTATTATCGAATTGATTGATTGCAAAAACAATGGAATTTTGACAAAGAAGCTCGATATGAGCTTTGTTTCTATTTTAAATATTTTCTTTATCATTCGTAATGAGAATGGCAAGTGGAGTTGAGGTATGAAGGTGGTGTGGCTAGCACTATGCTTCAAATCGCCTATTAGGTACTACTTCACAAGTTGTACATCGATATGTACTCAATCTAAAGTTTAGGCAATTGTCACCCTCCTTAACGTTTTTTTCCATTCCAGTCACCCCCACACTTATGAGGAATTGGAGGATTTTGGTCGGTGTAGTACCATCAACTCTGACTGTGATAAGTCAGAAGTCTTCCAATATGGATCAACTAGTACTATAGAGCATTTAGGGTTGTCCACTACCCCCAGTCCCGTTTCAAGCCGCCTTCCAACTTTTTGTGTTATGCATATTCTGGGACTGCACGAGCGTATAACGAACTTCTCCACTACAAACAGAGGAATGGAAAAAGCAAGAAGTGCTTGAAATATTTTAATGTGTTGTTTTGAGGCTATCGAGCGGACAACTTTTTAATTTTTGGTTCGAAAACCTGTAACCACCAGTATAAGAGATAAATTTAATGTGTCTATTTAGATTTTTAAAAACTTTAGTATAGACATAAAACGTTTAATATCTTCTGAAATAAAATGTGGTCGGAAGATTTAATATAGTATTTATTAATGGTGACTAATATTAATTTAAGCTGGTGGTATTTGTCCTTGTAAAACTCAATCATGGATGAAATGGAAGTAAATTCTTAAAGGCGCCATGTTAAAACCAACCATCACCTATAGTGTGATCCTGCTGATTTATAGCTTAAACCCGCGCCTTGTCGGCTAGCCAACTTAGTATCTCGATGAGGTCTATTTTACTACTTTTATACATAAATATTTAACACCGTATCGTACAGGTATGAAATATTTAATTTATTTTATCTCGCTAGAGCTTTAAACTGTGACATTAATATCGCCCGACAATCACTACGCTTATAAAATGGATTTCCCACAACTTTTATTGCTGCAAATAATGCTGAGAAACGTCATTCTTTGCTTTATAGAAAAGTTTTGCAATTATTTTGAGGTTAGGATCACTTTACTATTTTCTGGACGCCATTGTGAATCGTTAAAGGGTATAACACAATCTTTACCAATGGATCAAACACTGAAGTGGTTCAGGGACAGGAATCTTCTCACCTGGACTAGAAATAAATATCATTCAGTATACCATTAGGTAGATAAACCTCGGTTTTCCAAGCTGAATTTAATGGCATACTAGAAAGTGGCAAAATGGTAAAAAAGTCTAGTAACAAGGCAACACATACAGATATTGTCGGACAGTAGGGCTGCTATCGTAACCCTGAACCGCCACAGAATAACTTCGAAGCTGGTCTCGGCCTGCATAGCAGTACTAAACAACATTTAGACGAGTGATGCTCTTGAAATCCGTTAGATCAAAGAGCATCAAGGTAACGAAGGCAATGAGAGGGCAGATGAGCTGGTAAGGCAAGGTTCGGATTCCTACTCGTATGACCCCGAACCGCCCCAGAATAAATTCGAAGCTGGTCTCGAACTGCATAGCAGCACTAAACAACATTTAGACGAGTGATGCTCTTGAAATCGGTTGGATCGAAGGGCATCAAGGCAATGAGAGGGCAGATGAGCTGGAAAGGCAGGGCTCTGGCTCCTACCCGAATGGCCTTGAACAGCCCTAATCGATAGCCCTAGGTGCAGAGGCTATAATCAAGAAGATGAAACTGCGGAGCACGTGCTTTGCTCGTGTCCTGCTGTAGCATCAACTAGAGGATCCATACTTGGTGACTACTGGCTGCTGGCTGGATATGATCAGAACTGACTGCATAGCAACACTAAACGACATTTAGATGAGTAATGCTCTTGAAATCTGTTGGATCAAAGGGCATAAAGGTAATGAAAGCAATGAGAGGGCAGATAAGCTGGCAAGGCAGGGTTCGGACTGCTACCGGAATGAGCCGGAACCGACCCTGACTTTGGGGTTCAGCACTCTCAACAGTCTCATAAAACTATCTCAACTTTTCTCGATTACATCTGCGAGTACTCACGGGCATCGTTACAGGGCATTTGTAAGCTAAACAAACACCGTCACACTCTGGGACTAATCGATAGCCTTTGATGCAGAGGCTGTAATCAGGAAGATGAAGCACGTTCTTTGCTCGTGTCCTGCTGTAGCATCAACTAGAGGATCCACACTTGGTGACTACTAACTGAATATGGTCAGAATTAGAGACACTTCACCCACCAAGCTGCTCGAGTTCATCTTAAACTGAGATGGCTCGAAGAATAACGGGGAAAAAGGCGCCTCTGGGGAGGTTGCACAATCGGCCCGATCAAGCGGCATAAGTGTAAGCTGGTTGAAAGCCAGTCTTCCCACTAGCAATCTAAGCCAATCCAAAGAGTATAACACACGTTCATGAAATTATCCATGACTCTCATCCATAGATAAAAAAATTGACAAAGGACAAAACTGAAAACAAATCCAAGAGGATTTTGCAGAACGCAAAATGGCAGTGTGCAGACATTTCGCCTAATTTGAAAGAAGATCAATGGAGGCTATGAATCTATCTGGAGTTTTCGAGACCTCTGAGAGGGCCATTGGCTTCCAACTGCCTATTTTCTATAATATGATGACTTCAGTGCAGTTCAGGCATTGATAATAATAATTATTATTTAGAGGTCCATGATATTTTCGTCCTGGACCCACAATGCGTGGTTAAGCACATATTTATCTGTGGGTTGGCCTAGAATGCTGGAACAAGCTCTATTGTAGAAGAAGCCTATATCCGAATCTTTTCTAATTAAATAAGAAAATATATAAAGCTAGTTCTTTAGTAGACTGTTTTTAAAATAGTAAAATGTATTTATGAGAAATTAACTTATGGGTAGTTTAATAAGGCCCGAAGGACTAATTTGTATTAAAGCTGTCAGCTATAGACCGTATAACGAAGGCGCCACAACATTCCAAAAAATATTCGATTAATTTAAATCGATCATTGACTTGTCTCACCAACCACACACACACAAATACAGCTTAAGTACTTAACTTTGATTATTTAAATGGATCAATTTAGTAAAATAACAAAAGAGGGTTGAAAAATAAATAAACCAACGGCCACCTATTATTAAGAATTTGATCCTTGATCAAACAGAAGGTACCGTCGTCGTCTGTATATAAAACTACCAAAGAAGAATGGTGTTAGAATGAATTAACCCGTTGATATTTTTTTTTAACTCGGTTGGGCTTGGTCAGAACACACACATGGCCGCCTACGATTGTTACCAAACTAAATGATTATTTTATATATTCGATGTCTATAGTCCGCGCCCCGAACTGACTCATGTGGAGTTTGCCGTGAGAACCCGTGGACATTCAGCTTACCTTATTTTTTTTTTTTAACTTTAGTTTAAATGTGTTTGTGGTAGGTAAATGTCTCTAAAAGATAGGGTGGGAATTTGGTAGTTTAACGTCATTGTGACACTGAAAAATGTACAACAGATTAATTTGTGTAACCCGCTCTTTATTTTATTTACGATAAAAAAATTCAAAATGTATGTTTTCTATATAAGGTGTTTGCTTGTCTTATGTCTTTATTTGTTTATTTTTAAATTCTTTTCGATATAAAAACGCATTTTTTATCCATTGTTTTCTTTCGTTATGGAACCAGAGTGTGCGGTCAAATTTGCTTCCTTCAGAAGTGTTTTGTTTTAAATTGACGTACTCTCGGAAGACAATGGCAAACTAATGATTAGAAATACGCACAAAATCAATATTTTTTCTCACAATCATCTCCATGCTTGTGAAAGTGGCTCATTGTGTCACTATTAAGCGTCTCAATCCATCATCCATCTATCGTTTCCGCGAGATCTAATTATTGTTCCATAGGTGCTATAAATATAAAATTTTCGAAGGGATCGTTTTAATCAAAAATTTTATGAGGATCTGGTCTATAAAGCATCCCAATATAGTTGTCGTATATTCATAAAACCATTTTGTCAGCCATAACAATTAATTTGTTTGGGTATAATAATTTTGTTCTTGTGTCGACATACATCGTGAGAAAATCCTAATTTCTACCGTACCATTGACATACAAACGTTTCTTTTAATCCTCGAGTTCCATGCCCACAGGTGTACTAAAAGGGCAGGTAAACAGCATCTCCTTATTTCTAAAGTTTTATTGTCATTTTTCCAACTTTCGGCATTTACCAAAAAGAGTAATCTTAAATTAGTATTCTATACATTATTTTCACAACTGGACAAGAATTTTTTTTCAAATCCTCAATGTTGTTATAAAGGGATTTATTATTGAGATAATGCAAAAATAACACGTCCGTTTTAGAAATTTGTGTTTTTAACACGTACCTTACCTATTATTCAAAAAAGTGACTAAGGTAAAGGTAAAATCCAATAAACCAATAAATAAAGTTTGACTTTAAAAGGTACGAACCAGGACCGTATTTAGTATCTATTTATCGATTAAAACAATTGCAAATCTTTAATATAATGCAATTACAAGACATGAAATGTGCAGCATTTGGGTGGACTGGCGCGAATCACATTCACAAATTAAACAATGAAAGACCGGAAACTGACAACTAGCTGAATGGGCACTTTCCGCTGACATTTGTCAATGAAACTCGGTAAAACTATGATATAATAATGAGCTTTTTTATTCTTTGTACGCATACGAATTATACGTGGTTTATGACATGTTAATCTCATTCATTTACGTACTTACTCATACGTACAGAAAATAGGTACTACGTTACTCATCATCAACAAAGTGTAATTTAAATGTCGAAATTTTATGGTTAAAGAGAAAAGCTGAAATTATTGTTAAAATTATAAAATAATCAGTTGTGTTCGTTTTCTGTATTTAATTAGTGACTCGGTGTGTATTAGGAAATGTAAAGGAAATTGAAGAATAAATGACTCGTTTGCGACGACACGTTACCTAATTAAATTCAAATCTGCAGAAAAGTTCACTTTAGGTACATCCGTACATCTTATATCAATTTGAACTTAAATTGTATGAGGAATTAAAATATGTAATAATATACAGGGTGTTACATTTAAAAAAATTGAGAAAAATCACATTCTTGGGAGAGTGGTAATTCTAATTTATCCTTCAAACTAAAGTGACGATATCTCAAGAACGACTCGTTTTCGACTCGTCAAACCCATATCATTTCTTAAGCTTGCTTTATAAGGAATTCAAAAATACATAAATATACAGGGTGTTACATTTAAAAAAATTGAGAAAAATCACATTCTTGGGAGAGTGGTAATTCTAATTTATCCTTCAAACTAAAGTGACGATATCTCAAGAACGACTTGTTTTCGACACGTCAAACTTAAATCATTTCTGAAGCTTGTTTTATAAGGAATTCAAAAATACAAAAATATACAGGGTGTTACAATTAAAAAAATTGAGAAAAATCACATTCTTGGGAGAGTGGTAATTCTAATTTATCCTTCAAACTAAAGTGACGATATCTCAAGAACGACTAGTTTTCGACACGTCATACCCGAATCATTTCTGAAGCTTGCTTTATAAAGAATTCAAAAATGCAAAAATATACAGAGTGTTACATTTAATAAAATTGATAAAAATCACATTATTGGGACAGTGGTAATTCTAATTCATCCTTCAAACTAAAGTGACGATATCTCAAGAACGACTTGTTTTCGACACGTCAAACTCAAATCATTTCTGAAGCTTGTTTTATAAGGAATTCAAAAATACAAAAATATACAGGGTGTTACAATTAAAAAAATTGAGAAAAATCACATTCTTGAGAGAGTGGTAATTCTAATTTTTCCTTCAAACTAAAGTGACGATATCTCAAGAACGACTAGTTTTCGACACGTCATACCCGAATCATTTCTGAAGCTTGCTTTATAAAGAATTCAAAAATGCAAAAATATACAGAGTGTTACATTTAATAAAATTGATAAAAATCACATTATTGAGACAGTGGTAATTCTAATTCATCCTTCAAACTAAAGTGACGATATCTCAAGAACGACTAGTTTTCGACTCGTCAAACCCAAATCATTTCTGAAGCTTGCTTTATAAAGAATTTAAAAATGCAAAAATATACAGGGTGTTACATTTAAAATAATTGAGAAAATTCACATTCTTGGGAGAGTCGTAATTCTAATTTATCCTTCAAACTAAAGTGACGATATATCAAGAACGACTCGTTTTCGACTCGTCAAACGCAAATCATTTCTGAAGCTTGCTTTATAAGAAATTCAAAAATGCAAAAATATACAGAGTGTTATATTTAAAAAAATTGATAAAAATCACAATTATTGGGACAGTGGTAATTCTAATTCATCCTTCAAACTAAAGTGACGATATCTCAAGAACGACTTGTTTTCGACACGTCAAACTCAAATCATTTCTGAAGCTTGTTTTATAAGGAATTCAAAAATACAAAAATATACAGGGTGTTACAATTAAAAAAATTGAGAAAAATCACATTCTTGAGAGAGTGGTAATTCTAATTTTTCCTTCAAACTAAAGTGACGATATCTCAAGAACGACTAGTTTTCGACACGTCATACCCGAATCATTTCTGAAGCTTGCTTTATAAAGAATTCAAAAATGCAAAAATATACAGAGTGTTACATTTAATAAAATTGATAAAAATCACATTATTGAGACAGTGGTAATTCTAATTCATCCTTCAAACTAAAGTGGCGATATCTCAAGAACGACTCGTTTTCGACTCGTTAAACCCAAATCATTTCTGAAGCTTGCTTTATAAAGAATTCAAAAATGCAAAAATATACAGGGTGTTACATTTAAAAAAATTGAGAAAAATTACATTCTTGGGAGAGTGCAAATTCTAATTTATCCTTCAAACTAAAGTGACGATATCTCAAGAACGACTCGTTTTCGACTCGTCAAACCCAAATCTTTTCTGAAGCTTGCTTTATAAAGAATTCAAAAATACAAAAATATACAGGGTGTTACATTTAAAAAAATTGAGAAAAATTACATTCTTGGGAGAGTGAAAATTCTAATTTATCCTTCAAACTTAAGTGACGATATCTCAAGAACGCCTCGTTTTCGACTCGTCAAACCCAAATCATTTCCAAAAGTTCATTTTAACATTATCTCTATTTGAACATCAAAGGGTCAATATCTCCAGAACAGTTCACTTTAGGTTTATTACGTCTCATATTATTTTGGACTTAAATTCTATGAGGAATTCAAATATGTAATAATATACAGGGTGTTACATTTAAAAAACCTAAAACAAATTCAGTTGATATTAGAGCGTACTAGGTACTGAATTGTTCACACTTTTCGGGTACTTTGGGTATAGTAGATAGAAAGGTATAGTTTCTATAGTATAGCACTAATGTAAGATTTTTATTTTTACATCCATATATTTAAAACGCGAAGCCTTTTTTTGGTATTAATAATAGCGTGTACTTCTACTGGACCGATGTTGATGTCTTTTTTTAAATTGAAGCTGTCGACCTACAGATATGTCAGCACTAATTATTTTCATCAAATTACAAATTTCATACATTTTTTTTAATAATAAATTGTTACGAGTATTAATCTATCTCCCCACTTTATCTCTCATAATTTATTATTGGAGGATCGAATTTACTCGAACTTGAAAATACGTGAATAAAGCATTATCTGTCTGCTACAAGTACAACTTGAATAGTTAGATAAATATCAAATATTTGATGTATCCTTGTGTGAATTGATAAATTTATTTGTTATTTTTACACCAAAGTATGCCAAATATGGCTTTATCTTATCCAACTTTTACATGTTCTAATTCACATAACGAAAATTTTAAGTAGGCAATTAATCCCCTTCCAAATTGCTTAATTTACTAACAAAGGCTTTATAAAAATTCTGTTTCGATTATTATCGTAATTTTTAAAAATATAATAGCTCCAGAAGGTATTTGCAACACAACACTTAACTGTTTTCAAATAAGTCGGGGGTGTAAAAGCAGAGCACGCGCTCTGTAACAGATGGCGTCTAACAATATATTTAAGGATCAAATATCCTCCGATCATAAACACCTGGAGTTATGTGCCTCTGAGTCGAATCGTGATACATTTTCGTTCTTTAATACAACCCGAGGTGTCTTTATCTAACGTAATACAATATAGTACGTAAATAAAGTAAGAAATATTTTGATACAAAACGGGAGGGCTGATAAAATATGCGCCTGGCACATGTTATAGACCTATTTTGATACAATCGACAGCTTTTGTGTAGTTATAATGATTCGAATCTATAATAAAATGAAAGCCATGTGCCGATTTTATATAAGGAAAATATTTTTACAAACAAGGTCGCTTATAATTCGAACGAAAAACACCCTGTATATACTTTAGATAATTTAATGTTTTTAGAATACGTTTACATAATTAATTTTTGTTAAAATTAATGAAAGTAAAAAGTGGAAAAGGAAATAAGTTGGCGTTACTAAAGATGGCTCGTGGCAGGATGTTCTGGTCGTTGATGTACCTTCTAATTTCCACTTCACTGCTACCACCGTACTTTTGTTTTATATAATCGAGTCGTTGCCCATTTTTGCAATAATGAAACATTGACCCTTTTCGCACGTGAAATACCCGATTTGGGGATTAGTATTTTTGTGTCATGTTAGCCATGACTTTGACAGTCACGACAATCATTTTGAAACGATTTCACATGCTACTTGATCATCTATGAAAAACCAATCTACTATGATTTTAGGTGATCTCTTCGATAATATGAGACAATGGTTGAAACGTATCTGTGGAATTGTTAAATTGAAAAAGTACCCAACTACATAGTTACTCGTACTAATATAATATCTCATACGTCAACGAAAATTTCTAAGAAATTCAAGTGTAGAGGTAATAACAATGCAATTATTTAATTTATATTCAAAGCACACTCATTTACTACTGACTCAACTTGAGATTTTTGAAAAAGAATTTCTGCTCTTCTTCTTAGAAGACATTCTAACACTATTATTTACCATACCTCACAGTCATTATATCCACAAACTATAAAAATGATTCAATTAAGCTAATCGAGTTGATGACTGTATTTTATTTTTCTGATTTGGGCGAGTATAGGAGTAAAATAGATGTGTAAATGTACCGGCTACCTATAGTAGGTTATGGAATTGAATAAAACGAGATAAAATCGCCTGGACTTCCGTCGGAAAGGAAATTAACATGCAGCGGATTGTTCTAGTACATATAATATACCATACATAATAAGCAATTACAATTTTTGCATATTAATTGTTTGTTTCCTGTCGACATGCAAATTTGTTTTAGACCTTATGGTCATTGGAATCTTAGAGTAAATAGCTATCCTAGGAGGCTCTAAAGGCTCTAATGAAGGCTCTTCGAAGATTTTGAATCTAACGAAGGGCCTTTACGTCGATGATTAGGAAGTAAAGCTCTCATAAGAAGCTAAAAGGGCTCTAGTGATGGTTTAAAAATCTTCAAACGCTATCTTAAGAACTTAAGGCTCTAGGGTTGCTCCGAAAATGTGGATATGATGTATTCGGACTTATGAACACTTATAAAGAACAACTATGTCTTGATGTGGTATAGAAACTGAGTTTAGAGATTGAATATAAAAGACTTTTTAATAAGCGCTTCAAGAACCTTTAAACTCATCTTATCAACCGCTGATATAAATCTGATAAGTGACTCGAGACATTCGTATAAATATGGACACTATTGTAAGTCTTTAATGAGACTTTGAAGTCAATATTAAGAAAAACTGACTTGCAGAGATCTGGGTGCACTATAATAACGGTCTAGATTGGACTATCGTTACGGTAAGGGCTTGGAAGATTTTAAGCAGGGTCTGAAAGGATTCCACATTTTTAAAAGAAGTTGTTGAAGAAGTTTGAAAAATCGCATGTTGGAACACTCGTGACTCCAGACACTCGTAAGGATATGGATGATTTTAGGAAGAGGTTCAGTATTTATATAAGAAACTGGAAACTTAAAAAGGCTCATGTTGGGACACTTTGTTAAAAATCCAATGATTGACTCGTGACTGCAGACACTCGTAAGGCTCTAGCTAATGTTGTAAATGACCTATATTGGTCGTAAGGGCTTGAAGATGTTAGGAAGAGGTTCAATATTTCTACAAGAAGCTGGAAAGTTGGGAAAGTCTAAAACGGCTCATGTTGGGACACTTTGTTAAGAATCCAATTATTGACTCGTGACTCCAAACACTCGTAAGGTTCTAGGTAATGTTAAAAATGACCTATATTGACCGTAAGGACTTGCGGGTTTTAGGAAGAGGTTGAATATTTCTACAAGAAGCTGGAAAGTTGGAAAAGTCTAAAAAGGCTCATGTTGGGACACTTTGTTAAAAATGCAATGATTGACTCGTGACTCCAGACACTCGTAAGGCTCTAAGTAATGTTGTAAATGACCTATATTGGTCGTAAAGGGCTTGAAGATTTTAGGAAGAGGTTCAATATTTCTACACGAAGCTGGAAACTTGGAAAAGTCTAAAAAGGCTCATGTTGGGACACTTTGTTAAAAATGCAATGATTGACTCGAGCTTCAAGACACTCGTAAGGCTCTAAGTAATGTTGTAAATGACCTATATTGGTCGTAAAGGGCTTGAAGATTTTAGGAAGAGGTTCAATGTTTCTACAAGAAGCTGGAAACTTGGAAAAGTCTAAAAAGGCTCATGTTGGGACACTTTGTTAAAAATCCAATGCTTGATTCGTGACTCCTAACACTCGTAAAGCTCTAGGTAATGTTGAAAAGGACCTATATTGGTCGTAAAGGGCTTGAAGATTTTAGGAAGAGGTTCTATGTTTCTACAAGAAGCTGGAAACTTGGAAAAGTCTAAAAAGGCTCATGTTGGAACACTTTGTTAAAAATGCAATGATTGACTCGTGACTCCAGACACTCGTAAGGCTCTAAGTAATGTTGTAAATGACCTATATTGGTCGTAAGGGCTTGAAGAGTTTAGGAAGAGGTTCAATATTTTTACAAGAAGCTGGAAACTTGGAAAAGTCTAGAAAGGCTCAAGTTGGGACCCTTTGTTAAAAATGCAATGATTGACTCGTGACTGCAGACACTTGTAAGGCTCTAGGTAATGTTGTAAATGACCAATATTGGTCGTAAGGGCTTGAAGATTTTAGGAAGAGGTTCAATATTTCTACAAGAAGCTGGAGACTTGGAAAAGTATAAAAAGGCTCATGTTGGGACACTTCGTTAAAAATGCAATGATTGACTCGTGACTCCAGACACTCGTAAGGCTCTAAGTAATGTTATAAATGACCTATATTGGTCGTAAGGGCTTGAAGAGTTTAGGAAGAGGTTCAATATTTTTACAAGAAGCTGGAAACTTGGAAAAGTCTAGAAAGGCTCAAGTTGGGACCCTTTGTTAAAAATGCAATGATTGACTCGTGACTGCAGACACTTGTAAGGCTCTAGGTAATGTTGTAAATGACCTATATTGGTCGTAAGGGCTTGAAGAGTTTAGGAAGAGGTTCAATATTTTTACAAGAATCTGGAAACTTGGAAAAGTCTAAAAAGGCTCATGTTGGGACCCTTTGTTAAAAACGGAATGATTGACCCGTGACTCCAGACACTGGTAAGGCTCTAAGTAATGTTGTAAATGACCTATATTGGTCGTAAGGGCTTGAAGATTTTAGGAAGAGGTTCAATATTTCTACAAGAAGCTGGAGACTTGGAAAAGTCTAAAAAGGCTCATGTTGGGACCCTTTGTTAAAAATGCAATGATTGACTCGTGACTCCAGACACTGGTAAGGCTCTAAGTAATGTTGTAAATGACCTATATTGGTCGTAAGGGCTTGAAGAGTTTAGGAAGAGGTTCAATATTTTTACAAGAGGCTGGAAACTTGGAAAAATCTAAAAAGGCTCATGTTGGGACACTTTGTTAAAAATTCAATGATTGACTCGTGACTTCAGACACTCGTAAGGCTCTATATAATGTTGTAAATTCTTAATGAGGCTGTGAAATTTTTTAAGGCAACATATCAATTTTTATTTTCCCAAATGGTTAAAGGTAAGATACCTTCAACTTGAAAATGTAATAATTTTTAAAATATATGGGACCCGACGTATGACGTAGAGGTAAAGTTAATTTACTTTTGGCATTGTGTTTTTGTAATATGTAAGCATATAGACTTAAAGCCCGAGGCATTTGTATTTAATTTCTATCATAACATATTTACCTCCGTGCAAAGAATGACGAGACAGATATAATAATAGTGGATCTTACCTAAAATTAAATTGTTCTATAATTTGTTGTTTTTCTAAATTCAAAACATTTGCGAAATTTGTTCATTTTTCGATTGTGCACTTTGGAAAAAAATATTGAAAGTGTTCTCTTGTTGCTTCTTTTTAAATTTTTATTTAAAACAATTTAATTTTAGTTATTATTTTGCAGGCAGAGTAATTTGATAGAGTGCGTATTACACCACTTTGTAGCCGGATTCTTTCCAAGAGATTAAGATCGGTATTTCAGATTAAATTAAAAACCAATATGTTGAGATGAATAGGGTTACCTCTTCACGTCAGCCGTCTGCATTATATGTGCAGGGTAAACGGGGTTAACTACGTTAATAAATAACAATTCGGTGAGCTTTAAATCTTACGGAAAGGTATTCTAAGAGGCGTGGTACCTTAAAACTGTAATTAGCAATTTGAATATTAATGATCTAATAACATTCTACGAATTAGTAAAGTTAAAGAAAAATTTTTCTTTTCAATTCCCGACCACTATAAGCTCTCAATTGCAGCTTTAAGTCTTCTCTAAGAAATCAACCCCAAAAGTCCCTGTCACCTATTTAATCTGTAATTGAACACGTGCCCGCTACGACTGTTTTTTCTATAACAAAGAATTTGAAAAAATATTAATAATATAAAGCATTTGGTTATAAAAGGACCACAACCCCCCTATTTGTATATCCGGAGCCATTTTATATCAATAAAGGCCCGTGCTAAAGTTTTTGTTCAAGTTCAAATCTGTCGACACACAGTGCGCTGAAATTTGATAATCTGTTTCCGTTTGAAAGGTACCAACTTCCGCCCTTAGAACACCTACTTCTATTTACAAATTGTTTTATCACATGGTAGTTTTTATTATACTCACCTATTCACCTAACCAAACCATCGTAGACTCGCAAGATTACAATTTTATTTAAATTAATAGTGTGGCACGCGTCTTTGCGGCTTTAAAAACTATCGAAAACGGCGCCTCCTCTATGGGTGCATTTTTAAAAAACAAAAAGTTTTCGAAATAACGTATACTAGATTTAGGCGAATTGTTTACTCCACAATTAAGCTCGTTATACCCAAAATGGCGGCTTTTGGTAATTTTAAACAATATCAGTATCCCCCTATAATTATTTAACTCTCTTATCATGCACAAAAATTGCTCCGACTGCAATTATTAAATATTTTTTTCGGAAAAAAAAATAAGAGCATTACAAGGGTGAACATTGAACATATAGTTTTGCAGCTGCTTCATCAAAAATGGACAAGAGCGACCAGTGGCGTAACAATCGTTGTGCGCAAAAATTCAAGGAGGTTTTTATGGACCCCACTTTGTGACTCTTGTGACAATTGAATTATAAGCTGGTGACCCTCCCTAGGCTTACAGTCGGTACCATAAAGCTCTCGATTAATTTAGTTCGAGAAGTAAATTTAATCGGAAGTTTTGATTTGTCTTGTAATTAATAATCAATTCTGATTGGTCAAGAATAGCTTTTCTAAGTATGACGACAGAAAATCTAATTTTCTCTCTCAGATTAAATTTTTTTAGCTAAAATAAAAGGTAGGAGGGGAAGGGATTTATTGATGATTTCTAAATAGGTCCATAACGAAGAGACTTGGCTACGCTACTGAAAGCAACCCATCATGGTATAATAATTTAACTGGACTTTTTAGAGCACTTATTGTTGGAGTAAAAATTTTGTGGTTAAATTTGGGAAGATGAATTTATACAAAAAAAATAATATGAGAGTAGAATTAAGTTGAAACAAATATATTTAACAAGAGTTCATGATGGTATATAAAAGATCCACTTGTAAAGTCACGCAATGCGATTATAAAGTAAAACCACAAAGGAGCCCAAAAAAATCGCATCTCTTCAAATTCAATTTTCTTTTACAAAGATCAGCCGCAAGTGGATTATATTTTGGTATTATAGTTCTAATTTTTAAATTAATCAATTAAGGATTGAATTTAAATGTTTTTTAATAAAAAAAAATTCAAAATGGCGGTTTTTTATTAATTCGAATTGTACCATTTATAGTAATATTCGGTATGGGATTTTAATGAAGTACTTACGATGCAAGCTACGTTTTGTGTTGTTACTTATTGTTTTTTAAAAAAAAGGACAAAAGGAAAACACACACACAACAAGGCTCTATTTTAATTTTTTTGAATATTTGATCCAAACCGTTAGATAATGGTTAGGTATTATGAAAACGGTAACATTGCAACTGTCGTGGTTGTTAATCATCAAACTCATATAAAACTAGATTTTTAATTTTTATGCAATTAAATTGCACTGCAATAATGACATATGGTCTTGAAGTATGGTTATATGAAGACCAGTGTTGGTTCTTTTTGAAATCGGTCTAGTAAGGCTCTGCTTAGAGAACAAATTCTTCTTTCTTAATTTTGTCAAAAGGGTCTTTAAACAGCTAGTGATTGTAGCAATACCAATACAAAACGAGGTAGGTAGGTAATTGTGAGCAAAGCTGTGGTCCTTCGAGCCGGATGATATGTAGAAGCTTGGATCTTCTAACGGGCTTTAGGGATTTATCAGAAAGGAAATATCTCTCAATTATATCAATTAATGTAAGAGTTGCAAGATTAAGACCTTTTATAAGTATTTATTGTGAGCAAAGTTCTGATCCTTTGATCCTTTCTGATGTTTGATATTTGTTTCGTGAAGCATTCATCTTGGATGAATTTACTTATTGTTGATTTGGGGACCCTAAATAAAAATTCTAAACTTTTAAAAGAGTCCGCAGTATCTAAATATCGAAGCGTTATTTCAAGTTTATAGGCTATGGGCCTGTAACAGAAAAAATCGAGGGGATCTTATTCAGTTATCTTTTGGGACTAATTTATTTGAGTACCAGCGAACATGAAAATATGGTTAGCTGCCCAAAGCAATGGCTTAAAGCCTCAGGATCCTTTAATGAAATTGTTGGAGAAGGAAAAAAGTAAAAAATATGACAGCATTCGGGATGCAAATTCTTTTATAAAAAGAATCGACAAAAAAATTAGTTATACTCTCCAGAATGGCTCTGAGAGCGTGGCAGCTCGACTGAAATTAACGTCTTTATGCTACACACTTTATGCTACTTTATGCTACATGTAGTCCACTGGCAAAGTAACTACGTTTTACATAAAAAGTAAGATTTTACTTTGGCATCCCTCTCAAGTGAGTTTCCCGCCTTCCTCATCAATTAGAAGTTTATTATTAATAGTCCTGAGACCTTTTAAGCCAGTGCTTTGGGCAGTCAACCAGATTTTCGCTTTCGGTGATACTCAAATAGCTTATTCCCAAAGGATGGGCCTACATACGATCACCCAGATTTTTCTGTTACGATGGTCTATTAGTTTTTGATGGTATTCCCTCATATTAGTATACTTTTTCTGAATTTTGGGACTAACACGATCCCATAAATATTGAAAATGGTCTTCTGACAGTCGAAGTCAATTTTTGAAATCCTCAGGATGATCTGAAAGCTCTTTAGTTAAATTAGTTCTTTCCAGGATCCATTTCCGTCTCCTATTATTTATTTTTTAACGAAATTCTTTTTAAAATAATGCTTGCTATCACCAGTCCACACATAACTTGACATGCTTCAGCTATTGCCGTTGTTCATGTTCACAACTGCGAGTATACTGCGAAATACATACCCGTGTAGAAGAATTTTTATAGGAATATAAAAATTATCGAGTTGTGAAAGTTAAAATTTTTAAATTCACGAACGTGCGGTGCGGCACCATCGTGATTCATTACCCATGTCAACGCGGCTTTAATTTTGGTTTTCGACTAAAAAAAACTCGCGAATTTCATGCGCTAAATTTTACAAAAACTTTTTTTTTCAGTTATTAAAAACGCATAGAGATGGTCTTTTTTTTATTTGATAGAGCAATTATTCAGAAATAGATAGTTGTTTTTAAATTCAAAAAAAGATCTGCAATTGTGGCACCAATAATTCTCTTCATATAAATAAATGTACAAAGTTTGTCAAGTACAGACTTCCAACACCTTAACTTATTTTTGACGATATGGATTTTGGATTTTTGTGCACAGTTAGGTAAATTGATGCCTTTGGGACAGATTTGATCTCGTACAACATGTACCGAAATCTGCATTTTAGGCCGTTAAAAATGAAATTTTTCTAATTTCTTATTTAGAACCTTAAAAGTACCTTAAAGTAGAAGGTTGTATTTTCAAACGTAAGGGGCTTTTAGGATTTATTAGAAAGGAAGATAGATTAAGAGTTATTATAATTTATTATTTATTGTGAGCAATGTTCTGGTCCTTCGAGCCGGATGATATGTAAAAGCTTAGACTTTCAAACCTTCTAAAGGGCTTTAGGAATTTATTAGAAAGGAAATATCTCTTAATTTGATCAATTAATGTATATAAGAGAACGGCTCGTTGCAAGATTAAGACTTATTATAATTATTTATACGGCGAAGCCGTAGGCAAATGGAAGTACCTTATAGCGGTGAAACTCCACAACAATTTGCTTATCCAAATTTCAACTCTTTTATACGTGTATATGGTGGATGTACATATAAACGATGGCTATTCAAAAGAGAATTAAATTAAACGCTGGTTTGCATGCGCCTACCATTTAAATTAGGCAATTATACTTAAAAATCTTTTAAAAATAAAAACGAATTCATCCGTTGTCGATGCGACCTATTATTGAGAACACGCGTACGCCTAAAGCAAAAAAAAAAGCAGAGAGAGAAAGATGAATCCTTAAAAGTTTAAAAGCGGTACGCACGCAAGCCAACATTTTAAATGTTGTGCAAATTATACGGACGGTGGTGCGCCATCAATTATATGCCGAAATTTTTTTCCAGACAACTACCTACGAACTCTTCTCTCGTTGCCTTACTTGCTCCTTTTTTCTTCTCTCTCTCAATTTTGGAACTTAATTATACTTTTGAAACGATAAACGCGCGTGTCAAGAAAAATTTAATTGTCTCGAATTGTATGTTATTTCGGATTCGTTTGTGGGGAGGAAGAGGTTTTTTGCATAACAATTTGACGGCCACTTGATGTGATTTTGACCACATGTGAGTATCGTTTCACGCTTTTTTTAAACAAAAAAACATTCGAATTAATCGACGAGTTCCTGCCCCAAAATGAAAAAAGATTCATTTGCACAATTATACATCCTCAGTCCATTTCTGTTGTATTTTGGAATAATTTGAACGAAATATTGCATCTGTTGTTGCAATTTGGACATACTTTGAGGATGTCGTGTGTTTAACCGATGAAGGGTAGTTTTTATGCCATCCGGTATATTCCTTCCTTATCTCTGTTTGTACAGTTTGTTGTGTTTATATTTCGAATCCCATGTGTTTTGGCCTTTGTTAACACTTAATCGAGGAAGAAAGGTCTATTAGATGCGTGCGAGATATACAGGGTCGTAGTTTGCACACGTGTCATCGGATGTTTGTGGAGTGTCTAGTAGAAGCCAGGTGGAAGCGCG
The DNA here is from genome assembly GCA_963924605.1 of Malthinus seriepunctatus. NCBI lineage: Eukaryota > Metazoa > Arthropoda > Insecta > Coleoptera > Cantharidae > Malthinus > Malthinus seriepunctatus. Next base: position 10,904,151 of record OZ004603.1, read on the forward strand.
TGCTCATGACAGGTGGATCCGCTACTATAAGATCCATCCATGCATGGTTTTATTACGAGTTCCAGACAAAATGATCGAGTACAGAAGATGCTCTAATAAGTATTAAAATTAAAACCTGTTGTAAAAATATCGAATAAATGTTAGTTACACCTGATACAGCTGTTATAAAAAAAGTGTACAAGGTGTAATTAAATATGACGTTAATTAAACGTTTAAGAAATATTTGATGTGAAAAAAGTTTAAATTACATTTCGCAAAAAAAATAAATAACGCGAGGGGTAAGACTGTCAAAAGAGTTTACAAATTTAATTACGAATGTGCCCATAAAGGTAATATAATTTGAGAGTCGAGAGTGTCGGCGGATGATATTCGTCGGGGGGCAACAAAATAAATCTTTTTTAGAAGAACGAGTTGAATTGGAAGTCTAAAAGACCTATTCTGCTCTTAACATATTATCTCGTCTGGACATGGGCGCCGATTTGACGATAACAACTGACAAATGAGCTGCGACTAGCTATCTCTTGTTATGAATATAAATACGCGCACCTCTCTTCAAAACGCCGCCACCTTTCAAAATAATAAAAAAAAATATATTATAATGAATAAATTATTTATGAGATTGCTCAAAATATCTTTTGTCGAATATTATATTGGAAGCCTCCACTTGGCGCTACTCTTTAAGATAATTAGGATTCTTGTACGGGGTGTCTCAAATTCCAACTTTAATCATCGTATCATCGAGATTTTAATTACTTACCTAATATAGTAATTGGTAATAAATGTTAACAATTATCTAAAAGGAAACTCCAGTTAGTTGTGAGGGTTGTGAGAAATTAAATTTGGTATTTAAATAAAATTTAAAAAGATATATTAAAATTTTGACAGATGATGTGACAGATCAAATGACATATGTCATCTCAAATAACCTACCTTAACACGTCCTCATAGTGACTTATATTTAATGACATTTAAAAAGCTATATTTAAATTTTGACAGATGATATGACAGATCACATGACATATGTCATCTCAAATAACCCACCTTAACACGGCCCTCATAGTGACTTATATTTGATAACATAAAAAGGCATATTTAAATTTTGACAGATAATATGACATCATAAATGTCATATGTGCTTTCATATAACTTACCTTTACACCCCCTCATAATGACTTATATTTGATGACATAACATAAAAAGACATTTAAATTTTGACAGATGATATTATGATAGAATAAATGACATATGTCATCTCAAATAACCCACCTAACATCCCCTCATAATGCCTTATATTTGATGACATAAAATGGCATATTTAAATTTTGACAGATGGTATAACATAACAAATGACAAATGTGATCTCATATAATCTACCTTAACACCCCCTCATATTGACTTATATTTGATGACATGACATAAAAAGACATATTTAAATTTTGACAGATGATATGAGAGAATGACATATGTCATCTCAAATAACCCACCTCAACACCCCCTCATAATGCTTTATATTTGATGACATAAAAATGGCATATTTCAATTTTGCCTGGTGATATGACATACTAAATGACATATGTCATCTCAAATAACTCACCTTAACACCCTCTCATAATGAATTAAATTTGATTACTTATAAAATGGCATATTTAAATTTTGACAGATGATATGACATAACAAATGCCAAATGTGATCTCATATAACCTACCTTAAAACCCCCTCATAGTGACTTATATTTGATGACATAACATAAAAAGACATTTAAATTTTGACAGATGATATTATGATAGAATAAATGACATATGTCATCTCTAATAACCCACCTAACATCCCCTCATAATGCCTTATATTTGATGACATAAAATGGCATATTTAAATTTTGACAGATGGTATAACATAACAAATGACAAATGTGATCTCATATAATCTACCTTAACACCCCCTCATAATGACTTATATTTGATGATATAGTATAAAATGGCATAATTAATTTTTGACAGATGATATGACATAACAAATGACATATGTGATCTCATATAACCTACCTTAACACTCCCTCATAGTGACTTATATTTGATAACATATAAAAATGCATATTTATATTTTGACAGATCAAAAGATGTATGTCATCTCAAGTAACCCATCTTAACAACCCCTCATAGTGACTTACATTTAATGACATATAAAAAGGTATATTTAAATTTTGACAGATGATATGACAGATCAAATGACATTCTACATCTCAAATAACCCACCTTAACCCCTCCCCCCCCCCATAGTGACTTATATTTGATAACTTATGAAAAGGCATATTTATATTTTGACAGATCAAAAGACGTATGTCATCTCAAGTAACCCATCTTAACAACCCCTCATAGTGACTTACATTTAATGACATATAAAAAGGTATATTTAAATTTTGACAGATGATATGACAGATCAAATGACATTCTACATCTCAAATAACCCACCTAAACCCCCCATTAGTGACTTATATTTGATAACTTATGAAAAGGCATATTTATATTTTGACAGATCAAAAGACGTATGTCATCTCAAGTAACTCATCTTAACCCCTTAACCCCTCATAGTGACTTACATTTAATGACATATAAAAAGGTATATTTAAATTTTGACAGATGATATGACAGATCAAATGACATTCTACATCTCAAATAACCCACCTAAACCCCCCATTAGTGACTTATATTTGATAACTTATGAAAAGGCATATTTATATTTTGACAGATCAAAAGACGTATGTCATCTCAAGTAACCCATCTTAACAACCCCTCATAGTGACTTACATTTAATGACATATAAAAAGGTATATTTAAATTTTGACAGATGATATGACAGATCAAATGACATTCTACATCTCAAATAACCCACCTTAACCCCTTCCCCCCATAGTGACTTATATTTGATAACTTATGAAAAGGCATATTTATATTTTGACAGATCAAAAGATGTATGTCATCTCAAGTAACCCATCTTAACAACCCCTCATAGTGACTTACATTTAATGACATATAAAAAGGTATATTTAAATTTTGACAGATGATATGACAGATCAAATGACATTCTACATCTCAAATAACCCACCTTAACCCCTCCCCCCCATAGTGACTTATATTTGATAACTTATGAAAAGGCATATTTATATTTTGACAGATCAAAAGACGTATGTCATCTCAAGTAACCCATCTTAACAACCCCTCATAGTGACTTACATTTAATGACATATAAAAAGGTATATTTAAATTTTGACAGATGATGTGACAGATCAAATGACATTCTACATCTCAAATAACCCACCTAAACCCCCCATTAGTGACTTATATTTGATAACTTATGAAAAGGCATATTTATATTTTGACAGATCAAAAGACGTATGTCATCTCAAGTAACCCATCTTAACAACCCCTCATAGTGACTTACATTTAATGACATATAAAAAGGTATATTTAAATTTTGACAGATGATATGACGGATCAAATGACATTCTACATCTCAAATAACCCACCTTAACCCCTCCCCCCCCCATAGTGACTTATATTTGATAACTTATGAAAAGGCATATTTATATTTTGACAGATCAAAAGATGTATGTCATCTCAAGTAACCCATCTTAACAACCCTTCATAGTGACTTACATTTAATGACATATAAAAAGGTATATTTAAATTTTGACAGATGATATGACAGATCAAATGACATTCTACATCTCAAATAACCCACCTTAACCCCTCCCCCCCCCCCCCATAGTGACTTATATTTGATAACTTATGAAAAGGCATATTTATATTTTGACAGATCAAAAGACGTATGTCATCTCAAGTAACCCATCTTAACAACCCCTCATAGTGACTTACATTTAATGACATATAAAAAGGTATATTTAAATTTTGACAGATGATATGACAGATCAAATGACATTCTACATCTCAAATAACCCACCTAAACCCCCCATTAGTGACTTATATTTGATAACTTATGAAAAGGCATATTTATATTTTGACAGATCAAAAGACGTATGTCATCTCAAGTAACCCATCTTAACAACCCCTCATAGTGACTTACATTTAATGACATATAAAAAGGTATATTTAAATTTTGACAGATGATATGACAGATCAAATGACATTCTACATCTCAAATAACCCACCTTAACCCCTCCCCCCCATAGTGACTTATATTTGATAACTTATGAAAAGGCATATTTATATTTTGACAGATCAAAAGACGTATGTCATCTCAAGTAACCCATCTTAACAACCCCTCATAGTGACTTACATTTAATGACATATAAAAAGGTATATTTAAATTTTGACAGATGATATGACAGATCAAATGACATTCTACATCTCAAATAACCCACCTAAACCCCCCATTAGTGACTTATATTTGATAACTTATGAAAAGGCATATTTATATTTTGACAGATCAAAAGACGTATGTCATCTCAAGTAACCCATCTTAACAACCCCTCATAGTGACTTACATTTAATGACATATAAAAAGGTATATTTAAATTTTGACAGATGATATGACAGATCAAATGACATTCTACATCTCAAATAACCCACCTTAACCCCTCCCCCCCATAGTGACTTATATTTGATAACTTATGAAAAGGCATATTTATATTTTGACAGATCAAAAGACGTATGTCATCTCAAGTAACCCATCTTAACAACCCCTCATAGTGACTTACATTTAATGACATATAAAAAGGTATATTTAAATTTTGACAGATGATATGACAGATCAAATGACATTCTACATCTCAAATAACCCACCTAAACCCCCCATTAGTGACTTATATTTGATAACTTATGAAAAGGCATATTTATATTTTGACAGATCAAAAGACGTATGTCATCTCAAGTAACCCATCTTAACAACCCCTCATAGTGACTTACATTTAATGACATATAAAAAGGTATATTTAAATTTTGACAGATGATATGACAGATCAAATGACATTCTACATCTCAAATAACCCACCTTAACCCCTCCCCCCCATAGTGACTTATATTTGATAACTTATGAAAAGGCATATTTATATTTTGACAGATCAAAAGACGTATGTCATCTCAAGTAACCCATCTTAACAACCCCCTCATAGTGACTTACATTTAATGACATATAAAAAGGTATATTTAAATTTTGACAGATGATATGACAGATCAAATGACATTCTACATCTCAAATAACCCACCTAAACCCCCCATTAGTGACTTATATTTGATAACTTATGAAAAGGCATATTTAAATTTTGACAGATGATATGACATAATAAATGACATATGTGATCTCATATAATCTACTTTGATAACCCCTCGTAGTGACTTATATTTGATGACATGATATAAAAAGACATATTTAAATTTTGACAGATCAAAAGACGTATGTCATCTCAAATAACTCACCTTAACACGCCCTCATAGTGACTTATATTTCTGACAAGTCAAAAGACGTATTCAGGTACATTTTGACAGATTAAACGACAGAGTTCTCTGCTCTGCTTGTCAGCCTGTTTTTTGCTCTGCTTGGTCGCCTGTTCTTTGCTCTGCCACTTGTAGCCGGGCCATTGTGTTGTGGGGAGGAGAATTTGATTTTCAAAATTTATGTAAATTTTTGCAACTTTTCTTTTTCACATTACGGGCCACCGGTAAATTCCCGGTAGCCAGCCGGGCCAACTCAGCCCTGACCTATACGTACATTTATTTTGACCATTTTAATTTATATTCCCCTTTCAAAGATTGTTATAAAAATGTTAAAAAAAAGACAAAATTGAAATATAGTGTTTAAGCAAAAATTTTAATAATTAAACAACAAGATGTTTAAAAAAATATGAAATAAAAGTAGTATATCGGTATTTTGGTTGTTATAGTATAATAATCGCTATATACTCTCTTGAACAAAATATTTTCGAAAGCAGAAGCATCAACAACACCTGCCGGGTACGGTGGCCCAATATCGCATGCGGCAAACTGGGCAGCCGCCCATTATAATTCCTTCCAATTAACCAGCGGTCCCGCCAGTCCATATGGATTTATAGTTCGATTGTCCTTAATAATCAATAAATAATAACTTGATGGCTGTCTGCACGTTCTCTATAGTTGCAAAAAATACACAATATGAAAAGTAAGAGTTTGTTGCATATATTTATACTATAATGAAATGGGTTTAAAAGTCTCCAAAAATTGTGGGCTAAAAATATAATCGTTTTGTTCATCTACTGGATAATATTCGCGTGTGAGCGAGTTTTTGAACTTTCAGTTACGTGTTTTGTGGCTCAATATTATTACTGTAATTATACATTTTTTTGCACACACACACACAATATAACGTTCCTGTTATTTTTTAAATCCAAAAATTGTAGAAATATCTACAGCTTCGATCGTTCGATACCACAGCAATCTTTGGAATTATTGATGTTGATGCTATAATGGATAGCTTTCGTTAATTCTCTGGACGCGCATTAAATCGACTCGGCTCGGATCAGCCCGGCTCGGCACTAGGGCTGGGCAAAAAACGATATATCGACGAGTCGATATCATTAAAGAAAAATATCGATATATCGATAAAATCATATCGATATAAAATATCTATCAAAATATCGATATTTTGATATACTGCGAGTTTCTCTAAAGATAATTCCCTAAGTGTTCAAAAACCGGTTTCAAACAACAGAAATGGTTAAGTTTTGGAATGTTATGGATCCATAACTATAAACAAAAATGTACCAGAAACTGGCCAATACTGATATATCGATATTTTCGATCTTTTTGCAATTTAAAGAATAGTGATGAACGAGACGAGAATTTCTCGTCTCGTCTCGTATTGCAAAACTGCAGTCTAGTATCGACTCTCATCTCGAAGTGAAAATGTCACTCTCGAAAGGTTAATCTCGTCTCTTAAGCTATTTTAGTGCTCTATTTTCGGTTCTAACTTGTATCTTAATCGCAGTCTCGTCTCGTCTCGAAATTGAGACGAGATGAGATTTCTCGTCCAGCACTATTAAAGAAATAAAAAATTGTATAATCACTTTAACAATCTCAGTAAGGATAGTTGATAACTGATAGGTACCATTTAAGAAAAATATCGATATTTCGATATTTATTCATTTATCGATTTATCGATATTTACCGTCTCGAAATCGAGGCGAGATGAGATTTCTCGTCCAGCACTATTAAAGAAATAAAAAATTGTATAATCACTTTAATAATCTCAGTAAGGATAGTTGATAACTGATACCATTTAAGAAAAATATCGATATTTCGATATTTATTCATTTATCGATTTATCGATATTTACCGTCTCGAAATCGAGGCGAGATGAGATTTCTCGTCCAGCACTATTAAAGAAATAAAAAATTGTATAATCACTTTAATAATCTCAGTAAGGATAGTTGATAACTGATACCATTTAAGAAAAATATCGATATTTCGATATTTATTCATTTATCGATATTTACCGTCTCGAAATCGAGGGGAGATGAGATTTCTCGTCCAGCACTATTAAAGAAAAAAAATTGTATAATTACTTTAATAATCTCAGTAAGGATAGTTGATACCATTTAAGAAAAATATCGATATTTCGCGATAGTTAATCATTTATCGATATTTACTCATATATCGAAATGAAATTCTCAATATCGCCCAGCACCTCTACTCGGCACAGTCAATTTCTTTGCTATACACTAAAATGTATAAACACCCTCCTATTAAATGGACGACTCGACAAGAAATCGAGACGACTTCTCGTCTCGTCTCATATTCAAAACTTGAGTCTCGTCTCGACTCTCGTCTCAAATTTAAAATGTCACTCTCGAAAGGTTAATCTCGTCTCGTAAGCTATTTTAGTGCTCTAGTTTCGATTCTAACTCTTATCGCAAGTCGCAGCCTCGTCTCGTCTCGACATCGAGACAAGACGAGAAAAAAAATCGATTTCTCGTTTATCACTAAAAACAACTGTATCCATCAAGTAAAATAAATTAAGAAAGTGAACAGTACAAAGTTTAAATTAAATAACTATAGTAATTTACAGTTATATTTATGTAATTGTTGTTTTTTTTTCACAAGTTTCCCACATATTATAATGGGCTACCTATCTACAAAGTGAGCACATAGGGGTGTCACGCATTATGAACAAACTACGCCTGAACTGTTGAGAATGAACTTTAATTATTATGCTTTACGAAACAAACGATTCAACTGGAGAAAAATAGTCGAAAGTCATTAAAAAATATTAAAATTTTTACCCAAAAAACGTCAAATTTTTTGCGTTTGTGTGGGAATCCAATTTAATATGTCGTTGCGGAACTAATTCGTTCGTAAAGGGGTGATTTTATGTATTCAATTATCATTAAATAATTCTCTAATCGACTGTTTGTTAGTTTGGTTTATTTAAAACGTGAAATTTTAAAATATCCGTTTCGAAGGACCGGCCTTATAGAGTCTCGTCGATGTTGAAAAAAGTCGCCGAGACTTGAAACAATTTTATAATTAATTTATAATTGCCAAAACATTGAAATTTGACCACTAAAGTCAAAATTGTGCTTTTAAAATGGCGACTGTATTGATAATTTCGTTTATGTATTAGACGTCGTCTTTACGTTTATTGTTAAAACTTCTTGAAAAGTAATTTATTTTAATTGCAACTGACTGCACTAGCAAACCTTGAATGGTCTTTTGGTTAATTTTTTTTATAAGTAACGCTTTCTGATTTTTTAGAAGGTTGCATTATAATCATTTCTTGCATATTTTGATTGAAAATACCAACAAGAGACTTCTTGAAATAAACGCCCTGTAGAAATTATTTCAAACGTTATTAATTATTATTTTGTTTCAGTTAATTGAAATTGGTTTAAGTAATTGTTTAAAAAATAAGGGCTGAAAATTACATGCAGTTAAAGTAAACTCCTCCCTTATTTCCCACCAGAGTTCTACGTGAATTTTAGTTGGCTGTTGGATAGAAAACTCGATCACGGTAAAGCGGCAAATAGAAATCGATTGTAAAGGATGCGTAAAATGCCGACAATGCAATTTGATGTTCCGCTCTCGTAAGTAATTACTACGACTTTTAAGTGGGGAAATTTATAGTAAAAGTGACTGTAGTGAAGCTTCAAAAAGTCAGTCACGATAAAAGATTTGGTGGTGAATGTGTGTATCGACGAAATTTATGTTTGTTTAGTTTTTTTTGATTAATCTTTTGGTGTTGATTGTGAAGTTTTGTGGATTTTTTCTTCAATTACTTTCATATATGGAAACGAAAATTACCCTACTTGTGACAAAAATGAGTAAGTTTGGTGTTTTTTTTAAGGGTTGTTTTGGAAATTGTCGAGGGTGGTTTGCGTATTTTGGGAAAATTGCTCACAAACTTACAAAAATTGTGAAAATTTTGCGTCATGTTGCGCAAAAATTTGAAATTTTTTTGACGTTTCTTCTATCAACTGCCATAAATTATTCCGCTACTTGATCGTTGATAGGAACTTTATAGATTGTCTACAGGGTGGCCTTTTTGTAATTGACAGTTAACCATAAAATCGATCAATAACAAGCTTTTGTTGCTCACAATCATTAGATCATTTTCAAGGGGTGAAAATTCGATTTTTCACATTCTTTTTCAACAAGGGTCTCAGTTCCGATTTAAATTTATATTAATATAGCGATTCTCACTATCAATTTACATTAATTAATAATTACGACCGCAACTGTCCGATTCCATCAATAAACAAGTTAGAACTTTATAAATTAAACCATCGTGGTGGTATCTGAGTTTAAACACCTTAAGATTTAAATTAAAGTCGACGTGAGTCATACCTAAAATAAATGTAAATTACATTGAAAACGCATTACCTATTCGATGATGACTCGAAAAAAAAAGAGGAGCTTTCACCTGCTTTCGAAAGACAATTGCAAAATTTCGACTCCACCTCGCAGGGTTTTTTATCTATATCCTGCTTTACCCGCATTACCTGTCGATAAGGTATTTGACACCGTTTCCTGTGTTGTAGTAGTGATTTGTCATACAATAGGAAGTTATTGATCTTGTTACTTACAAATAAATTCCATGTCTTTGAACCTAATGTAGATGAATACTAAACAATTTAACGGGAAAAATGCGCTCGTTTTATGAGTAAGAAAACCGCAATGTTGATGGGAAATAATTACTTTACTAACCAGCACCCGTAGTTGTACACAAGTTCCGGTTTCTTTTTAATACGTTTGTTACCGAACCGCTCATACGTTTTTGAAAAAAAAATCCACATAGGCGAGCCAAAGCATCCCATTGCGTCTCAGTAGGTGTGTGAAAAGTTGTTTCGAAAAGTGCGCAATTTTTTTTCTTTTTTTTTTCTCTCCCGGCAATCTATAAACCACACAACTTAATTACCTAATTAAGTTTCTCACTTCTATTTCAACAAATTGCTTTGCTCTCCCAGACGAGTTTTTGTTGCCTGTCTATAATTTAATTGAAAGAGAGGTACGTGGTACGCGAGTGCAAAAAACACGCTTTAGCTTAAAGCGCAATTATTAGTTACTGTAACAGAGAGGAATTCTTCTATTTACTATAGGGAATTCCTTTTTATCGGAACACCCAGAGGCGCTTCGTCGAAAGCGAACCGACCAGTTGAGACTTGCAGAGAATGTTTGTATTGTTAGCTCACATACGTATGTGTCTAGTTTTGTCACCACACACGCGCTGTATAATTTTCGTAAAGTCGCATCGAAACAACTTCAACTCCTTTTTTTTAAATACAGGGTGATTCACAAAAAATACTAGAAAGCCTAGCTTTTTTGGATTTTAAATTCGATTAATAATTGTAATTTGCATAAAAAAGTCTTTGCAACTTTCTTAAAATAAAACTTGCAAGTTGTCACGATATGATTTTAAATAACGCCGAGAGTGGGCCGCACCCTTAATGCAGTAAGGGTAAACGCGCCCCTGATTACTATCGAACACTGTGGCGAGCCGATGATTAATTACAAACGTGAGTTTACATTACGCGCACTTTAAGATTAATTGGAATGTTTTAATTAATGGAATATAAGAATAAGGAAGGGGGCGGGGGGTAATTTTTGAAACAACAGTAGTTCATTAAACAAAGTGCTAGGACACTTGGTGGTGTAAAGGGGGTACCAACGAGCAACAAAGCAACTAGATGTTATTATAATTAAAGTTAGCACGTGTATAATTGTTAATCGCGCTCTTAAAACCGTCTCCTTTGTTAAAAAAACGCTAAAATAATAAAGGTCCCCGTTATTTGTCATAAGGCACCCCTTTTATTAATTTAATTAGTCGGGCTAATTTTTTTCTGTAATTTTTTTATTGTCACACGTGTACAAAGCGCGTTAATCGCACACTCTTAAAACCTTATCTTTTGTTATTAAACGCTAAAATAATAGAGATCCCCATTATTTGTCGTGAGGCACCCCTTTTATTAATTAATTTGGTTGGGCTATTTTTATTATGCAATTTTTAATAAACATTAATCGCACTCTTAAAACCATCTCTTTTGTTATTGAAAACGCTAAAATAGTAGAGGTCCGCGTTATTTGTCATAAGGCACCCCTTTTATTAATTTATTTCGTCGGGCTATTTTTATTATGCAATTTTCTAATTTTCGCAAGTGTAGAAACGTTAGTCGTACTTTTTTAAAACCTTCTCTTTTACCACCTTTTCTTTTGTTATTGAAAACGCTAAAGTAATAGAGGTCCCCGCTATTTGTCATAAGGCACCCCCTTTGAGAAATGATTTCGTCGGGATACTTTTATTCAGAAATTATTAAATTTTCGCACGTGTCAAACTTTAATCGCACTCTTAAAACCTTCTCTTTTGTTATTAAACGCTAAAATAGTTGAGGTCCCCGTTATTTGTCATAAGGCACCCCTTTTATTAATTTATTTTGTCGGGCTATTTTTTCTAGAGATTTTTATTTTTCGCATGTGTATAAAAACGTTAATCGCACTCTTAAAACCATCTCTTTTGTTATTAAACGCAAAAATAATAGAGGTCCCCGTTATTTGTCATAAGGTACCCCTTTTATTAATTTATTTCGTTGGACTATTTTTATTCTACAATTTTTTTATTTTCGCACGTGTATAGCGTTAATCCCACTCTTAAAACCTTATCTTTTGTTATACGCTAAAATAATAGAGGTCCCCGTTATTTGTCATAAGGCACCCCTTATTTTGTCGGGCTATTTTTTCTAGAGATTTTTATTTTTCGCATGTGTATAAACGTTAATCGCACTCTTAAAACCTTATCTTTTGTTGACCCCTGTTCTCTACGAAAACGGCTAAATTTAGTGGCCGTTAAAAATTTTTAAAACTCGCGGACCGCTAAATTTTTAGACGCAATTCTTATTTTCTATTATCAACTTTTATCAGATCGCTATATTAGTTTAATTTAGGAAGATACCCTGGATATACGATGAAATATATCCAATTTGATCGGCCGTTAAAACCATAATAATTAGCGGTTTGCGTAGAGAATACCCCTGGTTATACGCTAAAATAATAGAGGTCCCCGTTATTTGTCATAAGGCACCCCTTATTTTGTCGGGCTATTTTTTCTAGAGATTTTTATTTTTCGCATGTGTATAAACGTTAATCGCACTCTTAAAACCTTCTCTTTTGTTATTTAACGCAATAATAATAGAGGTCCCCGTTATTTGTCATAAGGCACCCCTTTTTATAATTTATTTCGTCGAGCTTATTTTTATTATGTAATTTTTAACGAAGTTTATAGTTATTCAATTATTCGAATTGCCGTTATAGTAGGTACCTACCTCTCTAAGCAATATGAGATAATTCATAATTGCGGGGGTTTAACCGTATTAGGAAAGTATCCATACGTTGATCCTCAACACAAACTACCCACTTGATGTTAATATTCATATTCCGGTTTAGCACGACTTTCCGTCATAAACAATGGGGGAAAAAATAAAGACAATGTTAGAGTTTCGAGGGGGCGCTGTTAAAAAAATTTGAAAAAAAAAATTTTTTTTAAGCGAAAATTATATAAACAAAAGATTGTTTTTATGGTATTAAAATTATATAGTTAAATTAAGTAACTAATAGAAAAGCGTGTAAGTGACATTAACCTCTGGTGTGCAAATAAACCGACGAGGTCGGAGTCGTGGGAACCTCTAGAGGACGTGTGGGCTTCTTCCTACACGCGCCCACGGTTCCGCTCCCCAGGTCATAACTAACTGCAATAGCCCAGCCCCAGATCGGTACCTCATGGCGAGACTTGCACACTATTCAAAATATTCGAAAGTTGTCTACATTCAAATAGACCGTGTTTATAAATAATCGATCAATTAAATTAATCGTCGGCATCGCTTTTAATTAAGATCAACTTTTTTTTCTCTCTTGTTCTCTCTCTCTGTCGAGTGTTAAATATTTATACAAGTTCAAATGTTTTGATACTCGATAAAAAAGTTTATTTTTGTATCCGAAAATTATTTTTAATTTGCAAAAAAGGGAAATCCTCTCTCGAGAAGGAAGAAGAAAAGGTAGTAGACTGATTTTAGACGTGTCATCATCGGATTTTTACTTTCAACTATAACTGCGGTGCCTCATCGAGACTTGGAGATTCCATCATATAAAGCAAAAAGTAAACGAATTAAAATAATATTCACGTACCTAACTCAACGTGATCTTATTATTCCTCTCTCTTTAAATTGAATTTCTACAGAGTGTTTTAAAAATAATTTGACCGCAGTATTTGATATTGTACGTTCGACTTACATCGTAAAATGTGTGCCAACCTGTCGAAGTCGTACATATCTAATTTTTATTATCAAAAGTTAATAAAAGGCATTGGATATTTAAGATATCAGCATAGCATGCGGATTAGTGTGCGTAACCTAATCAGTATATTAGAAGTGGGATAGTTGAGTCGAAAATTAATACGTTGTATAGTCGCTATGTGGAGATTCCTTCATTTAATTTCAAAGCTTTGTATGTTCGCTTAGTGGAGATTCCATTTCTGGAATCTGAATTTAAGTTCGTTGCTAATCTACTGTATATCAGAAGTGGGATAGCCGAGTCGAAAATTAATACTTTGCATATTCGCTATGTGGTGATTCATTTCCACTCCATCGAAGGGCAGTTTGAAGTTCAACAGATGGTCTCTCGCCACAACTCGTTGAGCACGCCCTGTATAAAGCATTATAATAGGTGTTGTGAACTTTATTGTATCCTATAACAATGTTGACATTCTGTATAGAAAAAATGTCTCGTACGAATTTAAGTTTTGGTTGTTGTTTATATGGGCGTGTGAACTTAAAAAAAAATCAGGGTTGAATAACATTACAAAACGGGCAATACGTTTGTAAAAGATGTGATCTGGAAAAAAGTAAGAGAGGTGACGGCAAGGTGGAGTCGGCGGCCAAGTGACTAGACAAACCACCCACATGAGGTGAGACACCTCACGCGGCGCTTCAACTTGGCATTCTCTCCTCATCTTCTTTTAAATATGGTAATACACCTCTATATGTATACGCGCCTTCCTCTCCGATATAGTAAAATCAAATTTTATAAATCGCATGCCGACTTTTCGTTAACCATATAGAATTGTTGCTTCTCTTTTAATTAATTTGACAAATTAAATTAATGTCGTTTTAATTTATAAAAAAAGAAAAAGTCGGCGGTCGTTAATTAAATTTCTAATGCGACAAAAGGAGGCAACGACTTTTGGGTTTTAAGATCACTTAAATTACCATTATTAAAATAACAATAAATACTATCTTAAATTTTAAATGTGTGTGCGATGGCGCACGGATTGCTTTAAACTCGATTATCATGTTTAATAATAATAATAAGATTTTTCTCACGTTTATTAGAATCGTATCGTGTGAAATTGTATATCTCGGCTTGTTCATAAAACGATACCTCTATAAAAATGTCACACACATTGTACTTAATGGAATAGAGATGTAACTGGTATATCGTCGGGGTCGTCTTTGGATTTGATAGAGAAGAGAGAGGTTATTTGTTAATTCTAGCCGCTAAAATAATATAGGTCCCCGTTATTTATCATAAGGCACCCCTTTTGTTAATTTATTTCGTCTGGCTATTTTTATTCTGCAAAAGTAAATTATGTAGTGTAAAGCCTTCGGGCTCAATAGGTTTACCTCGGGTTTCTTTGGAGCGATCTTAAAAAAGCTCTATTCTCTAAACTCTCTTTTGACTTAGCTTTTCTCTATGAGCTCTTCTCCACTAGTAATTTCCATTTTTTAATAATTAATACCACTGGAAGCATTCTGATGTTCTGTAAATCCTTCTTATACGTCTTGTAAATCTCTCTGCCTTACGAACCACTCCTGAGGCAACCTAGTCCATTCCATATTGTTTGACAGATTTATTTTATTCCATTATGAAGTTTTATTTCGCATCGCAACCTGTTCCTCAGTTCTTGTCGTGGACAATCGGAATAATTCTCTTCTGACTATTAACTCTCTCAGACTGTAATGCTCTGATGTCTTTGGAGTTTTCTTCAAGCCCGAACCTGTCTTTTAAGGTCTCATACACACCTTTCCTTCCGAACGAACGATCTCCAGATGCTACGGTTTGGCCAAACCTGCGCAAACAAGCCGGAACTATACTTAGCGCCCACACGTATCGACTTACTTTCCGGTTTAGCCTAAGCAGACAGGACTGCTATTACTTTGCGTCCACACGTACAGGCTTTTACTCTGACTAGGTCTGTTCAGGCCAAAACTACTCGGACTGACAGGCCAGGCCGAAGGCCGCCTGAACGATATCCACAAGCCGGCCTGAACAGACGAAGTCAAAGGCAGTACAGGCTGCCTGAACGATGACCACAAGCTCCACGTCCACGCGGAAGGCAGGCCTGTGTGTATGATGCAGGCTTACAGGCCTCTTCTATTCCTTACGCACCAACGACTTTCTTAAGATGTCCAGATGCTACGGTTTGGCCTGTGCAGGCCAAACCTGCACAGGTCAGCCAGAACTATACTTTGATCCCACACGTAGAAACTTACCTTCCGGTTTAGTCGGAAGTAACCGGAACTGTTACTTTGCGTCCACACATACAGGCTTTTACTCTAACTAGGTCTGTTCAGGCCAAAACTACTCGCACTGACAGGCCAGGCCGAAGGCCGCCTGAACGATGTCCACAAGCCGGCCTGCACAGTTGAATTCAAAGGCAGTACAGGCTGCCTGAACGATGACCACAAGCTCCACGTCCACGCGGAAGGCAGGCCTGTGTGTATGGTGCAGACTTACAGGCCTCTTCTATTCCTTACGCGCCTAACGACTTTCTTAAGATGTCCAGATGCTACGGTTTGGCCTGCACAGGCCGATACTTTGAACTGAACTATACTTTGAGCCCGCACGTAGAAACTTACCTTCCGGTTTAGTCGGAAGTAACCGGAACTGTTACTTTGCGTCCACACATACAGGCTTTTACTCCGACTAGGTCTGTGCAGGCCAAAACTACTCGGACTTACTGGGCCGCGCATTCAAGTTTTAAAGCAACGTTTAAAAGTGGGCTGTCCAGACCAAAGACCGCCTGAACTATGTCCACAGGCCTGCTTGCACAGGCAAAGGCAAAGTCAGTACAGGCCTCCTGAACGATATCCACACGGAAGGCAGGCCTGTATGTGTGTGTGGCGCAGGCTTTACAGACCTCTTCTATTCCTTACTCGCTTAACAGCTTTCTTAAGGTTCGTCTACACACACAGGCCTTGCCTTTCGTTTTGACCTCCAGTTTGGCCTGTTCAGACCGCCTGAACGGTGTCCACACGCCTGCACAGGACAAACCGGAAGGCGGGCCTGTGTGTGGATGTGTGTAGCACGCTTTACAGACCTCTTCTATTCCTTACGCGTCTAACGGCTTTCTTAAGGTTCGTTCACACACACAACCCTTGCCTTCCGGTTTGGCCTATGCAGGCCACTTGAACGCTGTCCAGGCGCTCCGGTTTGGCCTGTGCACTGTGCGGCCTGCACAGTCCACAGGCCTGTGGCCTGTGGACTGGCCATTAAGGTCTTCAGCGCACAGTATAGACCAGCTATTGGCATGCAACCGGCTATTATAGCCATTTAATAGCTCTTAGAGAAGCGACCATTCATTAATTACCGTTAATTAAAACTGGAAGAACATGAAGAATCTTTTTTAATAATGCTAGTTCCATCTTCGTAAAACTTCTGAAATCCAAAGAGCACTTTTGGGTCTCGTTTAAAACTGCACTGAAAATGTTTACTTCTTCACTGTTTTTTTCGTAATCAACAACCAATATTTAAGCGCGTGCGATTGTTTGATCACAACCCGTTCGTGCCTTTTTTGAGTTTTATTTTCGTTTATTTTTTCTATTTTTGGCCTATCGATTACATTACGTCGTTACGATAAGCCTTTATGTGAGCCATAATTTTAATTTAATTGTTCTCTTATACATATTTGCTTAAAATAATAAGCATCTGCGTGTCTCAACAAGACTCGCCGAGTAAATAATTATGCAGATACTTAAGTCTTTAGATCCAGAGCAAGCAATGTATATTCATGGGTTCCCCGGGTGGCACACGCAATTACAATAAATATTTCGAACCACCTACGAGAGTTTGCTTTTAAAACTATATACGTTTCAATTTAGTATAAGTAAAGAGATATTTTTTCGTTAATTAATATTGCATTTCTTCGGCTCGCTCGGAGAAAATGCATCTCACATCGAAAGGGAGTCCTCGCGCGAGGGAATTTCTTGGCAAGTGTGCTATTTTTTGAATTTGCAAATTAGATGGAAATAAATATTGTAATAGAATGTGAGATTTGTTTCGTGAGTCAGAAAGTTATTCTCGGATAGACGGTTTTTAGACCCCCTACGGACGGTGCACTGACTTTTGCAATTTTAGATCAAGGTGCCAAAGGATCAGCTGATTCGCTTCAACTTTCGTTAGTTTCGCTACTTGCATACCAAATAGTCTAATCAATTATTCTCTTCTTTTTTTTGCTCGATCATAATGTGATTTAAGTCTTTTAACTATAATATTTTAATTAAACGACGGAAATTAAATTTTATAGTTTAGGGGGTGAGCAGGTCGCTCTAATATTTTTATTTTTTCTAACGAAGTTTACATCAATCTCTCATTAAATTAAGTTGTAATTGTGGGTGCAATTGGAAGTAATTTTAAGTTGTTAATGTACTTCTTTGAGGATTTCAGGAAATATCAGTCATTCGCTTTGAAGTTTTTATGAGAAAACATAGTAACTTTTACCATTATAAAATCTATTTTTTAACTAACTAATCGAGCTCGTGTTGTTACCAAGTGAATTTCGTTTTATTTCAACTTTATCTAATACATTTTTTGGCTATAGAAACTTTATTTGTATACACGGTGCACGATATAATATGAAATCGATAGTTCAAGGGTCGGAATATCGCGTGCTGTCTGCTTTTATACGTCATGGTCGTTTGTTCTTCGTCTTTAGTTCGATTTTCGCCCTACTAAATGCACCGAGCCTGCCAAAACACATTAAAACTAACTATTGCCATAAATCACCAAGAATTTCCATTTTGCAACACTCAAATCAACTATACAGGATGTTTTCCGCGTTATTGATTCCTCGTCAGTCCCCCATAATTCCTCTCTCTTTATTATTATGTTTACCCTTGGGAAATTAAAGTTGCTCATTTAAGAATTCTTAATCCAGAAGCTTGCATCAGGTAGCAAAATGTCCTATTGTTTCAACAAGTTTATTTTATAAACTCGACAGTGATCCAATATTAAATTTCGGTTACTCCGCGCGCTCTGTTGCACCTGTTTCTGAAAGAGTACCGTAAACTCGAGAAAATTATTTTTCTATGTAAATCAAGTTTGACTGCATCGCGTTAAAAAAATTATGTATTTAATATCCAATTTCTTCAACGTAATAGCTCATATAGTCTTAAAACTATTTTAAAAACAAAAAGTGGCCTACTGAGTAGCTGTAGCACGTTCCATTTACCCGCCAGTGCGGAAATTTAATGCAAAACTAGTTTAATTATTTGTTCTCATTATATTCGCAAATTTATTACTTACAATTAAATTACTGTTTTAATTTGTACTTGCGAATGTGTATTTTGAGCCTTAACAATTTCAAAGAGGACTTCTAAAGACACAAAGCGACTCCCAACGGCGTCAAAAATAAAAATTTAAGGTTTAATACATCGTCATCGTATACGTATAAGCTGCAGTTTTCTCTATTTTTGTAATGTAACACCTTGTATATTTTCTAGAATAACACTTTCTTAAACAATTCATTCTTTAGATATCGTCAGTTGAGGTTGAAGGATAAATTAGGATTACAACTTTCCCAATAATGTGATTTTTCTAAATATTTTTAAATGTAACACCCTGTATATTTTTGCATTTTTGAATTCCTTATAAAGTAAGCTTCAAAAATAATTTAGTTTGACTAGTCCAAAATGGATCGTTCTCGAGATATCGTCACTTTAGTTTGAAGGGTGAATTAGAATTACCACTGTCCCAATAATGTGATTTTTCTCAATTTTTTTAAATGTAACACCCTGTATATTTTTGCACTTTTGAATTCCTTATAAAGTAAACTTCAAAAATTATTTGAGTTTGACTAGTCCAAAATGGATCGTTCTCGAGATATCGTCACTTTAGTTTGAAGAGTGAATTAGAATTACCACTGTCCCAATAATGTGATTTTTCTCAATTTTTTTAAATGTAACACCCTGTATATTTTTGCATTTTTGAATTCCTTATAAAGTAAGCTTCAAAAATTATTTGAGTTTGACGAGTCCAAAACGGATCGTTCTCGAGATATCATCACTTTAGTTTGAAGGGTGAATTAGAATTACCACTGTCCCAATAATGTAATTTTTCTCAATTTTTTTAAATGTAACACCCTGTATATTTTTGCATTTTTGAATTCCTTATAAAGTAAGCTTCAAGAATTATTTGAGTTTGACGAGTCCAAAACGGATCGTTCTCGAGATATCATCACTTTAGTTTGAAGGGTGAATTAGAATTACCACTGTCCCAATAATGTAATTTTTCTCAATTTTTTTAAATGTAACACCCTGTATATTTTTGCATTTTTGAATTCCTAATAGAGTATGCTTCAAAAATGATTTGGGTTTGACGAGTCCAAAACGAGTCGTTCTTCAGATATCGTCACTTTAGTTTGAAGGAGGAATTAGAATTACCACTGTCCCAATAATGTGATTTTTCTAAAAAAATTTAAATGCAACACCCTGTATATTTTTACATTTTTCAATTCCTTATAAAGTCAGCTTCAGTTAACGAGTCCGAAGCAACCCATTCTTCGGATATTAAATTTTTTGTTAGAAATTTGTAGAAAGTTGGGGTTGTGGGAGTGAGCTTAATTTCTTAATTATTGGAAAGAGCCCATAGCCCATGGTATGTATACTGTAAGTATACTTTTGGAATCGCAAAGTACCTATTTATCGGTTTAATGTAATTTTAATTATTGTTAAAAAGTTTTTGAACATTGAACTTGTGAATGCGTAAATTGTAATTCAAAGAAATTTACCAAAAGTGGTTTGTGCGAAGAATTCAAAATAATTATTTTTTATATATTAAACATAATAGTTTTATTAATTATCGGTCGTCGTTTTGGCGCCTCTTAATAACAAACTAGAGCCCGGGGCCATTTTCAACTTAAGGTCTATCGGTACCGCGCGTTTATTCTTTTCAAAATGAAAATATTCGCCCCAAATAATTTTTTTTTTTATTTTTACGTAACTATGCGTACGCCGATTCTTCTAATTTAGTTATTTAGCATAAACTATTAAGGACAAAAGAGTAAAAGTTGGTATTTAATTAACCCCCGGTCGGTCTTCATTTACATCAGTTTAATTTAGTTAGTCGAGGGCGTGTATCGTAATCTTCTTACATACCGATCTAATCGAGATGAGTTATAGTCTCGGGAGCCCTTAACTAGAGCCCCCCTTTTGCTTCTTTTTTTCCCTATTTTTTTTTGTAAAGGTTAACATAGTGTTCGACCTCTCGCGGTGTCGACATGTAGAGGTATCCTTTGGTGTACTCAGCAGCTCACATGTCAAGATTCTCGTCTTCATTTAAATATTATAAATCTTGATAAATGAAAGTGAATTTTTTTCAATTTGGTTTGGTGGTTAATTTAAATATTTACAATTTTAATAAATAAAAATTACAAAAGCGTCTTTGTATAAATAGAAGGAGCAGCTGAATGAAGATAACTTCATTTGCAAAACTTATTATTTGAATGACCTTATAACAATCTTATCACCTGTACGTAGAATTATTATTGTATATTTTAAGTTTATTAAAACGTATTTGTTTCATTTTTGAATATTTAGCGTTGGAATATAAATTTATTTTTATCTCAAGGAGTACCAGGAGTTCGTGCACTCCCCTCGAACTCCTCACCATCAGAAATATCCTTTTTATTTTGATATCATAATAGTCACATTATGAAAAATAGTTAGAAGAACTTTTAAATAATAAGAATTTGATATATAGGGTGTAACAAAAGGTATTGTCCATACTCTGTACATTAAGGGATGATGGGTGATACGTTAAGTCAAATTTTTGGTCTAATGACTAGGTTATAACGGTTTTATTAAAAAATATATAGTTTTATAGCCAACATTATTACAAATGAGAAAAATAATATTTGTAACGCCATTTTTAAAGATGGTGGCCTTTAGTGTATATCTACATCCCTATATGCTTATATTAAATATTTAAATTTATTGGATCTTTCTAACATTTATTTTTTAATTTCAGATGACAGGGAAGCGATCTCGAAGTTTTAAATGTGCGGTCCATCACAGGGACCGAGAGGTTTCCTCTGAAAACGACTTCCATCTACTTCTGGTCGAACCTCCTGTATTCCGAAGGTAAAAATATATGTATTTTTAACTATTTTAAATTGTTTGGCGCAGGAAACGAAAAATTCTCTCTATGCAACGGAAATTGTAAAAACAATGAAAAGAGAAATAAAAATTAAATTTGACGCGACCAAAGCTGCTAGAAATAGAGTAGACGCGACGTTAAGCGGCGTCCCGACGAATAATTTAAAACATTTCTTTAATAAGTACCAAAATAAGAAAAAAAAAGCGCCCGTCGATTTGTATAGCCTCTTATTAAAAAAAGCAAAAAAGTTTGATGAAATTATAAATGTATAAGATTTGAAATTAAGTAATTAAATAATTAGCAGTTGTAAAAAAATATGTTTTTAATTAAACTTTTTAATTATTTGAGATAATTGTCAATTAAATACACGCTAATGAATTTCTAATTTATTAATTTGTGTCCTATTAATTTACTTAACTTTTAACTGTAATTTCGACTTTTTATTTAACTCGCAATCGCCCTTCTTTAATTCCGTCTTCCGGAGTGCTTTTGCTTCGCAGAAACTCAAGCAAACACTTCTTCTAGGTATTACATTTTGGTCCTTTTGAATCACAGTATCGCATATACTGCGATCTTCTCAATTTTACTTCTTTTGTCTTTTATTTAGAGCATTTTCTTTTCGCAGCCCCAACAATGTGATTTTTCTCACTTTTTTTAAATGTAATACCCTGTATATTTTTGCATTTTTGAATTCCTTATAAAGCAAGCTTCAGAAATGATTTGGGTTTGACGAGTCGAAAACTAGTCGTTCTTGAGATATCGTCACTTTAGTTTGAAGGATGAATTAGAATTACCACTGTCCCAATAATGTGATTTTTCTCAATTTTTTATAATGTAACACCCTCTATATTTTTGCATTTTTGAATTCCTTATAAAGCAAGCAATCAGAAATGATTTGCGTTTGACGAGTCGAAAAGTAGTCGTTCTTGAGATATCGCCACTTTAGTTTGAAGGATGAATTAGAATTACCACTGTCCCAATAATGTGATTTCTCTCGATTTTTTTAAATGTAACACCCTGTATATTTTTGCATTTTTGAATTCCTTATAAAGCAAGCTTCAGAAATGATTTGGGTTTGACGAGTCGAAAACTAGTCGTTCTTGAGATATCGTCACTTTAGTTTGAAGGATGAATTAGAATTACCACTGTCCCAATAATGTGATTTCTCTCGATTTTTTTATAATGTAACACCCTCTATATTTTTGCATTTTTGAATTCCTTATAAAGCAAGCAATCAGATGTGATTTGCGTTTTACGAGTCGAAAAGTAGTCGTTCTTGAGATATCGCCACTTTAGTTTGAAGGATGAATTAGAATTACCACTGTCCCAATAATGTGATTTCTCTCGATTTTTTTGAATGTAACACCCTGTATATTTTTGCATTTTTGAATTCCTTATAAAGCAAGCTTCAGAAATGATTTGGGTTTGACGAGTCGAAAACTAGTCGTTCTTGAGATATCGTCACTTTAGTTTGAAGGATGAATTAGAATTACCACTGTCCCAATAATGTGATTTCTCTCGATTTTTTTATAATGTAACACCCTCTATATTTTTGCATTTTTGAATTCCTTATAAAGCAAGCAATCAGATGTGATTTGCGTTTGACGAGTCGAAAAGTAGTCGTTCTTGAGATATCGCCACTTTAGTTTGAAGGATGAATTAGAATTACCACTGTCCCAATAATGTGATTTCTCTCGATTTTTTTGAATGTAACACCCTGTATATTTTTGCATTTTTGAATTCCTTATAAAGCAAGCTTCGGAAATGATTTGGGTTTGACTAGTCGAAAAGGAGTCGTTCTTGAGATATCGTCACTTTAGTTTGAAGGATGAATTAGAATTACCACTGTCCCAATAATGTGATTTTTCTCAATTTTTTTAAATATAACACCCTGTATATTTTTGCATTTTTGAATTCCTTATAAAGCAAGCAATCAGAAATGATTTGCGTTTGACGAGTCGAAAAGTAGTCGTTCTTGAGATATCGCCACTTTAGTTTGAAGGATGAATTAGAATTACCACTGTACCAATAATGTGATTTTTCTCAATTTTTTATAATGTAACACCCTCTATATTTGTGCATTTTTGAATTCCTTAGAAAGCAAGCTTCAGAAATGATTTGGGTTTGACAAGTCGAAAACTAGTCGTTCTTGAGATATCGTCACTTAGTTTGAAGGATGAATTAGAATTACCACTGTCCCAATAATGTGATTTTTCTCAATTTTTTTAAATATAACACCCTGTATATTTTTGCATTTTTGAATTCCTTATAAAGCAAGCAATCAGAAATGATTTGCGTTTGACGAGTCGAAAAGTAGTCGTTCTTGAGATATCGCCACTTTAGTTTGAAGGATGAATTAGAATTACCACTGTACCAATAATGTGGTTTTTCTCAATTTTTTATAATGTAACACCCTCTATATTTGTGCATTTTTGAATTCCTTAGAAAGCAAGCTTCAGAAATGATTTGGGTTTGACAAGTCGAAAACTAGTCGTTCTTGAGATATCGTCACTTAGTTTGAAGGATGAATTAGAATTACCACTGTCCCAATAATGTGATTTTTCTCAATTTTTTTAAATGTAACACCCTGTATATTTTTGCATTTTTGAATTCCTTATAAAGCAAGCTTCGGAAATGATTTGGGTTTGACTAGTCGAAAAGGAGTCGTTCTTGAGATATCGTCACTTTAGTTTGAAGGATGAATTAGAATTACCACTGTCCCAATAATGTGATTTCTCTCGATTTTTTTAAATGTAACACTCTGTATATTTTTGCATTTTTGAATTCCTTATAAAGCAAGCTTCGGAAATGATTTGGGTTTGACGAGTCGAAAACTAGTCGTTCTTGAGTTATCGTCACTTTAGTTTGAAGGATGAATTAGAATTACCACTGTCCCAACAATGTGATTTTTCTCACTTTTTTTAAATGTAATACCCTGTATATTTTTGCATTTTTGAATTCCTTATAAAGCAAGCTTCAGAAATGATTTGAGTTTGACGAGTCGAAAACTAGTCGTTCTTGAGATATCGTCACTTTAGTTTGAAGGATGAATTAGAATTACCACTGTACCAATAATGTGATTTTTCTCAATTTTTTATAATGTAACACCCTCTATATTTGTGCATTTTTGAATTCCTTAGAAAGCAAGCTTCATAAATGATTTGGGTTTGACGAGTCGAAAACTAGTCGTTCTTGAGATATCGTCACTTAGTTTGAAGGATGAATTAGAATTACCACTGTCCCAATAATGTGATTTTTCTCAATTTTTTTAAATGTAACACCCTGTATATTTTTGCATTTTTGAATTCCTTATAAAGCAAGCTTCGGAAATGATTTGGGTTTGACTAGTCGAAAAGGAGTCGTTCTTGAGATATCGTCACTTTAGTTTGAAGGATGAATTAGAATTACCACTGTCCCAATAATGTGATTTCTCTCGATTTTTTTAAATGTAACACTCTGTATATTTTTGCATTTTTGAATTCCTTATAAAGCAAGCTTCGGAAATGATTTGGGTTTGACTAGTCGAAAAGGAGTCGTTCTTGAGATATCGTCACTTTAGTTTGAAGGATGAATTAGAATTACCACTGTCCCAATAATGTGATTTCTCTCGATTTTTTTAAATGTAACACCCTGTATATTTTTGCATTTTTGAATTCCTTATAAAGCAAGCTTCGGAAATGATTTGGGTTTGACGAGTCGAAAACTAGTCGTTCTTGAGTTATCGTCACTTTAGTTTGAAGGATGAATTAGAATTACCACTGTCCCAATAATGTGATTTTTCTCAATTTTTTTAATGTAACACCCTCTATATTTTTGCATTTTTGAGATTGTAGAGGTCTTATCGATCCTCATCTATTAGTAAAAACTAATAATTTCGGCCTTAGTTATGGTTAATCCTAGTATCCCACTTCTGAAACCTAATCTAGTCGTAAACACAGTCAAACCTTACCCGATTTAAGCCTGTTTAAAATCACTTTGGGGTATTCATTTCCCAACACGTTTGTATCTTTGTCATCTTCTCCACTTGTAAAGAGCCATTAGTGTCCTTTTTTATTTAATAATCATCCTTGTGTAGTAGGTACTTTAGTTTTGTTTTTAATTTTTAATAAATAAAGCGAATATAAGTAACGAATAATTTTGTTTTGTTCCAGAATGGTTCGGATAATAGCGGAGGAATTTCTAACGGATGAAAGAGACCGGAAGTACTATGCAGATCATTACACCTGCTGCCCTCCACCACTCTTCATAATCATCATTACATTAGTTGAGGTTAGTGTCTTTATGATATTTGCATATTTAAATAGTAAATTAGGTTCCCACAATGGGATAATTAAAACTGTTTGGGAAATCTTTATTGTTGCGTATAAAAACGTCGTGCGAAGTCTTTTCATGAGAGCTATTATAGCACTTTGGTGTAATTGATAATTATTGTAATTTATTCTTACGAAAAAGAAATAACTAAATACAAATTGTACAGTTATATTTTAACCATTTTATACTTAATTTGTAAATATGTACTATCAAACTTTCTTTTTGTCTTTTTCTTTTAATTTTGTGGTTTTATTTATTTTTTTCCCTTCTCATTTTCTGTTGTGCCGAGTTAATTTGCAAATGGAGCGTACGGCTCGTGGGACCAATTCAGATGTTGCTCTCAAAATAAACGGAGTGGATTTTTTCAGACGTATTTATCCTAATTTAATAGAAAAATAGGGGAGAGAATTTACGTACAGCTGCCACAAAATATTTCGGTAAATTAGAAAATTTATATACAATAAATCATTTATCTTCTTTTATTGTTCAACATTGCAGAGAGTTTGAGGATTATCCACCTACAATGGATAATTAATTACCGTACGCTCAAATTTCTCGCCCTGGTCCTTTTAATGCGAATAATTGTGTTTTGCACCGCATATTAACACGCCGTTGTGTAAGAATCAAATTTTTATACAAATCTCGGTGAGAAGAGAAACTCGAAAAAATGTGCAAACAATAGTAAAAGTTAAAATAATAGTTAACGGCGCCTCATTGTTTTGTATTGGGCTTTGTTTGGTACACCATACAGCGGTGAAATTTATTAATAAACGTGCTTTTATATTATGTACGCTTATTTTGTATGCAAAGTAGATAAGACTATATAAAATCTGCTTTGCACACGATGAACTTGCAGAATCTTAATTTGACCATACAAGCGAGCAGGTCTGGAACTCCTAGCTCTTCGGCTCGCGATTACAATCGAAAAAAAAATTTG
Organism: Malthinus seriepunctatus; assembly: GCA_963924605.1. Lineage (NCBI taxonomy): Eukaryota > Metazoa > Arthropoda > Insecta > Coleoptera > Cantharidae > Malthinus > Malthinus seriepunctatus. The sequence continues at coordinate 10,931,301 of OZ004603.1, forward strand.
CAATTCGACGACGATTTATCGAAATTTTAATTTCTCGCTAATTTTTCTAATTTGATAAATCCGACGCGCGTAATAAATAATTCCATCGACCTCAATACGGCCCTGTTCTCATCGTGCGATTTCATTGCTCTAATTAATTCGTACGTAACAGGTCATGGTAAAAATTACGACTTTAAAAGAAAAATTAAATTTTAAATAAGTAACGTGTATTAAAATTATTAAATACCTACCGTGTAAGCTTTAAGTTCGTTATGAGAGAAAAATGACATTGCGTGTTTGCAACGATAGAGTCGAGCAATTAAAAAAAAACTTTAATTGCGACACGCAATTTTGATTAATTTAGTTAATGCACCTTAATTAAATATAATTAAAGAAAATATAAATTAATCCGCACTTAAGTGAAAATAAGTGATTTTTCTTACTCAACTCGTCGAGAGAGTGCGTGCAGCGGATCAAAAATTACTCCATCCCTCTTAACGAGTCTTACGACTAAATTTATATCTACATCTGCACGTTTTGTTGGCGAAAGAGAAAGATTCAGGTTGGTAGGAAGTAATCAATTTAGGTAGCCCGGTGTTTCCACAAATGTGGAAACATATGTCGTTTAGGGCACGTGCTTTGTTTAGATGAGAAATTCTACCCCTAAATGATCCATCTTGCTATTTCTTCCTTTCGAGTGAGAAAAGGAAGAAAAGTATACGTGTGTAAATGTTACGAATTCACGTGCTCGACATTAAATGTATCGTTAGAGAAACCAGAGATGGGGAAACGGTCCAAAGTCATAACAATCTAATTACCTCAAAGTCTGCTTTTTTTCTCGACTTTAAAAGAATTTAGAAATGACGTTTTAAATTTAAAATTAGTTAAAAGCATCTGTTTTTACACATAATACGGATGCCATGTGCTTGTGAATTGACATTTACCTTTAAGAAAGTTAATCACATTATTTTTATTACAGTTGGGGTTCTTTATATACTACTCGGTGAGCACAGGGGAGCTCAATCCCGCTGGTCCAGTTCCAAGAGATTCGATTTTTATATACAGACCTGACAAAAGGATAGAAATATGGAGATTTCTACTGTATATGATGCTTCATGCAGGGTAAGTGTTCGAGTTAATTAATTATGCCCTTTTAAGAATTTTCCATAAACAAAAGCTATACCTACCTAAGAGATCTCAGCCATTCGAAGGATTCTCCGCAATGTTAGCATCGGTTTTGAATTTTCTAAATACTAAATCTGTGTTTTTTTCAACTTTTTTAAATGCAACACCCTGTATATTTTTACATATTCGAGTTCCTCATACAATTTCGGTTATAAATGAAGTACTGTTGATTTGGTCTAACTCGTATCGTTCTCGAGATGTAGTCACTTTAGTGTTACATTTAGATGCATTTCCTCCCTCAGACGAAAATTGTTATTTTTCTCGACTTTTTTCAATGTAACGCTTTGTATATTTTTATGTATTCGAATTCCTTATAAGATTTCGGTTGTAAATAATGTAATCATGTAATGTTTATTTGATCTAACTCGAATAGTTCTCGAGATGTAGTCACTTTAGTGTTACGTTTAGATACATTTCTTCCCTCATACGAAAACTGTGATTTTTCTCGACTTTTTTCAACGTAACGCCTGGTATATTTTTACGTATTCGAATTCCTCATAAAATTTCGGTTGTAAATGATGTAATGTTTATTTGATCTAACTCGTATCGTTCTCGAGATGTAGTCAGTTTAATGTTACGTTTAGATGCATTTCCTCCCTCAGACGAAAATTGTTTTTCTCGACTTTTTTCAATGTAACGCCCTGTATATTTTTACATATTCGAATTCCCCATAAAATTTCGGTTATTAATGATGTAATGTTTATTTGATCTGACTCGAATAGTTCTCGAGATGTACGATGTAGTCACTTTAGTGTTACCGTGTTACGTTTAGATACATTTCTTCCCTCATACGAAAAGTGTGATTTTTCTCGACTTTTTTCAATGTAACGCCTTGTATATTTTTACGTATTCGAATTCCTTATAAGATTTCGGTTGTAAATAATGTAATGTTTATTTGATCTAACTCGAATAGTTCTCGAGATGTAGTCACTTTAGTGTCACGTTTAGATGCATTTCTTCCCTCATACGAAAAGTGTGATTTTTCTCGACTTTTTTCAATGTAACGCCTTGTATATTTTTACGTATTCGAATTCCTTATAAGATTTCGGTTGTAAATAATGTAATGTTTATTTGATCTAACTCGAATAGTTCTCGAGATGTAGTCACTTTAGTGTCACGTTTAGATGCATTTCTTCCCTCATACGAAAAGTGTGATTTTCTCGACTTTTTTCAATGTAACGCCTTGTATATTTTTACGTATTCGAATTTCTTATAAGATTTCGGTTGTAAATAATGTAATGTTTATTTGATCTAACTCGAATAGTTCTCGAGATGTAGTCACTTTAGTGTCACGTTTAGATGCATTTCTTCCCTCATACGAAAAGTGTGATTTTTCTCGGCTTTTTTCAATGTAACGCCTTGTATATTTTTACGTATTCGAATTCCTTATAAGATTTCGGTTGGAAATAATGTAATGTTTATTTGATCTAACTCGAATAGTTCTCGAGATGTAGTCACTTTAGTGTCACGTTTAGATGCATTTCTTCCCTCATACGAAAAGTGTGATTTTCTCGACTTTTTTCAATGTAACGCCTTGTATATTTTTACGTATTCGAATTCCTTATAAGATTTCGGTTGTAAATAATGTAATGTTTATTTGATCTAACTCGAATAGTTCTCGAGATGTAGTCACTTTAGTGTCACGTTTAGATGCATTTCTTCCCTCATACGAAAAGTGTGATTTTCTCGACTTTTTTCAATGTAACGCCTTGTATATTTTTACGTATTCGAATTCCTTATAAGATTTCGGTTGTAAATAATGTAATGTTTATTTGATCTAACTCGAATAGTTCTCGAGATGTAGTCACTTTAGTGTCACGTTTAGATGCATTTCTTCCCTCATACGAAAAGTGTGATTTTTCTCGGCTTTTTTCAATGTAACGCCTTGTATATTTTTACGTATTCGAATTCCTTATAAGATTTCGGTTGTAAATAATGTAATGTTTATTTGATCTAACTCGAATAGTTCTCGAGATGTAGTCACTTTAGTGTCACGTTTAGATGCATTTCTTCCCTCATACGAAAAGTGTGATTTTCTCGACTTTTTTCAATGTAACGCCTTGTATATTTTTACGTATTCGAATTCCTTATAAGATTTCGGTTGTAAATAATGTAATGTTTATTTGATCTAACTCGAATAGTTCTCGAGATGTAGTCACTTTAGCGTCACGTTTAGATGCATTTCTTCCCTCATACGAAAAGTGTGATTTTCTCGACTGTTTTCAATGTAACGCCTTGTATATTTTTACGTATACGAATTCCTTATAAGATTTCGGTTGTAAATAATGTAATGTTTATTTGATCTAACTCGAATAGTTCTCGAGATGTAGTCACTTTAGCGTCACGTTTAGATGCATTTCTTCCCTCATACGAAAAGTGTGATTTTTCTCGACTTTTTTCAATGTAACGCCTTGTATATTTTTACGTATTCGAATTCCTTATAAGATTTCGGTTGTAAATAATGTAATGTTTATTTGATCTAACTAGAATAGTTCTCGAGATGTAGTCACTTTAGTGTCACGTTTAGATGCATTTCTTCCCTCATACGAAAAGTGTGATTTTTCTCGGCTTTTTTCAATGTAACGCCTTGTATATTTTTACGTATTCGAATTCCTTATAAGATTTCGGTTGGAAATAATGTAATGTTTATTTGATCTAACTCGAATAGTTCTCGAAATGTAGTCACTTTAGCGTCACGTTTAGATGCATTTCTTCCCTCATACGAAAAGTGTGATTTTTCTCGGCTTTTTTCAATGTAACGCCTTGTATATTTTTACGTATTCGAATTCCTTATAAGATTTCGGTTGGAAATAATGTAATGTTTATTTGATCTAACTCGAATAGTTCTCGAGATGTAGTCACTTTAGTGTCACGTTTAGATGCATTTCTTCCCTCATACGAAAAGTGTGATTTTCTCGACTTTTTTCAATGTAACGCCTTGTATATTTTTACGTATTCGAATTCCTTATAAGATTTCGGTTGTAAATAATGTAATGTTTATTTGATCTAACTCGAATAGTTCTCGAGATGTAGTCACTTTAGTGTCACGTTTAGATGCATTTCTTCCCTCATACGAAAAGTGTGATTTTCTCGACTTTTTTCAATGTAACGCCTTGTATATTTTTACGTATTCGAATTCCTTATAAGATTTCGGTTGTAAATAATGTAATGTTTATTTGATCTAACTCGAATAGTTCTCGAGATGTAGTCACTTTAGTGTCACGTTTAGATGCATTTCTTCCCTCATACGAAAAGTGTGATTTTTCTCGACTTTTTTCAATGTAACGCCTTGTATATTTTTACGTATTCGAATTCCTTATAAGATTTCGGTTGTAAATAATGTAATGTTTATTTGATCTAACTCGAATAGTTCACGAGATGTAGTCACTTTAGTGTCACGTTTAGATGCATTTCTTCCCTCATACGAAAAGTGTGATTTTCTCGACTTTTTTCAATGTAACGCCTTGTATATTTTTACGTATTCGAATTCCTTATAAGATTTCGGTTGTAAATAATGTAATGTTTATTTGATCTAACTCGAATAGTTCTCGAGATGTAGTCACTTTAGTGTCACGTTTAGATGCATTTCTTCCCTCATACGAAAAGTGTGATTTTTCTCGGCTTTTTTCAATGTAACGCCTTGTATATTTTTACGTATTCGAATTCCTTATAAGATTTCGGTTGTAAATAATGTAATGTTTATTTGATCTAACTCGAATAGTTCTCGAGATGTAGCCACTTTAGCGTCACGTTTAGATGCATTTCTTCCCTCATACGAAAAGTGTGATTTTTCTCGACTTTTTTCAATGTAACGCCTTGTATATTTTTACGTATTCGAATTCCTTATAAGATTTCGGTTGTAAATAATGTAATGTTTATTTGATCTAACTCGAATAGTTCACGAGATGTAGTCACTTTAGTGTCACGTTTAGATGCATTTCTTCCCTCATACGAAAAGTGTGATTTTCTCGACTTTTTTCAATGTAACGCCTTGTATATTTTTACGTATTCGAATTCCTTATAAGATTTCGGTTGTAAATAATGTAATGTTTATTTGATCTAACTCGAATAGTTCTCGAGATGTAGTCACTTTAGCGTCACGTTTAGATGCATTTCTTCCCTCATACGAAAAGTGTGATTTTTCTCGACTTTTTTCAATGTAACGCCTTGTATATTTTTACGTATTCGAATTCCTTATAAGATTTCGGTTGTAAATAATGTAATGTTTATTTGATCTAACTCGAATAGTTCTCGAGATGTAGTCACTTTAGTGTCACGTTTAGATGCATTTCTTCCCTCATACGAAAAGTGTGATTTTTCTCGGCTTTTTTCAATGTAACGCCTTGTATATTTTTACGTATTCGAATTCCTTATAAGATTTCGGTTGGAAATAATGTAATGTTTATTTGATCTAACTCGAATAGTTCTCGAAATGTAGTCACTTTAGCGTCACGTTTAGATGCATTTCTTCCCTCATACGAAAAGTGTGATTTTTCTCGACTTTTTTCAATGTAACGTCCTGTATATTTTTACATATTTCTATTCCTCATGAAATTTCAGTTATAAATGATGTAATGTTTATTTGATCTAACTCCTATCGTTCTTGAGAAGTGTCACGTTTAGATGCATTTCCTCCCTCATACGAAAACTGTGATTTTTCTCGACGTTTTTCACTGCAACCCAGTATCTTGAGATATTCTGTGTTCTGATTAAATTTGTATGAAAAATGTCGTTAGGTTTGTCAGGTCTAACTCGAACTGTTTTTAAGGTTCTCGAGATTGTAATTTGTAGCCAAGTCTGGTTGAACGTTTAATTTAATTGCCGATACCTTAAAACAGATAAAAGTTAAGAATTTTTCAAAATTTCTTATTTTGTAAACCATAGTATTTTTATATTATTGTTTAACTTTTTTTTTCGTACATAAATAATTAACTAATTTGTGTATTAAAAGATGCCGAATTAAAGGATGGCACAAAGCGCGGTATAAATTTAATTGCAATTCCCAACTAATTGGAAATTTATATTTCGGTGCTCTCTTTTTTTATGAAAGAAGTAATTTTTAAAACTTTTTAAATGCTGGTAATACTTACTGTTCTTTTTTAAACATTAAGCATTTTAATTTGGGTGTAATTTACTTTTATTCCTTAATTTATTGTATCCTGTCTATTTGCCTGTGTTATCTGTGTTAATAAGATCTTCCTCAATTTATAGCCAATTACATCGTTTTGGCCGCTTTTTTAATTGCTCGTCAGTTCAAAAATATAGAAAATTTTATTAATAATTACTTCAAACTCTCGCTATTGGAGAGAATTTACTAAGAACTTAAAAAGAAATGTGTCGCCCGTGTGCAGTTCACCCATCGTATTCTAAAGGGACTTCTGATACATTGTCTCCATCGTTGGTCTCGATCTCCAAGCAGAAATTAATAGAAAAAGGTCATTCTTGACTTACTGATTACTGTTTACTTACACTAGCAACTTTTTAGTTGCCAGATTTTAAAGTTGCCCGACTAAAAAGTTTCCAATAGTTCAAATAGTTGATTTTGTAACTAACTCTTTTTTTTTACTTTCAGATGGCTGCATCTAGGGTTCAACCTCGTCGTTCAATTATTGGTAGGATTACCTTTAGAAATGGTCCACGGATCTGGAAGAGTAGCTCTCATTTATATGGCAGGAGTGATAGCTGGTTCTTTAGGTACTTCAGTATTTGATACTGACGTTTACCTTGTAGGAGCTTCTGGTGGTGTTTACGCACTACTTGCGGCACATTTAGCCAATGTACTATTAAATTACAATAGTATGCAATGTGGTATTTTGCGACTCTTTGGAATTTTCGCCATAGGTAATTATTTTATTCTCTAGTAATACGTAGCTAATTAAACGACTATTATTTCGAATCTAAAATTAATTTTTAATCTTTCTTTTTAGCGTCGTGTGATGTAGGTTACGCAATCTATTCAAGATACGCCGCCGAAACAATGGGTCCGCCGGTTTCGTATGTGGCTCACTTGACGGGAGCCTTAGCGGGACTTACTATAGGATTATTAGTTCTCAAAAACTTTGAACAAAAGTTACACGAACAATTACTTTGGTGGATCGCGCTCGGCGTTTATGCGGCGTGTACGATATTTGCAATTTTATTCAACATCATGAATCCCACCGTCGAAACAATTCAATCTGTCGGAGACGGAGTAAATACTCAGTATATTTATAATAAATTTGGCGTATAGTCTTTATTTGATTATGTAAATATTGATTATTTATTTAATTTTTTTAAGTTCAAGTGAGAGTTAATTATGTTAAGAGTTATGCTCATAAATCCGTCGTTTATTTTTAATTTGTATATTATCGGTTGTGTGTATATAATTAAATTGTATATATTTAATTACTATTTATATTTATTTAACGTTCGTACCAAAGACTGAAGTGAATAAATGTCATTTAGTTTAATAATATATTATGTACCTTTATGTTTTGTCTTTGTTGTAATGTCGGGTAAAATATGCCTCAGATTCATTACTTTACATCACTTTGTATTATTAAGGTCTTTTACACATCGAATTAGTGTGTATCTGACTTTGAAGAAAATATTTGTGAGAAAAGTCGATTATGTTATTGTTTGATTTGTTATATTCTTGTAAACGTGCTTATAGTTGGTTTTTTCAACAATCGTATTTAAAATACGTTTATTGTATTGAAAAAACGCAATTATAATTACGTACGAGTAAAATTTAATTTTTGTTTATAAATAGTAAGATCTAAAACATACGAGTGATATGTTAAGCTAGTCACAGAAATAGTAAATGAGAGAAGCCTACCAAAGAGAGTGCTAGTTTACATTTATAAGATACCTACACAGGGCCTTATATTAATAGAGTAATTCTTATTAGAGTCAACTGTATATTTTCACATTTAAACACGTAATAAACTGTATTTTTACACCACTCAGGTAGAATTATCACATAGTTAAAGAAAAAAACAGAACTGACTTTAGAGTTTTATACTGTCTTTTAGTATATTCCATTTTGTTAACAAATAATCGTTGTATTGAGTTTTTTAAGCAACTGCCAAAATGTAGTATGTTAGTAAATAATTAAAGAAAATGTGCAAAATAATTTTTTTGTCTCAATAAACAAATCCTAGTCCTCTAGAGCAAAGGAAATGGCACTGGTAGATTCCTTAGAAGGAAAATATCAAAAAACGAATAAATAACAATTTAATTTCGCCATTAATAAACTATAAATAAAATAACATTTTCTAATAATCTGTACATTAAAAATATCCCCTGAAGAAAAACACCATAGGATATACCCATTTGGGTATCATTCTATCTGTATCCAAAGGTAAACCAAGTTTGTATAACCTTGAACACTCCTTATGCATTTCTTTGCGAAAATTATCATTTTCTGTCACAATAGCCAACTGAGTTTCGAGATCTCTCTTTACAGAACGTTCACCAAAATTAGGAGAACCAATTAAAGTTAAACTTGGCGTCGAATGATTAGGTGGATAGTACCTACAATAATTTATTAATTTTCTTATTTTACAATTGAAATTAATTTACCATAATCCTTTAGCATGATAAGTCCAGCCTTCCCGTAAATATTCTTGTAAAGTAATACGACTGTTATGCCCTAACTTAACTAAATTTTGAATAAATCTTTGCGCGATTAAACTGTAAGCTGCAGGAATGCCTCCTGCTGGAAATGACGCACCTTGAAAACCATTTGCCTGTAAAATCAAATTTAAATAATGCCACAAAAACTAAAATCCTTACATTTGGATGTGCCATTAGTAGATTACATTTTGCTTTTGAATTATGTACAATTGTGCTCATATATTCCTGAGTTAAATTAAAATAACCTGTAGCTATAAACAATTCACTATTTGTAGGTGCTTCTGCAAGTAAACGTGTTGTTACAGAAGCATCTTGTCGAATACCTAACTGTCCCATTTGTACTAAAGGAAATATCCAAGTATCTAAAATTGTCACAATAAGAACCACTTCTCAAAACTTACACAATTCACCCACCGAAGCCTTCTCGTTTACAATTATTTTGTTCGTGTTTATACTGCATTAAATAATTCTCTACCAAGTCACCAGCTTTATCTATAAATTCCATCCGTCTTCCTTCATAAGGTAATTGACTCCAACCATTATTCAAACTTAAATTATTATTTTTATCCATCTTCAAACTAAACTGTTCCACTTTACTAACTAATCCATCATAAAAATCGCATAAAGGTTTATCTTTTATTACAAAGTAACGATCCTGACGATTTGTGAAATAATCATTTGATAAGTTTGCACCACTAATAATTAAAGTATCGTCAAATATGTACAATTTCATGTGTTGCAAACCAAAGAGTTCGTTCCAACGATTTGGAGCTAATTTTTTTCTTAATCCCCGTAAAACGGGCGTGTGATAAAGCGATACTTGACAATTATCTTCCCTTTTATTAAGTAACGGCTTTAAAATAACTCTCGAATTATTTTTAAATCGACTACCTCTTGTGTAATCCAACAGTATTTTGATTTTCAAATCACCACTAACAAAGTTAACATTATTTAATAACGAGTTGACTAAATTTTGCTCTAAAGAACCATTTCCAACATACAAACTAACTAAAGTTATTCGATTACTAGCCTTTTGGCAATTTTTAACCAACGTTTCGTAGAACTCAGCAGGTTCTGTTAAAATCGATATGTTTGTAGAATTTACAGGAAAACACGGCGAAGCAGATGCTAACCAGCTTAAATGAGAGATGTAGGAAGTAGTAAACGGGCACGGATATAAAGTCGATTCTGATGAAACCGGATGCAAAGTGTTTTCTATGACACTTGTTAGAAGTCTACGAATCATATTCTACAAAAAGAAGCAATTTAAAAAGTTAAAGGCACAAGTACGTTAATTACTTACTTATAAAAAAAATTCTGTTAGCAAATATAAAAATTTTATATAAAATTTAAAATACAGAACAAACCTAACCTCAAACTACATTAGAACTACTCCCAGTAGTTCACAAGTCTTGTGTAGAATGTGTCAAATAAACTACGAGTAGTATTTGAACTACAATTGTCAAAGTAGTAAATTAATTTGATTTCCGAGGTAATTTAGAAAGTACCTGTTTAAAAAAGCTTAATTCCATTAGCAAATTAATTCTAATTTATCAACAAAGTTGAAATTTCGTAATAAGAAGAAAATTAGAAAATAACTAATTCTAACCTCTTTTAATGTCTAATGACTTTTAAAGAAGTTGTTATCAATAAATACAATTTCAAATTCCTACGACCAATTAAATAAGAACAAAGGCGTCTGATTAAAGTGTTAAAGAACAAAGGGCAAGGGCAATAATTCCGGAGAGAATTTGTGATATGAAATGTGTATACTTGTAAATGATAAGGATTTTTCGTTAATTATTTATTGTTTATTGAAATGTTGAAAGCTATAGTGACACATTTACCAAATCCTGTTGTACAAAGTTTAACGGCCCTTTATTGTAAAGGTAAAACTAACTTTTTTTAGTTAAATGGTTAAGTAAGGTTATGTAAAAAAATCAAAGTTTGCGTTTGTCAATAATTTGCTAATGTAATTATGTTATTTATTTATAAAAATGTATTAAAATATTTTTTAAAAGCTTCACTTTTATTTCCAGTTGGTGCGTTGAGACAAAACGGTTTCAGAGGTACTCACAGTGTTCAATCGACGATCAGCTTCAGCAACATGAAAGTACGCATATTACCAGCACTTTCTGATAACTACATGTATTTGGTAAACATTCCTAAACAGTTTGTATAACATGTAGTTTATAAAATTTCCTGTTTTGTAGATAATTGATGAAAATACAAAACAAGCTGCAGTCGTTGACCCTGTAGCTCCAGATGTAGTATTAGAAGCTGTCGAGGAAGAAGGTGTTAATTTGACTAAAGTTTTAACAACTCATCATCATTGGTAAGCTTAAAGTTATCTTGAATAGTTACTATATAAGTATGACTTGTAGGGATCATGCTGGAGGTAATGAAGAGTTGGTTAAAAAGTCAAAGAACTGCTTGCAAGTGTTTGGTGGTGATCAGCGTATTGGAGCCCTTACAAATAAAGTAAACGAAGGTGATAAGTTTACCATTGGTGATATTAATGTGCAATGTCTTTTTACACCCTGTCACACTGCTGGTCACATTTGTTACTATCTGACCTCAGATGGCCAACCACCAGCTGTTTTCACTGGTAAAATATCAATAAATTCTTCAACTTGTTTTTAAAGATGTTTTATAGGCGACACTTTATTTATTGCCGGTTGTGGAAGATTTTTCGAAGGCACAGCGGAGCAAATGTATTCTGCTTTAATTGATAAATTAGGAACTTTACCTGCACAAACTCAAGTTTTTTGTGGTCACGAATACACTGTACAAAATTTAAAATTTGCCCAACATGTTGAGAAAAATAGTAACGCAATAAAAGAAAAGCTTAAGTGGGCAGTCGATCAAAGGCAAAGAGGTTTACCAACAGTAAGTAGTATTATTTATGTTCAATTAGCGACTCTCTTATTTTATTTAATGCAGGTACCTTCGACAATTGCCGATGAGAAATTAATTAATCCTTTCATGCGAGTGGACTGTAGTGCTGTACAAAACCATGCCGGATGTGGTGAAGTTATATCTACGATGGCAGCTATTCGCAAAGAGAAAGACTCTTTTCGTTCTTAAGTCACATTAACAGGCACTTTTGTTTTTTTTGTATATTTTATTAATAAAATGGGTATGGTTTTTATTTACAAATAATACAAGATTTTTAGATATTAACATAATTACTTTTTCATATTATACTCGGACATTTCAGCTGCATATTTTTCTTTCGATCTTTCATACATGTCGACATAAACCTAAAAGGAAATTTAAAATATAGCAAAAATTGTGTAATTTTATTACCTTTTTATCAGTTCCAGTTAAAGATTTCCACCTAATAGCCAACTGTCTAGTTAATTCTTGTTTCGTAAGTTCAGTCTCACCGGGTTTTAGTTCTGCGTTTAGTTGTTCCATTAATATTTGACGTTGCTCTTGGCAGTATTGAAAAAATGGATTTGATGGACGTTTGGGAGCTTTCGGATCTTTTTCTGTCTTAGTAGACTTTCGTTTTGTAGCTTTCTTAACACTTTTTGACTTTTCTTCAACAACTAAAACAAAAAAACTTTCTTACTTTAATTTTAATTAAATTTATGTTGCTTACAGTCCGGTTTTTCTTCTTTTATTTTAATACCAATTTTAAGAGGTTTTTGATCTTCCAAATCCTCTTCTAAGTCTTCTTTGGGAATTTCGCTCCATTCTTCTCCAAATTCCTTTAAACGTTGCTTAATTTCTTTTACACTTTCATATCGATTATTAGTAATAGCTTTAACTTGTTGAATTCTATAATAAATGTGTTATAAATAAAGCCGAAGCTAAATCGATTAACGAACCTATAAACTAATTGTTCGTTGTGTTTTTGAATGGCTTCGCATTTTTCTAATAGTAATTGGTATTTCTTATAATAAATGTCGTTATCATAATTATTTTCTACGTAAACACCATCATTTTCTGAATCATCAGACATCATTTTGGCGAATTGCAAATTTTTTAATTTTGAGGTTAGAACGACATAAAAGGTGAACAATTAAAATTTAATATTCCTGTTTTACCTTTTTAAACACAAATAAAGTTTATGTTTATAACACATAAATTAGTTTATAATAATTGTAAATACATAACCCCATTTTTATGTTGACAAACATGAAATTGACATTTTATTATATACAGGGGTTGTCAAAAGTTTTTTTAAATTTTATTTTTGTATTAAAATTTAACGAATTTTCTTAAAAGTCTTCAAAGAAAGCATAATATTTTATTAATACATTTAATTCAAATGGAATTAGTATTAAAAAATTGGATAAAGGTGCGTTCACAATATATTTCCATTAGTTGCCTAAAGGTCTAAATATGAAATTTTGCTTGAGAAAGTTGTAGCTATTTTTAAATAATTTAAAATTAAATTAAATAATTAAGATTTTTAGAAATTTTATTGCTTTTAAAGATGTTGAGAGCCGCATAAATAATTGCGCAAGCGTTATGTTGTGAACCACTGTACTAAAATAAACCTTTTATTTGGATTTAGTTCAGTGTGTTGCAGTTTGCAGTGTTTTCAAAACATTAAAGTTATCAGAATCTTTATTGTTTTCCTTATCATCCATTCAATTCTCAGATTTAAATTTGAAATTACTTTGAATATAACAAAGAGGGCGACCTTGGTCCAATAGCGTAATATAAATTTTCAATAAATATCAATTTTTGGTTGAATACATTTTTGATTTTTCGTGTTCAATAAAGTCGTCTGCGCGAAATGCTTTCGGTTTTCTAGCAGTGTTTATCCACAGTTCATATTATGTAAGTTTGAAAAAATTTTGATTTATTATTTATAGACATTTTTTAATTTGCCTAATACATTTTTAATATTTTTATTTTTACACGTAGTTTTAAGTTCATTTGTTTATTAAAAGGATTAAACTTTACCCTACACCTGTATTTAAATTATCTAATTAACATAAGTGCTTTAATTAGTGCATATTTATTACCATTGTTATGTACAGGGTGAACTGTAATATTTTCTATTAAGGTAGTAATTATAGTAATGGCGTGTTTAGCAAAGGTCATTACAGCTTAATTTGTCCCAATGTGAATTAATTAAGGAATTTTCTACCTTTTACTTTATCGCATTGTGTTAAAAGACAACGCCAGTGGCGTCGTCTCAAGTGGGCCGTGTGGGTTGTTGCTTTCTCGTGACCATATTAATAAAAGTTATAATTTAAACATAAAATTATTTATGTACGTTCTATTTTACGCAATCTTATTGTTTAATGGAAATTTTTTAGGCGACTTCATTGCAGGAATCATTAAGTTCCTGAGTGGGTATCTCCATACATAGATCTGTTAATAGATTGAGTGAAAGTAAACACAATAATTACTTAAACGAACAAATAACGCACCTTTTCTTTAGAATAGGTACAACCCACGATAATAGGTTTCCCGCTCTAATTTAAATTAACTGAGCGTTTAGAACAATATAATGTTTAATTAAACTTTGGCGTATATCGATATTTACCAATAGATAATGCCAAATAGTTGATTTTTTAACCAGACATAATAAATATAAATCTCAAAAGCAGTTTTGAATTATTTTTTCTAACTTATAAATAGCTCATCTTTTTCAATTGCCAAACTTAATGATAAAAATGCAAGCCAAATGCGCAATTTTATGATTTTACATATTAGCACTTGCCGCAGAAGAGCTTTAAATTTATTTATTAGGTGAAAAAGATGACGTTGGTAGGTTTTATCTTGAGATTTTAGAAAAAGTATGGAGGAGGATGCCTGAAATTAGAAAATTCCCAGTATTTTGGTAGCGTTTCATGAAACATACATCTAACCAGTGGCGTACTCATAATTACAAAGGTGGTGATTTTTTGAGCATATTTTTCCCAAAGAAGATAGTTTCGCTTAATTAAAATTAATTACACATAAATTAATTAGTGTCATTTGAATTAGCGATTTTCAAGTCGTCAGTTAAAAAATGTGATAATAATATCACCAAAGGCTGTCGACCTTAAATAATTTACAACTAGTAACTGTTAATGGGTTCAAAAAAACATTTTTTGTTTATTAAAAAATTATGGTTTCTCTTAAAAACCCGAAAGGTCTTATAAATTGGCGCCCCATCTCGGGGCTCGTTTTATCTTTTAGGTCCAAAACAAATTATCGGAAAACGACGAGAGCGTGAGGCATTAGCCCTCAAAAAGGATTTTAATTTGGTTTATTTTCTCATTTTCTCTCGTGAAATTGATACCATTAGACTCGATGGCGTCTGTCTAAGTTAAATGGCGTAAACATTGCAGTAGCTACCGATCAATAATTTGTGATTTTGCTTACCTAAAACCATCGAATAGGTAATAAGATGTCTCCGACTTTACTACTCTCGTAATTAAGCATAAAACGAGGCGTCTCAAAGTTTAATTTGAAATTTGCGTGACCCAAATAAAAATTTCAATAAATATTTATTAGGAAAATTACAGTTTTTCTTATTGTGTGCTTGTTTTACTTACATAATACATGGTAATATCGTTATCGAATTTACGTGGTCTTGATTTCCATTTATAATTTTTAATGTCAAGGTTGAATTAAAGGGTCACTGCCGAAAAACAAAGTTGACATTTACGTAATTTTAGAGGGTGGAAAAGATTTGTTACAAATTTGATTTCATGTAGGTGTACCTAAAATTTTGTAAACTATCCAAAAAGTCAATAAGTTATAAGAAGAAGGATAAAATGGTTCACGAAGGGCTTTCTTCATAAGACACTCAGGTGATCTAGCTCTGTAGAACATTGGAAAGAACGCACAAGGCTTCCTGGGCTGGGATCCTATAATTATTAGTGTATTGCTACGCTACGCTAAACTACGTACTCCCTACCCCTCCCCTACAAACTTTTAGAAATCTATAGACGAAGGGCAAAGGGTAGGTAGCTTAGCGTAGCGTAGCAATACGCTATGCTCAACTACTTACTCCCTACCCCTCTCCTACAAACTTTTAGAAATTAATAGGAGAAGGGCAACGGGTAGGTAGCTTAGCGTAGCCTAGCAAAATGCTAAGCTAAACTACTTACTCCCTTCCTATCTCCTACAATCCTTTAGAAATTGATAGGAGGAGGGCAAAGGGTGGGTAGCTTAGCTAACGTAGCAGTACGCTACGCTAAACCATTGAGTATGAAAATCTTACGTAGGGTATTGCTACGCTACCCTAAACTACTTACTCCCTACCCCTCTTCTACAAACTTTTAGAAATTGATAGGAGAAGGGAAAAGGGTAGGTAGCTTAGCGTAGCCAAGCAAAATGCTACGCTAAACTACTTATTCCCTACCTTTCTCCTACAAACTTAAAATGGATGGAAATGGAAAATGGATGAAGGGCATAGAGTAGATAGCTTAGCTAACGTAGCAGTACGCTACGCTAAACCATTGAGTAACAAAAACTTACGTAGGGTATTGCTACGCTACCCTAAACTACTTACTCCCAACCCCTCTCCTACAAACTTTTAGAAATTGATAGATGAAGGGAAAAGAGTAGGTAGCTTAGTGTAGACGTAGCGTAGCTATACGCTAATAATTACAGAATCCCAGTCCTGTTTGTTTATCTGTTAAGATTTTCTCCTGTTAGCATTTGGCTACGCCATAAGAGTGTAAAGGTCTTCTAGTCCAGGCGATCTTCTTTTAGAGTGCTCAATTGGAACATGAATGTAGTATGGGA
Source organism: Malthinus seriepunctatus (assembly GCA_963924605.1). NCBI lineage: Eukaryota > Metazoa > Arthropoda > Insecta > Coleoptera > Cantharidae > Malthinus > Malthinus seriepunctatus. The sequence goes on from OZ004603.1 coordinate 10,947,789, forward strand.
ATCGTCTCGTGCGTAATTACGAGAATGTGCGTTTCTATCCCAGATTCGAACAAAACAGTTTATAACTTTCAATTTGCTGAAAGACTCCACACAATTCCCCAATTTGACAGTAAATAGCACTTGACCCTTTCCTCTAATGCTACTCAATATTTATGTGAGTTGCATCCAGACTGCAAGTCGCAAGTGCAACACCACTTCGGAGTGAAAATCGACCAAAACATTCCCCTGTTCAATCATTTCGTCTTATTTAAGGCATTTCTCGTGTACAACGCAGCTTGATATAGAACTCCAGCTTGCATGTAAACGGTAAAATTAAAGGCGTAACCGATACGATATCATTGTAAACCTAATATCGATTAAAGAAACTTGCCCTTATTTTGTTGGCTTTCCCTTTCAAACTCTCTACTTTCGAGGGCTTTATAAATGAGTCATTGTGTAAATGATGACAATTTATAAAAATTTTCTTTTAAAGTAAAAATGTCTGATAAAATTGATAGATTTTACGTTTCTTTTTTTATAGCTAACATTTTCCAGAAAATGTCCCCATCTCTATTAATTATAATGAAAGTGTTTGTTTGCCCTAAAAAAGCATCCAAGAGGAAAGTGGCACAAAACACTCCTTTAAATCCTTTTTGAAATAATTTTTTAATTTTCCCTAAACTATCTTCATTTTTTAAAGAGATTTTTCTCGTGCTTAGAAATCGTTATCGTTATGGAGGAATTGGGAAAAATTTGAAACAAACCGAGCCTGTAAACTTGATATCGTCTCTTCCACCGCATTGTGACCCTGAAAATCTAACGTAGGAAATCGATACTCAAACAACAGGCTTGGTTATGCGGAAGTGCACACTTTTTCATCCCCTAACAATATTTTTCATTCCAACTCTTTTCATTCGAAAAACTATAAATTTAAGAGATTGTGTGATAGGTATTATAAATTAAATATGTACTACATTCAGGAGGGTTTAAAGTTTCAACGACTATTATCTCTTCTACCTTTCAGCTTTTCAGCACACCTAATATTTCTCCCTTTTGCTATTTGTAATTTGCGGGTTTGGTGTTTTATCATTTTTTGATAAAATCTTTGTATTCGTGTGAATTGTAAAATGGCTGAAAAGGATTGCTATCGGCGCTTTTCCAACTACAATTCTGATTCTAAAATGCATTGTTTCGTTATTATTTTCCATTCCCTTAGATGCAACAATAACGCATCCTTCCCTTGGAAGGGGCTCGTTGGGTATTAAAAAGAAAAGTTGCCTTTCTACAAAATAAAATACACATGGATCATCGGAAATGCGCAGTGAGGTCCGAAAGTGACAGAGATATAAAAATAGGAGAAAGAGATAGAGAGAATGGTGGAGGTAGGATAGGAATTGGTTTAGAGAAATGAGGAGCGGGAGTAGTGGGATAGGGATTGCTTTAGATAAATGGGGAGTGGTCTGTTATCAAGTTTCAAATGTCAATCTGTCTTCATATATACTTGTTCCAGGGAATCATTGCCGCTGTATGTAAAGATAAGACGACATACGTCGTTACAAATTTAGCGTCATATTTCGCAGCGCCCACAGAGATAGATGCTATCCTACGTATCAGATTGCGTGTTTTTACGAACATTTCCGACCTGCCGAGCGGCAAAGATCCGCTGGAACAAGTGTATGTAGTTACCATGTGTCAAATGTCAGTCTGTCACCATAGCTACCATATGTCAATATCGTCGTCTGGCACCATATGCCAATGTCAGGAGAGTTTATTTGTCACCCAACATATGTCAAGTGTCAAGGTCATCTGTCACCATATGTTAATTTTATCTGTCTTTTCAGATGTCAAGTGGAGTTATCTATCAGTATCATTCCATCTGTCAACCCATCTGCCATCTCATATGTCATTTCAGAGATTGACTTAGGGAGTGTTGATTGGTCCAAATATTAATCTGTCACCATGGGGGAGGGGTAATCTGTCATGCATTATGTCATGTTATCGGTCAATTCATATATCAGAGGAGTCACCTGTCATCCCATTTGCCAATCCATCTGTCAACCCATCTGTTATCCCATATGTCATTTCATCTGTCATATCATCTGTCATTTCATCTATCATTATATCTGCCATCAAACCTGTCATTTCATATGTCGTCTCATCTCGCAGAGGAGTTTTACAGATAGGATCAGTGACAGATAGGATGAAATGATAGATGAGTATGCCCAAGGAGATGACAGATAATAGTGACACATACAGTGAGATGACAGATCGGATTGACAGTTAGATGACAGAAGCGATTGACAGATGAGATAAAATAACAGATGAACTTGACAGATGGAACAATATGACATAATATTATAAATACTGACAGATGATATTCATAAACAGAAAAAGAAGAAATAGAGAGGGAAAGGCGGAGAAAATATAATAGAGTGGCTCGTGATCGGACATGAACTATACTGGTTAGCAACACAGGTAACTGTAGATACATCCTCGCCATGGATGTATTTCGTTGCAATGGTTGGATGGATAATACAGAACATAAGTGTAAATTGTCCACCCTGTAGATTAGGGTGGTTTCAATTTTTAAGGGATGTGGGAGCCTCTGGGCACATTTAACCCCCTCTGAGGCACAGTTTCCCATAATTTAATTTGTCTAAGATTTTACAAGGACTTTATTCATAAAAGGAAAATATTCAGAGCCAATTCGAATTCCAAATTATATAAATAAGCAGGCCCGGACTGACCCGGTCGGCTGACTGGTGATCGCCGGTAGAGCCAAGTCAAATTGAGGCCAAATGAAAATACATAAATGGAAAAATTAAAATGAAGAAAAAAGTTGATAATAAACGTACAGTGTGTTTCACTTTAGATGAGGACACATGCATAACTTCTTTGTTTTGCTTAATGAATTTCTTAATTTTACAGTACAAAAATATGTATAAAAATTCCTAACGTTGATCTAAGCTCGTTGACCTTGAAAAATCAAAAAATTTTATGGGCATGGCCCTTGCGCTATAGGGATGTGGATAATCTTTGGAACCCAGGCCCGTGATAGTGTCGCTACTCGCTACGCCACTGCATTTGAAGCCAATCTGTTTCGTAGTCAGTGGGGGCAACCACTAGCCAGTCCGGTCCTGTAAATAAGAACCACTACCCCACTGTATAAAGATGTATCAATAACTGACCCTTTGGTTTGTTTTTGGGTTAAGTGCTACATAGAGATATTCATCTCTAAATGTAGTTCATAAATAAATCATTTAAAACTGCCCAAACTATTCGAAAATTGTCTAAAAAAATTGGACACGAACCAAACCGTTCTCCCTCTCCTTCTCTATCTTTTCAGTGATAATAAAAACTGAATGACTAATGTTGAAAATAATAATTAAATTATTGTGTATTTTAAATTTAAACAATAGTGATAAAAATGTATTCTCAAGTGTAAATGTGTGTCGTTGATCTTTAGTCCATTTGATACGCCACTGATTAAGATTTACGCTGCCTCTTTAGATTAGTTTAAACTAAGAATTCAGTACAAAAGCATCTTTGCTTTCAGTTGGATCTATATCAATTTATATAGTAATAACGAAAGTACAAATTTCGAATTTTTTCAAAAAAAAGTGCTCGACCCAATTTTTGAAGTAGAAAAAAAAATTTAATTAATGTAGGTACGCGAATACAAGTGTGCTACTACAATTATAAACAGTAAAGTACATCGAGTTTACTCTTTGGTTGGATTACATTTTTGTTGGTGCATTGCAGTGTTGATTACGTTAATAAATAATTGGATTTTTTTTCAAAAAATTATGGAAGAAGACCCAGAAATGAACGCGTCATCGATAATCGACAACTACTTGGTTTGTTTGTTTTCTTTATTATTTTAAATTACAATCCTCTACATTGATGATAAGAGGTTATTAATCTGAAAACAATTGAATAACAGGAGTGGGAAAGGTTTTCTTCGGCGATGGGGATACTAGGAGCCCCACAACGGTAGAAATTTTTTTTTAATTTTCTCAAATGGAAGTCCTCACCCAAAAGTACTTAAAACGAATAAATTAGGAAATTCAATGAGGTTATTTTCAGTTTTTCTTCGATTTTTATACTCTGAAAATTATTAAGTGTGGATAAGGTTTCTTTCACTAGAAGGATTACCTAAGGATTTTAATTAAGATCTAAAAAACATGCAATATTTTAATTCCTTATCAACGATTTTTCTATAAAATTGTGTAAAGGGTGGGGATGTAATTTTTTTATTACACTCTCTTGTGCACGGTTGCATAATAGAGAATTTATTTTAATCCGAGAATTAGATTCTCGGCGAGAATCTAGAAGATAATTCTTTGATATGGCAACGTTACACGCCGTAATGTCAAAGTTTGACGTTTGTAAATAAATATTAAAATCTGAGGTTATGTTTTTTTTTGTGTTGGATTGTGAAAACAGTGTGCTAGCGAATCTATTTCGTCAAACTTTGACATTTTTATTTATTTATACAGGGTTAGTTAGAAGTATAGAAACGGCGATTTATTGACGTTAATATTTATTTTAGGAAATAATGTTCAATATAAGTTTTTTATGAAATTTTTATCTAGATTTGAGAATATTTGAAAATTTTTTTCTTCAATTGTTTTTGCCTTTTACTTATCTCCATCTCCTAAATTTTTTTAAATAGGAACGTGTTAATTTTATGCTACCATTCGATAGAGCTAGAGATTCTTTATTAGAAAAAAATTTTAATTTTATATTTTTAGCACTTTTTCGACGATGGCCGGTTAAAGTATTTAGGAATAGTCGCTATATCTAAGCGAAACAAAAGCGGAGCGATAAACAAATTCCTGTGAGTAAACAATAACCAATGACAGTTAACTCGCTCGAGTTTGTTTATCGCTCCGCTTTTGTTTATTTTAGATTTACCTACTATTGCCTACTATTCGAAAATACTTTAACCGGCATTTTGTCGAAAAAGTGTTATAAAAATAAAATTAAAAAAATTTTTTTTAATACTATTGTAAAGAGAAAAATATGCTCTATTGAATGGTAGTGTAAAAATAATACGTTACCATTTAAAAAAAATTTGCGGATAGGCGTAACTCAAAAACAACTGAAGAAAAATATTTTTCAAATATTCTGAAATATAGATAAAAATTTCATAAAAGACTTTTATATTAAACATTACTTCCTAAAATGAATATTAACGACAAAAAATCACCGTTTCCATACTTCTAACTAACTCTGTATATTGTGTAACGTTGCCATATCTAACGATTATAAATCTAATTCTCGGATTAAAATGTAATTCTCTTTTATACAACCGAGCATTAGAGTACTTTATATGGATAACTTAGGGGATCAATAATTGCCTACGTCATTTTTCATGCCTATTTTTATTGTGAAATTAAATATTTACTAAGAATTAGAATTAGAAAGGGGATGTTAGGAACCTCACAAAAATATCATGTTTTTTCCAACCAAACGTCTTCTTTCGAGATGCTTTAGAGTTTAGCCAATAAATTGGGAATAGTCTTTTATTTTTGACGCAATGTTGAGGATACCTACAATTTTTATTTTGAAAATCATTAAATAACAGCTTAGGGGTGGGAGTAAAAATTTCCTTTATTGACATATTGTCAAATTTCATTATTGACAATTCTTCGACTATTTAATTAAAATTTAAAATATCTCAAACGTTTATAACTTTTGTTAGAATGCCAATTAAGGATGGGGATGTTAGAACCCCTAGCGGTAAATTGCTTTGGAGGAAATTTAGATATTAAATCCAGCCTGTATGTAAAGTTTAATTTTTGCTGCAATGAGGATACCCGCAGTTTCTAAATTTTACAACTTTTAATGAAAATAATTAGACCTAATGGAATTAAGTCGTAACAAAATTTTATGAACCTGGAAAATTTTAATTTCGTTACATTTGTGGTGGAATTTTCGTGAATAAAATTTATGTTAAAGTTTGACGTCAAACTTTGATTTGTTGCCAAGTTATGAGAGAAGATCTGTTGTGGCATTGCTAAAAATTCATATTTATTTATTTTTTTAAATATATTCACAAATTTTAGATATTTCATAAATTATGATGCGTCAAACGTCGATTTTATTACTATTATTCTTGTACAAAGTAATAGTTGTGTTCAAGTTCGTTGTTATTATCTCTTACACTCGAATTTGTCTATGATGTATATGTGGTTCTTCACGCGACACCCGGTATATTTAATACTATTGAAAATCATCCGACCAAACTTGCAGATAAATAATTTATGAAAGTGTGGTAAAGTTTTCTTTTAGGCGAGGGTTTTCATCACATTGGCAACAAATCGGATTAAAAATCAGGGCCGTCTTAAGTGCAAATTAATCTACTAATGTCGACCTTTCGCATGAGAGATACGTCTGGAATATTTCTCGAGTCTCTGTTTTTTTTTAAATAAACAACTTACGTGAAAAATATTGCAAATCTATAAATTTTCAAGTGTCAAATTGTGTAGTAATAAATATCTTATCGATTTAGAAAAAAAGTCATTTTTCTCAACACCTATATAAAAATTGGATTTAATGTTGTCTGTAATGATACGTCAATGAATTTTAAGATTAGATAAAGAAACTTTTACGTGAAAAATCCATTTATGATGTAATTTCGTTTTAATCTTTTAAATCTCTCTTTATTGCACCAACACTGAAATTTTCCAACAAAAGAAAGCGTTTAGTGCCTAATTTAATTTCTTTCCTCCCTTTGCATTTTGCAACGAGAAAAATTTACGACAGTTTCCTCCAAATTTAATAAATGCCCCCGATTTTAAATTTTTAAATCAATTCGTTAAACGTGGAAAGATTAGATTATTTTAAATTTTTCAACTAGTTCTTGACATTTTGATCTTTTGAACTTGATTTCGCGGGAAGCGAGAAGAGCCTTATCATTCAGACTATCGTGGAGTTTATCCGATTTTTTTTTCACAAGAATTATTAACAGTCACGAATCTTACAATGGGAGACCTAATTTTTAGTCTGGGTGCCAAAGTAGAAAGCTTGTTTTGAGAGGTGAAGCAAATGTTGAGAGTATTTTCGGTAGTATTTATGGTATAGTGCATAAAAAGATATTAGAAAATAATAACAATTTGCCTCTTTGCCTTTTATTGTGGCCCCAACAATGGGCCTGTCATAAATAACTAAAAGCTTGACATTTTAAAAACGAAGAGAATTGTCAAGCTTTTTAGTTATTTATGACGGGCTCATTGTGGGGGCCACAATAAAAGTCAAAGAGGCAAAATTTTATTACTTTCTAATATCTTTTTATGCACAATACATAGATTTCATACTCGTTAAGTCGTAAAACTTGAGCAATTTGTTTACCTAATTCAAGTTGTTGCCTCAAAACAAAGTAATCTTACCATTAGGCATTTGAAAACCAGAGTAATTTGAAACTGCATATTTTAAAACTATTCCTTGGGACGAAATTTTGACTGAAAGTTTGAGAACCATCTAGATCTAGAGTTTGACCCTTAATTCATCAGGATCAATTAACAGTGGATCACACCATAATACCGATAATATCTCAACGACTTTTATCTGAAACACATTAATAACAACACTTATCGATCACCTTTGACGATATTTGTGAGGAAGTTCAAAAAGAGTCTCTAACCTATCTCACCCTCGGAATTTGTTTTACAAATTAACATTAATCTTCCGTTTAGAAATGAGCAAACAATCTTTTATTGTGTTCTTAAAATATACGTAATAGTACATTAACTACATCCTGTTTTTAAAAAGGCAACAAATAAAAGTTTTTTTGTCATCAAGAAGAGTTTGTTGCAATTTGATGTGAATGCAAAGCACGTCAACATTAATAGAAGTGGAAGATTTTTAATAGCTTCCTCCAATTTTAGATTTCTGCAAAATAAATTAAATTAACTTTTTAATTGAGACTATTACGTCTAAAAAGAGCATAATTTGCCTTAAAAATCCCATCACTTCCAGAAGAAATTAATTTTGAGGGGAAAAGGTTCAGGACCTCTATAATATATGCCTAATTCGCATCTAAAAGGAAATTAATTTTGAGGGGAAAAGGTTCAGGACCTCTATAATAATGCCTAATTCGCATCTAAATTTTCTTTTGGCTTTTTTGAAAACAAGGTGGCTACTGAGGCCTTTTGACTGACTTTCTCCAAATAAGTTCTCTTTTAGCGATCTATGTGAATTACGAACCTTTATTCATATTTGAAACTTAGTGGGTGTTTTGAGAACCACTTGCTTTAGACTATCTAAATCCAAAAGTGTCAATGTCTCAAGAGCTCTTTGCATACATATTTAGAACCTCGAACCTTTTTTGATCTAAATTTAATACTTTAAATTCAAGTGACCATATCTCGAGGACCATTACGTTTGGACATATGACACTTTAAAATTTTATGATCACATTATATTAGGAATTAACATTTGTAAGAATATACAGGGTGTTTGGTATGAAAAAATCCAGAAAAATCATTTCTTAAGTCTTTGCATGCACTTTCTTCATACTTACAGCAGAAGGGCAATATCTTGAGAACGGTTTGATATAAACATATAAAACCTTTGACGTTTTTTAATCTTTATTTAGTAAGGAATTCAAACTTGTCATAATATACAGGGCGTTACGTATGAAAAAATCCTTAAAAATCATTTCTTAAGTCTTCGCATGCACTTTCTTCATACTTACAGCAGAAGGGCAATATCTTGAGAACAATTTGATTTAAACATATAAAACCTTTAAGGTTTTTTGATGTTTGTTTAGTAAGGAATTTAAACTTTTAATAATATACAGAGCGTTACGTAAAAAATCCAAGAAAATCGTTTCTTAAAGTCTTCGCATGCGCTTACTTTATTTACAGTAGAAGAGGCAATATCTTGAGAAACGGTTTATTTGAAACATATAAAACCTCTAAGGTTTCTTGATCTTTAATGAGCAAGGAATTCAAACTTGTCAAAATATACAGGGCGTTACGTATGAAAAAATCCAGGAAAATCATTTCTTAGTCTTCGAAAATGCACTTTCGTCAAACTTAAAGTAGAAGGGGCAATATCTCGAGAACGGTTTAATTTAAACATATAAAACCTTTAAGGTTTTTTGATCTTTATTTAGTAAGGATTTCAAACTTGTCGTAATATACAAGGCTTACGTTTGAAAAAACCCAGGAAAATCATTTCTTATGTCTTCGCATGCACTTTCGTCATACTTACAGTAGAAGGGGCAATATCTCGAGAACGGTTTAATTTAAACATATAAAACCTCTAAGGCTTCTTGATCTTTAATGAGCAAGGAATTCAAACTTGTCAAAATATACAGGGCGTTACGTATGAAAAAATCCAGGAAAATCATTTCTTAGTCTTCGAAAATGCACTTTCGTCAAACTTAAAGTAGAAGGGGCAATATCTCGAGAACGGTTTAATTTAAACATATAAAACCTTTAAGGTTTTTTAATCTTTATTTAGTAAGGATTTCAAACTTGTCGTAATATACAATGCTTACGTTTGAAAAAACCCAGGAAAATCATTTCTTATGTCTTCGCACGCACTTTCGTCATACTTACAGTAGAAGGGGCAATATCTCGAGAACGGTTTAATTTAAACATATAAAACCTCTAAGGTTTTTTGATCTTTATTTAGTAAGGATTTCAAACTTGTCGTAATATACAAGGCTTACGTTTGAAAAAACCCAGGAAAATCATTTCTTATGTCTTCGCATACACTTTCGTCATACTTACAGTAGAAGGGGCAATATCTCGAGAACGGTTTAATTTAAACATATAAAACCTCTAAGGCTTCTTGATCTTTAATGAGCAAGGAATTCAAACTTGTCAAAATATACAGGGCGTTACGTATGAAAAAATCCAGGAAAATCATTTCTTAGTCTTCGAAAATGCACTTTCGTCAAACTTAAAGTAGAAGGGGCAATATCTCGAGAACGGTTTAATTTAAACATATAAAACCTTTAAGGTTTTTTAATCTTTATTTAGTAAGGATTTCAAACTTGTCGTAATATACAATGCTTACGTTTGAAAAAACCCAGGAAAATCATTTCTTATGTCTTCGCACGCACTTTCGTCATACTTACAGTAGAAGGGGCAATATCTCGAGAACGGTTTAATTTAAACATATAAAACCTCTAAGGTTTTTTGATCTTTATTTAGTAAGGATTTCAAACTTGTCGTAATATACAAGGCTTACGTTTGAAAAAACCCAGGAAAATCATTTCTTATGTCTTCGCATACACTTTCGTCATACTTACAGTAGAAGGGGCAATATCTCGAGAACGGTTTAATTTAAACATATAAAACCTCTAAGGCTTCTTGATCTTTAATGAGCAAGGAATTCAAACTTGTCAAAATATACAGGGCGTTACGTATGAAAAAATCCAGGAAAATCATTTCTTAGTCTTCGAAAATGCACTTTCGTCAAACTTAAAGTAGAAGGGGCAATATCTCGAGAACGGTTTAATTTAAACATATAAAACCTTTAAGGTTTTTTAATCTTTATTTAGTAAGGATTTCAAACTTGTCGTAATATACAATGCTTACGTTTGAAAAAACCCAGGAAAATCATTTCTTATGTCTTCGCACGCACTTTCGTCATACTTACAGTAGAAGGGGCAATATCTCGAGAACGGTTTAATTTAAACATATAAAACCTCTAAGGTTTCTTGATCTTTAATGAGCAAGGAATTCAAACTTGTCAAAATATACAGGGTGTTACGTATGAAAAAATCCAGGAAAATCATTTCTTAGTCTTCGAAAATACACTTTCGTCAAACTTAAAGTAGAAGGGGCAATATCTCGAGAACGGTTTAATTTAAACATATAAAACCTTTAAGGTTTTTTAATCTTTATTTAGTAAGGATTTCAAACTTGTCGTAATATGCAATGCTTACGTTTGAAAAAACCCAGGAAAATCATTTCTTATGTCTTCGCACGCACTTTCGTCATACTTACAGTAGAAGGGGCAATATCTCAAGAACGGTTTAATTTAATCATATAAAACCTCTAAGGTTTCTTGATCTTTAATGAGCAAGGATTTCAAACTTGTCGTAATATACAATGCTTACGTTTGAAAAAAACCAGGAAAATCATTTCTTATGTCTTCGCACGCACTTTCGTCATACTTACAGTAGAAGGGGCAATATCTCGAGAACGGTTTAATTTAATCATATAAAACCTTTAAGGTTTCTTGATCTTTAATGAGCAAGGAATTCAAACTTGTCAAAATATACAGGGTGTTACGTATGAAAAAATCCAGGAAAATCATTTCTTAGTCTTCGAAAATGCACTTTCGTCAAACTTAAAGTAGAAGGGGCAATAACTCGAGAACGGTTTAATTTAAACATATAAAACCTTTAAGGTTTTTTAATCTTTATTTAGTAAGGATTTCAAACTTGTCGTAATATACAATGCTTACGTTTGAAAAACCCAGGAAAATCATTTCTTATGTCTTCGCACGCACTTTCGTCATACTTACAGTAGAAGGGGCAATATCTCGAGAGCGGTTTAATTTAAACATATAAAACCTTTAAGGTTTTTTAATCTTTATTTAGTAAGGATTTCAAACTTGTCGTAATATACAATACTTACGTTTGAAAAACCCAGGAAAATCATTTCTTATGTCTTCGCACGCACTTTCGTCATACTTACAGTAGAAGGGGCAATATCTCGAGAGCGGTTTAATTTAAACATATAAAACCTTTAAGGTTTTTTTATCTTTATTTAGTAAAGAATACAAACTTGTCATAATTTTCCGGGGTTTCTTAAAAGAAACCGGGGATGTAGGTTGGCTTCCTTGTGATATTGAGAAGTCTGGAAAAAAGTTGTAAAATTTATAAATGGCTTATTCAAACTACTTTTGTATTGTTATTGTTTATTTTAGGAAGTTAAAAGTAACCTTGATTATAATAAATAAAATAGTTGATCTTTAACGTAATAGGTGAATCGCATATTTTATTTTTCATTTTGGTCCATATATCAAAGTCATTCTGTGAATTGTTGTAACTTCAAGGGTATCGAAGCGAAATTGTTGTTAACTACTCGTACATTGTAACAAATCATGTGGATTGTTACCAATAAACAATAAATAAACTCATATGTTTACAAATTATTGTCGATAGGTACCAAACCAAGGTGCCAACGCTATGGATGATCAGGCATTCACGCATCGATTTTTGTATTCTCAATTTGTGCTAGATAAGAATTATTGATGATGATACCAAAAGGATCTTTGAGTTGATTTATCATTCATGAACTTTGCGACCCAACGATCCATTGTTATTTAATAATCATTGTTAGTTATTACTACTTTGTATATTAAGAATGTTTAACTTTGAAAATTTCAATTATGTAAGCAACTTAAACTATTTACAGTACAACTCCGTTATAAAGTACCCCTTAATAACGCTTCTCTGGATATAACGGACTAAGTCTTTGCTCCCATTTTAATATTATATCAATGTTATTTTTATTACGGACTCCGGTTATAGCGTACTAAATTTTTCGGCCCCTGATGGTACGTTATAACGGGGTTGTACTGTATTTGGTTATTCTTACGTAGGGATGATTGATATGATTTTAGCTTTTAAAGTGTTGAATTATTAATATTGGTTTCTAAAGTTATTGTTATTTTGCAGAACAATCTAAAGCCCCTGTGGTTGAAGTGTTCTACGCATGGCACTATACCTTGGAAGCACTAGTTATCGGCCAGGGCCGACTATCAGCTGCATGATATCTTCCATCAGCTCCCTACGTCTTGCGTCTTCACGCAGACAGTTTCGTAGAGGTCTTCAAGAATGGCCCAACACACCGTGGACACTATTTCTCAACTATCGGCTAATAACTTTAACGAATTAAATGTTGTGCAAACCAACCCAAGTGCTTGTAGTGAAAATAGTGAAATCAATAATTATTCACCAGATAAAGTGAATTGTAAATTAAATGTACCAAATTGTGAAGAAACGACGAGTAATTTAATTGGTCCAAACAATACCAAAAAGAAGAAAGATGTCCAAGTAGACAAATTATACGATTTACCTAATAATAGTAAACACGATTCAAATAAAAATAGCAATATTACTCAAAACTATGCTTTAGACGATAGTTTTGGTGACCCACAATTGCCTTGCTTCCAAAATGGAAACTTAAAAACACACAAGACGTTAGAACCAAATTACTGCGACATGGAGATGTCGCCCTTGTTGAACACACAACAACAAACACCCAAACACGATCGTTCATCTCTCCATCTCAAATTAAACAAAAACAACGTGAGCAACAAACCCAAACTAATCATCAAGACCTTACACGACAATCCTCTTCATTTTAACGAAACGAAAGATAATTCAAAGTGCGATTCCGACGACGAAGAAAGACCGGTACAACAACATCACGTTCAATTCAACAGTCACGAAAATAATTTAAATCATTCGACGAATACGACGACCAAAGAGCCTTGTTCTACTCCTTCGAGTAGCATTTCGTCGAGTTCGAGTAGTTCGAGCGAGAGTAGCGAATCGATAGATATATCGGAAGCTCGTCCGCCCGACGGTGGTTGGGGATGGGTCATAGTAGCAGTATCTTTCATAGTTAATTTAATAGCCGATGGTATAACTTTTAGTTTTGGCGTTATTTATCACGAATTTTTAAATTATTTTGGCGAAGATAAAAGTACCACGGCTTGGATCGGAAGTTTGTTCATGGCCATGCCTTTACTATCTGGTCCGATAGCGAGCTTTTTGACCGATCGTTACGGTTGTAGAAAAGTAACGATAGTCGGGTCGTTTCTAGCATCTACCGGGTTTGTAGCTAGCTCTTTTGCCAACAGCACTATAGTATTATACGCAACTTTTGGAATTTTAGCCGGTTTCGGTCTTAGTTTGTGTTACGTAGCTTCGGTCGTTATAGTTGCCTATTATTTTGACAAGAGACGATCGTTTGCTACCGGTTTGGCAGTTTGCGGTAGCGGAATAGGCACTTTTATATTTGCTCCTTTAATTCAACTCCTTTTAGACGAGTACGGTTGGCGCGGAACGACTTTGATATTAGCCGGCCTCTTCTTAAACTTGGCCGTTTGTGGTAGTTTAATGAGAGACTTGCCGTGGACTTCGTACAAAAACAAATCGGCGGCAAGAGAGAGAAAACGAAAACGCAAACTTAAACGAAAGAAAAACAGTTCTTCCGCAGATACGTTTTCAGTTAGCAATAGCACTAATACCGCTAGCGCCTTACAACCGATAGTGGAAACGCAAGAGTTGGATCCTAAAGAGATCAACGAAGAAGAAAACGACGTAGATCGATTTAGTTCGTTAGTTAATTTGCCCACTTACATACGTAACGGCGAAAAAGTGCCAATAGAAGTTTTGGAATTGCTTTCTTCCACGCATAAAAACGTTTATAACGTTCTTTTACAAAATTATCCCAGCTTACTTACGCCATCTAGAAGTTTTAGTGATTCCGGCGGACTCCATAAAGCTCACTTGGCCCCTAAACATCCGATATCGCCATTAGCGACAGCTCCTCCAGTGCCTTCGTCGAAATCCAACGACACCGCTTATTTAACTTGGATGAAAAAGAACAAAACTACGTTGCCTAGGAGTAATTCGCAAAAGAAAAATCCGACGGCTTATTTGAAAGACGTGAGAGTTCACAGATTGTCTTTGACTTATAGGGGTGCCATGTTAAATATTAATAGATATCGGTTAAGAGCTTCGTCGTGTCCGGATATTTATAGAAATTCCATGACCACCATAGCGAAAGAAAAAAATCAGTGGTATTCGGGCTTTTTGGATTTTTGGGATTTGCTTGTAGATATCATCGATTTGTCGCATTTTGCTAATGCGAAGTTTTTGTTATTTTGCATATCAAACTTTTTTTTGTATACTTGGTACGACGTGGAGTACATGTACTTAACCGATTACGCTATTGGAATGGGTTTTACGGTCAAGGATTCGTCCATATTAATTTCGGTCATTGGAATTGTCAACATGTTTGGAGAGGTAAGTTTCAAACTTTTGAGCAACTTAAACCTTTGCCTCAGCCTCTTTACGACTCTTATCACAATATTGAAGTTATCCGGGGTAACATGCCGCAGACCATGGTCATTTCAACTAGGTCTAGTTTTCATAGCCAGTCCTGGAGGTCTCAGTGCTTCATCATTCACGCTCTACTTTCAATATTTAGATACGATCGTGTGATGAGAACCCTGCAGACATCTCATATGGAACCTTCCTTCGCCCAGTACTGCATAGCCTTATATCCTGGTTCGGAATTTACTTTCTTGATCTACCAGCAGATGTGGAATAATTTCAGCTAGTCTGGGCACTTATTAAAAATATCAGCTATACATTTTGTTCACCGACTCGGCTGCGCCTCATATACAATCCTGGAGGTTATTAAAGTCTTTTATATTACCGTTCTTTCAGAACTGGAACAGTACCTTAGAAGAGAGACCAGTACAATGTTATGTATTCATTTCCACGTTCCAAAGGTTGTAATCTAATCTCGCAAGTCAATCCTGTAAGCCATTATGCGTAGTTTTCCCACGCCCCGAATCTCCCCTACTTAAGAATAGCTATTTTTCCTCTGGGTTCAACCTGATCTACCATTAGATGTGGCATAATTTCAGCTAGTCTGGACACTTATTAGAGACATCAGCTATACACTTTGTTCACCGAATCGGCTGCGCCTCATATACAATCCTGGAGATTATTCAACGTCTTTCATCCTACCGTTCTTCCAGAATTTGAACATTACCTTAGAAAAGAGATCAGGACAATGTTGTGGGTTCATTTCCACGTTCCAAAGGTTGCAATCTAAACTCGTTCCTATAAGCCATTACGCGTAGTTTTCCCGCGCCCCGAATCTCCCCTATTTAAGAATAGCGAAGTTTTCCTCTGGGTTCAACCTGATCTACCAGTAGATGTGGCATAATTTCAGCTAGTCTGGACACTTATTAGAGACATCAGCTATACACTTTGTTCGCCGACTCGGCTGCGCCTCATATACAATCCTGGAGATTATTCAACGTCTTTCATCCTACCGTTCTTCCAGAATTTAAACATTACCTTAGAAAAGAAATCAGTACAATGTTGTGTGTTCATTTCCACGTTCCAAAGGTTGCAATCTAAACTCGTTCCTGTAAGCCATTACGCGTAGTTATCCCGCGCCCCGAATGTCCTCTATTTAAGAATAGCTATACATTTTGTTTACCGACTCGGCTGCGCCTCATATACAATCCTGGAGATTATTCAACGTCTTTCATCCTACCGTTCTTCCAGAATTTGAACATTACCGTAGAAAAGAGATCAGTACAATGTTGTGGGTGCATTTCCACGTTCCAAAGGTTGCAATCTAAACTCGTTCCTGTAAGCCATTACGCGTAGTTTTCCCGCGCCCCGAATCTCCTCTATTTAAGAATAGCTATACATTTTGTTTACCGACTCGGCTGCGCCTCATATCCAACCTGAGTAGAGGTTTATAGAAGTGCTCTAAAAATGCATTAATACCCATACAAGGTGTTACATTGACCCAATAATTTCTTTTTCTTTTCAGATAATATTAGGATGGGCAGGAGATAGGACTTGGATTAATCCCAGTATAGTTTACGCAGTCTGCATGATTTTTTGTGGTATAGTAACAGCTCTAGTTCCATTACTTAAAGGATATGGAGGATTGTGTGTCGTAGCCGGAGGTTTTGGTTTTTTTATAGCAGCAAATTATTCGTTAACTTGTATTATTCTTGTCGAACTGATAACATTGGAAAGATTCACCAACGCTTACGGGCTATTACTTTTAGTACAAGGAGTTGCAAATCTCGTTGGACCGCCTTTGGCAGGTAAATAAAAATAATAAAAATTTTAAAAATATTAAAACTCTTTTCTTTTAGGTAAAATATCAGATATAACTGGTACGTACGACATTTCTTTTTATCTGGCTGGATTTTTTATTGCCTTATCAGGATTAATGTTGATGATTTTGCCTGCTATGAAAAGATATAAAAAATGTCAGCGTCGAGTATCGAGCGACGATTCAATGGGAGGAAAAAAGTCTAAAAAAGAAGGAAATTGTTGTAACGTATTAACTTCTTGCATATTAGGAGAAAACGATAAAGTACCGGGAGAAAATCACGTGTAAATTTCAACATTCTCTAGTTATTATTAAAAAAAATTAAATTTTCCTAAAAAAATGTATTTCAAATCCAGTATTGTTCTTGTTGAAAAATAGCGCGTTTTTCACCTATCGTTTAGATAGGTATCTACGTAGGGATGTTATGGTTACAAAATGTAGTAAATATTAAACAAATAACATCGTAAAGTAAAAGCTCAAGTAGTGCATGATCCTACTATTTTGTCGGTACTTACAGCTCGCAAAAATGTTACTTTTAGAAAATAAATTTTTATTTGCTAATGAATCTCAAAAAATGTTTTTTTTTTAATTATTAAAAATAAGGATAATTTTTCATTTAAATTCGTCTTATTTGTACAGGGTGTCCCAATCGTTCGTGCGCTTCTGCCGTAAAAATTACAAAAAAATAAAATGTAGAGTTATAGTTGTTCTAAAACTAACCAATTTTAAATTTTTGACGTATAAAAAGTGAACACCCTGTATATTATTGCTTATTTGAATTCCTCTTTTGACGACGATCAAAATGAGGTGTGGGTTGCCGGGTCTGCGATGGCTCTGGACGAAGATATTGCGCTTTTTATACCGAAAACAGCTCGGCGTAGTGAGCGAGCAAAGTGACGCAAAATGCCTAATATCTTTGCTCAGACTCGTCCCACACCCATCAAGTAACACCTCATTTTAATCGTCATTAAAAGGAGAATCCAAATTAACAATAATATACAGGGTGTCCCATTTAAAAAAATTGAGTTTTATGCAAATGGATGATCTTGGATATTTAAAAATAGTTTTAAGATGTGCACCTTTGGAAGAATTATAAACCATACTTATTATTTTCTGTAGCAGTTTGTTTAGAAGTGACACACACTATTGTGACACCTTGTATTGATTGTGAATGGATTGTTTTTGAGAAATTCGAGTATCCAAAAAATAAGTACCTAACATTTTGGATTTTTCTGTAAATATGACTTTGTGTAGAAGGCTGTGTTAGTGATATATTGTATTTGTTAATTAGTTAGCCTTAATTAGTAAGTAATTAAATAAAAAATATATTGAAAAAGAAAAATACCAAATAAGTATAGTTAGAACAATCATACTACATCGAGATTGTTATTGTTTTTTCTGTATCGTGCAATGACTTATGGGTATTTTAAAAATAACTTTATTACTCTATTCAAAGACTAATGGGAATAGAAGACTGCAATTATGTGTATGGTACTAAAATATGTTTAAAATATCTATTTTCATTGGAAATAATAAGCGCATCTGTGATTTACTACATTTTAAACTAAAATTTTTACATAATTTCACCCTTAATTTATAATCGAAATGACTAAGTAGTTCAATAACTTGCAGTTGTATTATGTAATTAATAAACATGCTAGTTTTTAACTCTTTTCGGCCCCCAAAAATTTGTACGATTGCTCTTTTTTTTTTATTAATTTGTCAGTTATGAGAGTAAATCGAGTAAATTGAAATAATTTGTTCTTTAATATTAAATTATGTAGAATAAATTAACTAAATCAGTCTATTGTACAATCTTATGACCTTTGAAATTTAAATATTCAATAAACCTATTATAACGATAGTTTACTTATTTGGAGCCCCACCAATAGGGCTGGATTATCCATCAAGCGCGTGCTTTTGTGGAGGGCCCGGAAAAAAAAGTAAAATAATAAAGGAAATATAATGCTCTGTAACTTCTTTTCTAAAGACTTTTACCGTAAAACGAAAGGCTGAGGTGCTAGAGGCAAAAGTTTAACTGAAAACGTGAGGCCAATTTTTTTCATACATTAACGATTTTTATAGGCTTGTATCTCAAAAACTATAAGGATTAGAAAAAGATGAATACAAGCAATCTTGTGGGAAATTTAATAGGCTTTCATTTTGTTAAGAGTAATTTTTTCCCTAAGATAAACCGTTTTTGAGATATAAGCGAAAAAACCCAAAAACATTTCATCCCTTCCTTAGCCATGTAGCTAGAACCGTGGTCTTTTCAACCCTCTTCCATGTGTTCTATCACCTCTTCGTTGACTAGACTATAAATAAACATTTGTTCTGTGAACTGCAGTGTATTTTTGTAGAGGCCTAAAAATAATTAGCGCCTCAGGCCCCAACGTTCTTTGATCCGGCCCTGCCTATCAAAGCATCCACCTTCAGAGAACTATCCCAGAATTCGGAAACGCATTTGAACAACTTTGGCTACATCGTCGTAGTTTGAAATTTGTGGTTAAGCGTTGTCTGCGTTTCAAAATCACCCTGTATATTACTACAATTACTAGAAAAGGTCCCAAAGCCTTACACCGGCAATGGATCAGCCTTAAAATTCTATCCAGGCTACATACAACTAGACATTTAACATTTTGGGGTTGACACACCCACAAAGTAGTTTATAGTTATTTCCTAACTACAAAGCCACTCGCTCATATAGTTGCACGATCAGATCTAGAAATGCCTCAAAGGGGAGAGGGGGTCTAAAAATAATGAAATGGTCTCAGTCAATTTTTCGTGCTGGTGAATATTAATGTCAAGGAGGAATTAATTTTTTTATACATTCTCCGCTGAAAGTTCCCAATAACCTGCAAATCCGCCATTACAAAAAAGGCATTTGGTTTATACGATGAGACGTTTGTACGCATATTACCACTACGTCATTTTGATAACATTTTACCACATTTCAAGTCGGTATAATGTATAATAATATATAATATGTTTAAACGGGATGCGATGGTGTTTGTTTCGTGCGTTTTGGAATTTTTCAAATGGTGGCGAGTTCATTCCTTTGACTGTTTTTGATAAGGTTAGTATTATATTTTTTCGATTTCGTTCATTTTTAAATGAGTAATCATTTATTACACTTGTAAATCAGCTTGTATGCTGTGTAACATTTAAACAACTTTCCATTACGTGTGGAGTTCCACAGGGTGGTATCCTTAGACCTCTGCTATTTAATTTTTTACAGCTAATCTGTCTAAAACCTTAATTGTCGAATTTAAAACAAATTACACCATTTTATATTCTTTATTTTATATTTAGACAGCCTTTATCATGCAAAACCGTTGGCATTTGTGCAATTATTTTATTAATTAGAAAAATAAGTGCATAGAAAATTGAAAATACATCAAACGCCTAAATAGGCACTAATTGGAATATGATAAACTTTTTTAATAAATTTTGTAACACAATAAATTTGAACTATAAATTCGAGATTAGGTAAACCAGTTACATTGAGTGGTTTGAAATGGATACATACTTTTTATAATACTATGGCATTTCTATACAGCGTGTCTACAGACTAATTTTCAACAAGGGGTTCTCGGTTATTATAAAAGCTTTTAGGAACTTGGTTAAATGGAACAGAGTAAAGGCTCGTCTTCACCCACAGGCTTGCCTTCCGGTTTGCCTGTGCAGGCGGCATGCACAGACCAAACCTGGAGGCAAGCCTGTGTGTGAAGACAAGCCTTAACTAAAACCATATTTTAAGATAAATCTAATGCTTTAGTCTAATTTTCAGATATGTCATTGTAGTTATAGTTATCAATTTCATTAAGGACCTCATAGTTAGCCAGGTGTAACAATAAAGCCCAAAAATAATTTTTACTTGGACATCCCATGACCAACTATGAGCCTCTTTATCCTATTTAAATCTCCATCGCTCATAATAAGGAAGATCCCCCTGTTTACATCCTGTATCCCTATTAATAATTATTAATTTGTTAATAATGCTTAAAGAGGCTTAAAAATTGTCAATACTTTTGTTTAATACTATTGTTAAATAAATTAAAGTCTGTAATAATAAAACATAATTCTTAAGCGAAACTAATTTTTTCGTTTTCTGATCCTAAATTAGATTTCGAGCTCGTCCATATCCTTCTATTTTCTGTAAACGGAATAAACCCAATTAGTATTCCCGCAATTACGATCCAAATTCCCGCCTGCCAAAACGTTTGTTCCCAATTTCCAGTTACATCATTCAACATACCTAAAAGATCCCAACTGAAACTATTGCACTTAATTCAAAAAGAACTTACCTCCGATGGGTGGTCCTATTAAGTTTCCAACCCCTTGACTTAATAATATTAATCCGTAAGCGTTTGTAAAATTATCTAAAGATATTAATTCTACTAAAATTGCCGGTGTAAATGAATAATTACTAGAGAAGAATAAACCAAAGCAGGCTGCTGAGACTATCAATAAGGGGTAGTTGTCGGCAAATATCATCATTAATGTGCAAGAAATACCACACAGGATCAAACATACGGAGTAAGTTTTAGTTATATGTAGCCACGGTTGATCACCAGCCCATCCTAAGCCGATCTAAAAAATCAAAGTAGTTAGAGAAGATCAGAGGTGGGATAGATAGTTTTTTAATTTAAAATTATAGATTATCAAACAGGCCTACGGCCCAATTACATGATAACGTTAAGAGAACTCATATGGCTTTCAGATACAGTAAGCCTCACAATTATTGGCCACCCGCAATACGCAAGGGTGGTTATTAGCCAAGAACGACAAAATAGGCAGAAGGGGAGATTGATTTTCTACTTGTAATCAAAATAAAGTTACCCCTCAATTTAAGTAGAGGGTGTTATGATGGTTGCATCCACAATTCGTGCTAGACTTATAACCAGGGTGGCCATTAATTGTGATCCTGACTGTACAGCTTTCAGGCATAACAGGCCCGAAGGGCCGTGCTTGGATTTTCAATTCTTCCTGGTCTAACTCTTTCACACAACAAATTCAAATACTCTTACCATTCCAATAAAATTCGTGACACCGATAATGGATAATACTTTCGATGCTTCCGGTTCCGTATATCCATGTTGAGTGAGATGTTCCGCGAGATAAAAATAAGGCACGATGAAAAATGTAAACAGTAACATGGTAGACATCGAGAGTAACATGAAATGAAGATCTAAATAAAGAGAAAAGTCCACTATAGTCTTAAGTATTTCTAAAAATTCGTGATACCACTTCTGAAACAAAAAATTAATTTTTTGGGGCCTCAGTTTTAACAAGAATCTCTTACTTCTTCATTTTCTCTAGCTAAAGTTGTCATTGAATTTCTAAAAATGTTGGGACAACTTGAGGCACGTAGACGATATCTCGGAATGTTTAACATAGCACCACGATACATAACCGAGTGTTTGTGAAGTTTGATATTTTTCAAATAGTGTCGGGCGTTTGGGCCACAAGTTTTAAGCACTAAAAATGAATCTACACGTGTAAGAAGACGCCCATTTTGATAATTATTGTTTATGGGAGCTTTATTTTTAATTTCTAACAAAGGTTCGTTAGTTGGATCTTTTGGAGGTTCCTGCAATTTAAAAAGATAAAAATTCTCCTTGGTAAAACATTTTGAACAAAATTACTTGAATTGTAAAAACTTTGTTGGCTTTTTGGGCCTTTTTCAACTTCATCGACATCCTCACAGGCACTCGAGCCGTAATTCCAGATTTATCTTCCAACATTTTATTTAAACCCTTATCAGAAGTACTCCGACATAATAATAGACTGGGATAATTCTCTACGATAACGTTGTATAATTTCTTGTTTGCACTCAATTGTTCTAGTACTTCGAGTGGTACCTAAAAATAAATCAATATTTATCTCGTAATGAGTTGTAAATAAAAAACCCCACCGTTTCGCTTTGACGTACAAAAGTAGGCAAATTAACGACGGATCTAACGCGTTCTTTCATATTCGTCTCTTTTTCCGGCGAGGACGTATCCATCGACGTGACCAAGTTCTGCAATATATACTCTGGTTTTTCTCCACTCTTCATCAATTTTCGAATTTCTTCCACACCCGGAAAGTCACCGTCCGAAACGCTCTTGCAGGAAATCGAAGCTGTACTCGACGCATTCTTAATCGACCTTTTTCCAACAGAATTTGATCTGCAAAAATTGGGAATTTAAATAAAATAGTTAAGGTGGAAAGAACGATTGGGTACTTACTTGTTTTGCTCTTCCTCGATCATCCATTTTGGATCTCTCATGAGAGCCCCACAAACGCACATATTAAAAAATGTTCCTGCAAGCAACAAAACTGTACCTCTCCATCCGTACTCACTAATGAAGAATTGCGTCATAGGAGCGTATACAAAAGTTCCAACACCTGTACCACAAGATCCCAATCCGACCGCTAGCGATCTCTTCTTATCGAACCAATAAGCGATAGAAACGACGGCAGTTACATAGCACAGCCCCAATCCCAACCCGGCAATCACGCCAAAAGTAACCAACATCATCGTAATCGACGTTGCAAAACAACTCAAAATAAATCCCAACCCCGAAACTAAACCACCAACTATAGTCATCATCCTACATCCGTAACGATCAACGAGAGCACTCATAACTGGACCCGTCAAAAGAGGCACCGCCATAAAAAGGCTACCGATCCAAGAAGTAACCGACTTGGACGCCCCAAACTCGACTAAAAACTCAATATAAAGCAAACCAAAAGAAAAACTAATTCCATCCGCGATCATCGAAACAACAAAAGATGAGAAAACGACAACCCAACCCCATCCTCCGTCTGGTATTTTGGGCTTATTCGTTTGTTCTTCCAATACACTCAAACTGCAATTTGAGGATATAATAGAATCTTTATAATCGTCCTCAAATTTAACTTCTAAAATTGTCGGATGAACCGAGATGTTTCCATTCAACAAAACTTTCTCTTCGCAGCTCGAATAAGGTTCATCTGTGAACTTTATCGGAGTAAGTTGAGGAGAAACTGACCACTCCACTAAAGGCGCCAATCCATTTGTTTGTTTTCTTTTCAGTTGCGGTTCCATTATTTTTATTATTGCAAATAAAACACTAATACTGAATCAGATATCACAAGCGGAATTTGCAGTAATACTGTATCAGTTTATCTAATAATTATTTTACTTTTTTATTATCTGATAGGTTTTGTTTATTTTGGATATTGAGATATTAATACTGATCACACACGTGGGTGTTTGAGATTTTTCCCTAATTGTTGTTAAATTTAAAACTGCATCCAACGTTTAGACCAACTTTGGAGTCTTAATCTGGGATCTCTACAAAGGATGTGGCGGATAGTGGAGGTAATCAGAGTGCGAGTTGGATCCACGTTCCTGTTCATCAAGAACCGGTTGTTCGGAAAAGTTACAAAAATGATGAACAAAGTTTGGAGATTTTTCTCTGATGTGCCCTCTCTTCTTTCTTCAATTATTGCGTCAGTTGTCTAACCCGACGTCTATAGTAGAATTTTCCAAATCGTTTATGATCTGCAAGAAAATAGTTTTTTAATAATTAGAAAAAAAATTATCTCCTAGTTAGCGGAAGCAAAAAATTTACAGGATTAATCACAAAATGAACGTCGTTTATTGTGAGGCTGGTATTGTATAGAAAATTCAGAATCTGTACGAGGAGGACTTCTATATTCCACTGAACTATGAGAATTTTTTTATTTGAAATGAAACACCCTGTATATATTTGTATTCCTTAAGAATATTTTATATGTTACATAATTGGCCTAAAATGAACTGTTCTTGAGATATTGACCTCCCAGTTTCTAGTTCACAACGATGACACTTCAGCAAGAAAAATTGCTGTTTTATTGATTTTTTCTTACGAAACACCCTGTATATTATTACATATATAAAATCCTTATAAATGTAGATGATATTTGATATGTTACATGACAGGCCTAAAACGAACTATTTTTGAGATATTAGCCCCCCAGTTTTAAGTTCAAAACGAATACACTTCTGCAAGCAAAATGGTTGTTTTCTCGATTTTTTCTTAATGAACACCCTATAGATTATTACATATTTGAAATCCTTATAAAATGTAGATGATATGAGATATGTTACATGATAGGCCTTAAACGAATTATTCTTGAGATATTGGCCTCCCAGTTTTAAGTTCAAAACGATGACACTTCAGCAAGAAAATTGCTGTTTTCTTGATTTTTTCTTATGAAATACCCTGTATATTATTACATATTTAAAATCCCCATTAAATGTAGATGATATTTGATATGTCACATGACAGGCCTGAGACGAACTATTCTTGAGATATTGGCCTCCCAGTTTTAAGTTCGAAACGAATACACTTCTGCAAGCAAAATGGTTGTTTTCTTGATTTTTTCGTAAGAAACACCCTGTATATTATTACATATTTAAAATCCCCATAAATTGTAGATGATATTTGATATGTCACATCATATGACAAGCCTAAAACGAACTGTTCTTGAGATATTGGCTTCCCAGTTTTGAATTCAAAAAGAATCTACTGCTGCAAGCAAAATGGTCGTTTTCTTGATTTTTTCTTAAGGAACAGTATATTTTTGTATGTTATTTGAATTTTATATTTTTTTTTCGGTATATTGATAATTCCATATGTCCATTAGTTAGTAGTTAGTATAGTTTACGCATAGATATAGTGTTTTTCAGCTTCTATAAAGTCAACAGTTGCTCATTGTAAATCATAGGTAAGCATCCGTTCTACTATGGCGATTGTAAATCTTTAATTATTTAATTATAAATTAGTGCTAAATAATAAATTTCATTTCATATAATTATATAAAAATAAAAAAAAATAAAAATAAAAACACTATATCTATGCGTAAACTATATAATTATGGTTAATTCGGTAAGTGACCAGCGATCAAAACAACATCCTATCTAGAGGGCTTATAAACGCAACAGCATACGTCACTAGTGTATTGTTGATGTTCTGTCATTTAATAAACAAACGAATTACAAACCTTAAGCCTTCTACATATAATATTATTTCGATAGCCCTTGACGTTAATAAAATTCTTTTTTCTGAATATTAAGGGTTGCTAAGCAACATAGACTGGGTCATACAGTTACTAAGCAACATTTTTTTTATAATGTAAAATTTCAGAAGCATTTATTGATTTTCTTAATAATACGTTCTTACTTAGAAATATCATAACTAATTGTTAGCACTCGAAAGTCGAAATTTTGACTATTTATCGTCGCCTTGATATTGGACCAAAAAATTCAATATTCAAGTGCGCCAGTCTCGTTATTTCATCTGCCAATATTCTATTTTCAATTTAATTTGCGTATGTACAGTACATGGCTTTATTATCAACGAGCGTCATAGATTTTTCCATTTTACCTTTTAGGGCTTCAAAAGCCCCCCCTTCCAGAGTAAATATTAAAGCATTCTCTGGGTAAACAAAAACATGTTCACTTCCAAAAATAAAAAAAACTCTTACTTTCTATAATTAGTACATTAATAAAAATATTTTTAAGCCATGACACACTAGACTTGACCTTAATATTATTTCAAAAAAATCAATTTCCATTAAAAAAATGTACACCTTTGCCAAAACATTATGAAACACTGAATAAAAAATGTTTTTTTTTCAAAAAAACCCATCTAAACATTGTAAAAGAAACAAATTCCATAACAATCCATTAACCTGTCAAAATTATTTCCTTTCGTTGGATGTAAGCCGAAATTATTTACTTTATTTATTTATTGATTAGAATTATGTTAATAACTAAATAAAATAAACGGGTGGATTAAATTCAAATTTTGGAGTCGATCAGGAAATGAGGTGCGACGACAGTCGCAACTGTGGCCATCCTGTATATACTATAGGTAAACAATTTTCTTAAGTGGTAATTATGTAATGTTTTGAAGCACGAGTTCAATTCAATTTTAGTGTTATTTTAATCGTTTTAACTAAATTTAATTTACCTTGACTTTGTTCAAATCGGTTCAAATTTAAGATCAATATTAGACGGTTGCAGTCTAAACTTCACTTTGTAACTAGTTCAACTGTGATAACAAAAAAGTAATAATTTATACAAATACGTAAATTAACAAGTAACGTCATACTTATTATCAATAATGAGAATTTACCTTAAATTGGTGTTAGATAACGAAAGAAAACTTAGATTTAAGTACTAGAGCCGACTAGAGCAAATTAAATACTTACACGAAATTTCCAAAAATTGACTCAAATCACCATTATCATCGCGTATTAGTTCCGGTATAACTTATTGTTTTTTAATATTTTATACCGCCAAAGTTTATGATTAACAATGGATTAAGCGTAGTTAATTGACCACACTGTATACCTACGTACGACACAAGCAGACATTCGATTATATTTCAAATGTATAGACATTTACATAATGACAAATTAATATTAATTAGCGTCTATTATTACAGAACATAATAACTTCAAGATCATCATTTTATTATCACAATTAATTAAAACGATAAGTATAAAATAAGTTACGCATTTACATTACTTCTTTTTTGGAATACTTCAAAAAGTTATTTAACATTAATTCAGGAAAAACATGGGTTAATTTATGTTATTTAATATTTATTCAAATTTAAAAAAATAATACAATATTTTTTTTAATAAATAAAATAAAGTAATTTTAATAATAAAGTATTAGCCAAATTAAAAAAATCTACAGTAAGATTCATAAAATAGTACTAAATCACACTTGCCATATCTCAAGAACAGTTCGTTTTAGGCCTATCATGTAACATATCAAATATTATCTACATTTTATAAGGATTTCAAATATGTAATAATATACAGGGTGTTCCTTAAGAAAAAATCAAGAAAACAACCATTTTGCTTACAGAAGTGTATTCATTTGGAATTTAAAACTGGGAGGTCAATATCTCAAGAATAGTTCGTTTTAGGCTATCATGTAATGTATCAAATATTATCTACATTTTAAAAAGATTTCAAATATGTAATAATATATAGGGTGTTCCATAAGAAAAAATCAAGAAAACATTCATTTTTCTTGCTTAAGTGTCATCGTTTTGAACTTACAACTGCGAGGCCAATATCTCAAGAATAGTTCGATTTAGGCTATCATGTAACATATCAAACATCATCTACATTTTATAAAGATTTCAAATATGTAATAATATACAGAGTGTTCCTTAAGAAAAAATCAAGAAAACATTCATTTTTCTTGCTTAAGTGTCATCGTTTTGAACTTACAACTGCGAGGTCAATATCTCAAGAATAGTTCGTTTTAGGCTATCATGTAACATATCAAATATCATCTACAGTTTATAAGGATTTCAAATATGTAATGATATACAGGGTGTTCCTTAATAAAAAATCAAGAAAACAACCATTTTGCTTGCAGAAGTGTATTCATTTGGAATTTAAAACTGGGAGGTCAATATCTCAAGAATAGTTCGTTTTAGGCTATCATGTAATGTATCAAATATTATCTACATTTAATGGGGATTTCAAATATGTAATAATATATAGGGTGTTCCATAAGAAAAAATCAAGAAAACAACCATTTTGCTTGCAAAATCGTATTCGTCTTGAACTTAAAACTGAGAGTCCAATACCTCAAGAATAGTTCGTTTTAGGCCTGTCATGTAACATATAGTCCCGCCAGGATTAAGTCAATTATGACGCATCGCAGTATGTTATAAGAAATGTCGGTATAAAATATTTTTTCTTTGTCTAATATTGTAATAAAAAAAGACGTATATAAAAACATACGTCTGGTGTATAAACTATATGGTAGATAAAAACGTATGTCGAGCATTTCAGACTTTTAATAGATGTCAGTTGGATGTTTTGAGGTTATGTTATGTCAGTTAAATTTAAATCAGTTTTTTTAATAAAAATTAGTTTTTTCTTTATCACAGAATTTTTAACGTAATGAAGTGGTACGATATAGTACATGGAAAGTTTCTTTGAATGAAATAGACAGCCACACAATAAATTATTGACGATGGTTTTCTTCAAAATTACCTAGCTTTCTCTCAGAAGTAAAATTTTCGGTTGCACTTTTTACTATTTTATACAAAAATTTCGTGTAACAAAAATATTGATTTAAATTAATCAATGCGCTTCTGAGAAGATCTTTGGATTCCTCTGCACTTAACACAATTTAACGAATCTAGGGGTTGATTACTGGGCTGTAAAATGTTATAATAAACTCATAAAGTTGTGTATGTGAGCATCGACTGAGTAATTATTTTTTCTAAAATTGTTGAATTTGTTGATTTGCTAATCGTGTGATGTTTTTATCGTCGGTTTTAACAGTGACAAGATGTGGGTTTCTTGGGTTCCAAAACCCAGTGCCTCTGCTTCTCACTTTTTTGCCGCCCTTGAGTAAGTCTATAAGCAAAATAGCATTTATACTAGATCATTGATCATCGAGCGACTCTACGTCCTAAAACGCAGGTTTACATTCCACCGTGTGCGTCAGAATCAGACATTTTCAAAAAATCTTGACTATTAAACTTTCTGTCAATAGATAAATCGATCGGAAATCTGTTATTACACTTTGATTGCTTTTCATTCTTCGTTTAAAGCGTTTCCAGGAATGTATTCCATAATTTAGGACGGAGAGAAAAACTTAAAATAAAGTAAACTGGATGTACAACTTTATTTAATTTAAAATTCCCGCTTAAAATGTACATCGCAACATACTGTGTCGCCACCACGGACAAACAATGAATTAACTTAATTAATTTTGACGTTTCTGAAATTGTGTATTAAGAGCGGACATACGTTTACAACAGATTGATGCTTACACTTTAGAGCGATGAGTCATAATTGACTTAAACGCGCCGTTACTATATCAGATATCATCTACATTTTATAAAGATTTCAAATATGTAATAATATACATAGTGTTCCTTAAGAAAAAATGAAGAAAACAACCATTTTGCTTGCAGAAGTGTATTCTGAAAACAGCCATTTTTCCCTCTTCCTGCCGAGATCTAATAATTTTGAACTATTTAGAAAAAACAAGTCTAGTAATTACTATTAGTCCATACTGTATAATATTTTGTTTATGGAATAAGAAACTCGTACATAAAGTTATTGCACAAATTTTCCCATTAAGTATGACTATTTCTTATAAAATGTTGCCGATAAAGAAATATTTTGTAAATAGTTAAATAAGCAAGTATTTATAAATGAAAAATGATGTATGTGATAATTACCCTAATTAACAACTTTTAAAATACCACAATTATTGTTTAGATAAAAAAATATTTAACTTTAAAAAAAGTATCCTTTTCTCACGTGTAAATTTTTATGTACGCCGCTGTTGAAAATTATTCGTTCTAGTTTCAAAAAATTCAAATTTTGCAAAATTTTATTTCATTATTTTTATTTTGTTTAATTAAACACTAATTATTTAATTAAAATAATTAAAATAAAAAAGTGTCCGTCTCAAACTTTTTTTAAATTCTCAATTCAAAATTTGGGAGCGCTCAAAAAATTAATTAGTAAGTTTGTAATTAGCGAATAAAACAATAAAATGTAATTATTAAAACTATATTTAATTATCCATAAAACATTAATATAATTACTAAGATAAAAGGTGCAAAGCTCACCTTAAAGATAAGCCTCGGAATGGACAAATCGATTATTTATATTTACTTTTGGTTTTGAAGAAAAACACAAAAATATCAAAAAAATTTTCCGCTCAGAAAAATCTATTATAAACTTGCGGCGATTTTTACAACTAATTTTATCTTGCACAAAAATCCTTTATTTTGATACACGTGTTGCCTGACGTACAGGCTGTTGTTGATAAACTGTTTGGCTATGAAGTCATCTTCGGACGTTCTTGCTCTAGTACAGGTTCTACTCAGCAGGTGGCACGACCCGTACTAGCAAGTCGATTTAAATTGCATAAAAAATAAAACAAGGAATGCTTTTTGGCATAAAGCAGAGGTGTATCGGCCCATAATGATTTTCACAATTTTTCTTTTCTTTCATACTGTTATTGTATCAAATAGTACTAATATGGTTTTTCACCACTTTTCTTCAGAAAAGAAAGTTTTCTTTATAAAATCGTATTCTTTAGCACTCTAAGACCTTTTGTCGTATTTTGTAATCTTCTTTTAAATCTTATTCTGCATTGGAAAGTCAAAGTAATTGTTATTTTAAACCCTAAAGTCCTTAAGTCATACTTCAGATTTTCATACATTTGTGAGAAATTCGTACCTACTCTAAATCAGCTTTGGAGCTGATCTATGTCTATGGTTTTCTTCTAAGCAGTGCCCTGTTGTGGTAATCTTCTCCAAGATCTTATTCTGTCTTGAGAAGTCGTGGATCCCCTAATTTCTCCCTTAACCTTAATGAGGTTTGAGTCTTCTCCTAAGGCAAATTCGGTGCTAGTAAGGGCCGTTTTACATGGACTAAATATCGTACTAACTTGTTAGTACTGAATCAACTCAAGGAGCAAAAGCACGGGAATCTAAGCTTTAACGTCGTGCACGGCAATGCCTTGAAATTTTTACTCACGACGTTAAAGTTTAGATTCATAGTACTTATGCTCCTTGAGTTGATTCAGTACTAACAAGTTAGCACGACGTTTAGTCCATGTAAAACGGCCTTAAGTCGTAACTTCTCCTCCTTTGCATTTTGTTCAGTTTTTTAGAGCTCTGTTCAAGTTATAGCTTTATAGCCTTATCATGCGTTGTAAACGTTTTCTAAGGGCCGTTTTACATGGACGGAATGTTGCATTAATTTGTTAGTGCTGAATCAACTCAAGGTGCACAAGCAAGGGAATCTAAGCTTTAATGTCGTGCTTCGAAATTTCTACGCACGACGTTAAAGCTTAGATTCCAGGTGCTTCTGCTCCTTGAGTTGATTTAGTACTAACAAGTTGGCACGACATTTAGTCCATCTAAAATGGCCCTAAGTCGTAAGTCGTCGTCTTTTGCACTTGATCAGTTTTTAGAGCTCTGTCCAAGTAATAACTTTAAAGCCCTATCGTCCATTATAATCTTATTCTAAGAGCCGTTTTACATGGGCTAAATGTCGTACTAACTTGTTAATACTCAATCAACTCAAGGAGCAAAAGCACGGAATCTAAACTTTAACGTCGTGCAAGGTTGTGCTACGAAATTTCTACGCACGACGTTATAGCTTAGATTCCCGGTGTTTCTGCTCTTTGAGTTGATTGAGTACTAACAAGTTAGTGCCACATTCAGTTCATCTAAAACGGTCCTAAGTCGTAACTCGTCCTCTTTTGCACTTTATCAGTTTTTTAGAGCTCTGTCCAAGTTATAGCTTTAGAGCTCTATGGTGCATTATAATCTTTTTCTAAGGGCCGTTTTACATGGACTAAATATCGTACTAACTTGTTAGTACTGAATCAACTCAAGGAGCAAAAGCACGGGAATCTAAGCTTTAACGTCGTGCACGGCAATGCCTTGAAATTTTTACTCACGACGTTAAAGTTTAGATTCATAGTACTTATGCTCCTTGAGTTGATTCAGTACTAACAAGTTAGCACGACGTTTAGTCCATGTAAAACGGCCTTAAGTCGTAACTTCTTCTCCTTTGCATTTTGTTCAGTTTTTTAGAGCTCTGTTCAAGTTATAGCTTTATAGCCTTATCATGCGTTGTAAACGTTTTCTAAGGGCCGTTTTACATGGACGGAATGTTGCATTAATTTGTTAGTACTGAATCAACTCAAGGTGCACAAGCAAGGGAATCTAAGCTTTAATGTCGTGCTTAGAAATTTCTACGCACGACGTTAAAGCTTAGATTCCAGGTGCTTCTGAACCTTGAGTTAATTTAGTACTAACAAGTTGGCACGACATTTAGTCCATCTAAAATGGCCCTAAGTCGTAAGTCGTCGTCTTTTGCACTTGATCAGTTTTTAGAGCTCTGTCCAAGTAATAACTTTAAAGCCCTATCGTCCATTATAATCTTATTCTAAGAGCCGTTTTACATGGGCTAAATGTCGTACTAACTTGTTAATACTCAATCAACTCAAGGAGCAAAAGCACGGAATCTAAACTTTAACGTCGTGCAAGGTTGTGCTACGAAATTTCTACGCACGACGTTATAGCTTAGATTCCCGGTGTTTCTGCTCTTTGAGTTGATTGAGTACTAACAAGTTAGTGCCACATTCAGTTCATCTAAAACGGTCCTAAGTCGTAACTCGTCCTCTTTTGCACTTTATCAGTTTTTTAGAGCTCTGTCCAAGTTATAGCTTTAGAGCTCTATGGTGCATTATAATCTTTTTCTAAGGGCCGTTTTACATGGACTAAATATCGTACTAACTTGTTAGTAGCGAATCAACTCAAGGAGCAAAAGCATGGGAGTCTAAGCTTTAACGTAATGCAAGGTTTTGCTACGAAATTTCTACGCACCACGGTAAAGCTTAGATTTCCGGTGCTTCTTCTCTTTGATTTGATTGAGTAGGTACTAACAAGTTAGTACTACATTTAGTTCATCTAAAACGGCCCTAAGTCATAATTCGTCCTCTTTTGCACTTGAATCAGTTTTTTTAGAGTTCTGTCCAACTTATAACTTTAGAGCCCTATTGTGCATTATAATCTTTTTCTAAGGACCGTTTTACGTTGTCTAAATGTCGTACTAACTTGTTAGTACCGAATCAACTCAAAAGGAGCAAAAGCACGGGAATCTAAGCTTTATCGTCGTGCAAGGTTGTGCTACGAAATTTCTACGCACGACGTTAAAGCTTAGATTCCCGGTGCTTCTGCTCCTTGAGTTGATTCAGTACTAATAAGTTAGTACGATAGTACATGTAAAACGGTCTTTATTCTTATCTTTAGATGATAGATGTTATGCTTTTTCTTCATTTATTTTGCAAAATAACAGTCATGGCATATCTATTCTTCCGAAGAATCATTTTGTTATAGAACCCATTAATTACAGGATAATCTAAATTTGTTTTTTGTAAAGGTAAAATAATTTATATGCTCATCAATTTTACAATATAAAGTGAAAATACGCGAATGATAACAATTATTTATAAATAATTGTTAGGTAACAATAAAGGACATCAAGTGGGAAATTATTGAAGTTAAAACGTTAGTCTTCTGGTAAGGGCGGTGTTGATATGACTGACCATTATTTATTGTTTTTAAATTTTTAAATAATATCTTTTTAAGTGAATTTCGTTAATGTAAAAATGATTAGTTTTAAATTATTTCAAAACGTTCGTTATATGCAATATCTATCTGCTATTGCAGGTATGTTTTAAAATTGCTATTGGTGAAATATTTAGCAACTTATCTACCCTTACCTTGTGGAAATTATATTTCTAAAAATTTAATTTTCGAAGGATTTTAATAATAAACTACATTTTTGAAATCTTAAAAATACGCCAAATTTTTCACCAATTGCAAGATGCTAGTATAGTAATCGATTTGATTGGTTATATTGGTTTATCCTATATTAAGGATTTTCCATTAAAAATTATTTTAATTTCAATGTAATCACAACCTTTTAGCTATTTCTTAAAAAGTAATAAAATTAGTACACAATAAGTGGCGATTATTTAAATAATTATATGTGTTACGAATGATTTATAATTAACGTATCATCATTTTGCGATAATTATTTCATTTTATTTTCAATTAGGTTTATCTACATAAAAAATGACATAATGAGTTTCAATAACCATACCGTGTAGTACAATACACGAAACCTATTTCCGATTAGATAATCCAAACAACAAGGATTTATATATGAAGGCTTTTAAAATTACATACCTAATTAAAAAAAATTGATTTGGAACAGTAACTTTATTAAATATGCATAAAAAACGTATATTTTACTAATTGGTCAAACAATAATCATTTTGTTGTTGATTACTACGTCAATTAAGTCGTAACAACAGGCAGAAAATTATTCCACTCTACCTGGTATAAAGGCTGTGCCTGTGAAGTTTAAACAACTTCACGCTCGTAATTAAAACCTCAAAGGCCAAAAGAGACGAATTAAAAATAATCCAAATTGACCTGATTCGCATCATCAAAGTTCTATAGGAAAAACAGTCAAAAATTCACTACGACGATGAAAAACTTGAGTTTTCCCAATAACTCAAAAAGTGTTCAATTTAACAAAAAAATTCCTATAAGTCTTTTTTTAGCTTATAAAATTTACCTTAATTTAGTAGTTTTAAGGGCCCTTGTAAAACAAACGTTAAGCAAGTTATAGAGTTTTGAAAATTGAACATTTTCCCACCTCATTCCAAGTCTAATGTCCAAGTCATGATTTGCCTTTAAATTTTTGAAAATAACTCGCAAAGTATGAAATTTAGCGAAAAATGTGTAGTAGGGGAACTGGAGAAATGAGAGCCATCTAACTAGAAACTTTAATAGAATGCTCACCTTGTCATGTTTCTTTCTATGGTCAAGCAAATTTTTTCATAAATAATTGAATGCAGTTAGAAGGAGTTGTTAATACTATATTCCTAATAAAGTGATCCACATTATAGAAATAAATAAAAAATCTTAATATTTCATTGGCTCTTATTTCCCGTATAAGTGGGGTAATAAGAGCCGCCATTTATTTTATTTTTAAATAAATTTAAATTTTAAATTATAACAAAATTAATTGCAACATCGTTACTAAAAATACACAATAATGTGTTTTAGAATAGCTTATGTTTATTGTATTTTAACTACCTTCTTAAGTAGTTCGTTATAAGGATGACGCAAAAAAACACATACTCTCATAACAGTTGCAACTAACACTGAATAAAGTTGTATTCACACACAACCGTGATTGATCCGTCACGTCACGTCTCCGGTCAGTCAAAAATGGTATAAAAAATATCGTAAGCGTGCTTTTAAATGAATCCATTCACACTCATCAGTCATGGTTCGGAGATTTTGTTTTTGACGCCGTCACGTCTCCGGTCAGTCAAATAAAATAACGTCGACAACGTTATTTTTATAAATCCTTTTATAACTAAAGTTAAATGACGGTTCCATGACTGATGTGTGTGAATCGTGCTGTCCGTCAAAATAAAATCACAAAAAATTTGACTGACCGGAGACGTGACGTGACGGATCAATCACGGTTGTGTGGGAATAGACCTTAAACGCGACAATCGGTATCACAATTGCTTACGGGGTCTTTCACGTAACCAATCGGTCAGTGGGTTAGTTAGAGTGCGTAATTCAAAATAACGTACTGGCATTGCCCACTGGCTCTCATTCTCCCCCGCTCCCCTAACATTTTCTAAAGGTTATAAAATTACCTTTAATTTTGTTTCCTTTTGGCTTGCCTGAGATAAATATTAACCGAGTTATAGCGTGTTGAAAATTTAATGTTTTGGAACTCGAGATTTATCTCTTGATTTTTTGAAAATATTTTCAAAAAATGTTTTGGAACTCATGAATTTTTTGAAAATAATTCCAGAAAAATCACATTTAGTTAAAAACTCATGTTAATATTTTTTGAAGGTTATAAAATTACCTGTAATTTGGTTTCCTCTTGACCTCTCAAAGATAAATATTAACCGAACTATAGCGTTTTGAAAATTTAATGTTTTTGGAACTTATAATTTATCTTTTTGTTTTTTGAAAATAACTCCAGAAAAATCACATTTAGCGAAAAACTCATGTTAATATTTTTTGAAGGTTATAAAATTACCTTTAATTTGGTTTCCTTTTTGCCGCTCTAAGGCAAATATTAGGTGCTTTCCATTTGATTTTCTAAACTGTACCGTACTGTACTTTTGGAACAGCTAGTCATACCAAAAAATAGGTAGGTACGATAGGGGGCAGGGGAATGTAATTCGGAACAGTTGAAAATAACTAGTCGTACCAATTCAAATGGAACACCAAAATATTCACCAGGTACTGTAGGAACTGTTCGGAGCTGTACTTTTCAACAAATGGAAAGCACCTAGGAACTGAGTTATAACGTGTTGAATATTGAATGTTTTTCCATATCTTTTAAAACTAATGATTTATCGCTTGATTTTTTGAAAATAACTCGAGAAATAGCAAATTTAGCTAAAAATTGATATTAACGTCTTGCGAAGGTTATAAAATTACCTTTAGTTTGATTTCCTTTCGGCCTATCTAAGGTGAATATTAATCTAGTTACAGCGAATTACCGTTATGCATGATAGGAAAGACCTCTTGGTCAGCGTAGGAACAGGTCAACACAAGATGATTTTCATAAATTTCGAAAAATGTCACCTTTGCTAATTTTTTTACTAATTTCAGCCACACTGTCGATGGCAAGCGCCGCAACTTACCTAGCATGGCCATCGCCTACTTTAGTTAAATTGGAATCTGATAATTCGCCCATTGGAATAACAGTTAGCAAAGTTGGTTACGTCGTTTATTTTAATTATTACAAATAAAATAAATTTTTTTCCAGGAAGAAAGTTCGTGGATAGCTTCGAGCTTTTTACTTGGTGCAATACCTGCTTGTATTTACGCCCGATGGGCTACCGATAAGTTTGGTCCTAGAATGTCGCTGTTGTTTAGTTTTGTGCCATTATTTGTACCGTGGGTTGTAATTATGTTTGCGAAATCTGTGATAGTTATTTGTGTTTCAAGATTCATTGCAGGAAGCGCTTTTGCCATTGTTTCAACGGTAAGATACGCACCATCATTCCTTGTCAGCTTGTCACCTCCAATTCATTTCTTAAATCTTGTCATTATGAAGAAAGTAGAAAGTCCCATCTATTTATTTTCTCCAAGTCTGTCCATCTGTCTGTATGATAAGCTGTCCGTTCTTAGGTCTGTGGACATGTGAATATAGTCTTCTATTCATCCTCCTGTTTGTCTATATGATGTCCGTCTGCAAGTCTGTATATCTGTCCATATTATCGTAAGTCCACCTGTTCGTTCATTTGTTTACCTCTTCTTTTATTCATTTGTCTATATCTTTCCATACCATCGTTTGTTCGAATGTCTATCTACTTGTACGTCGATTCGTCTGTCCATCTGTACATCTTTCTCCAGAAATCCCGTAAATATCTATTAAACTTACACCTCTATTTCTACTAATTATTTTGTTTTTATTGCTCAAGAGTGGCTCAATTTACGCCGGTGAAATAGCGGAAAAAGATGTAAGAGGAAAATTGGGAACGATGATGAACGTGTTAAAACTGACCGGAAGTTTATTTGTACTGACCATTGGACCATTTGTTTCTTATATGTTTTTGGCGATGATTTGTAGCTTTTTACCTATTTTATTTGGAGTGTCGTTTTATTTTATGCCCGAGTCGCCATATTACTTGGTTAAAATTGGTAAAAAAGAAGAGGCGAAAAAAAATTTGATAAGACTTTCCACTTCGACGAGAGAGATGAAAGATATCGACGAACATTTGGAAGAAATCGAAAAAACTGTTACGGAAGATATGACGAATAGATCTACTTTATGGGAATTGCTCTCTGGGAAAGAATACAGGAAATCAGTAATTGTTATTATAGGTTCGTTTACGTAAGTACGTCGAAACGAGTTATTGTTATTAAATAATTAATATTTTTAGGAATTAAAATGATTCAACAATTAACCGGTATAGCAGCAATAGAAGCTTATATTCAAACAATAATAGAAAGTAGCGGAAGTACTATTTCACCCGAAGTCACCAGTATTATATGTGGAGTGGTTCAACTCCCAGCAGGTCAGTTGAGATCCCAAATTCTTATGTTTTGCCCCTTCAGGACAGGGCCGTTGCCAAAGGTACGCCAGGGCAGGCTGAGCCAAATTCTTGCAAACTTTGGATAAAAAACTTCCATGCTCAGAAGATATTACAGTGGTCAATGGATTTGTACAAACCCAGAAGAGAGAAAACCCTGATTTTAGCTTTTCATCCTACCTTAAAATTCTTGAGCCTGCCCTGATAACACACTGTAGCTACCGCCCTGCTTCAGGACCCTGCTAAAGCCCTCCAGTCTAAAAAGGCTAATCTAACTTTCTTCTATTTCAGCAATATTCGCAGCTTCGGTTGTAGATAAAATGGGCCGAAAGCCCTTACTACTGATATCAACTTTAGGATGTGGTGTAGCTCTAATAGGCGAAACCGTATATTTCTATCTCCAAGACGTGGCCAAAATGGACGTCGGCTTCATCTCGTGGCTACCAACATCTGGATTAATCCTCTATTTAGTATCGAATCCAATCGGAATCTACACTCTTCCGTACGTTTTATTAGGAGAATTATTTGCGACGAATATAAAAGCTGTTGCAATTTCCTCGTCGACAACTTTAGGCGTTACTATGGGATTTCTAGTAACAAAATTTTTTGAACCAACCGTTGAAGCTTTAGGCATACACGTCGTTTTTGGCCTTTTCGCACTCGCTTGCATTTTAGGCTCATTATTTGTTTTCTTCGTTCAGCCGGAAACTAAAGGCAAATCGTTTTCAGAAATACAACTTAAACTTAATAGATGTAAAAAAAGCAAAGAAGAAAATGTTGATGTTCAAGTTTGGACGAGTCCATTGTGAACAGTATTGTTACATTGTTAGGTTTTTGATGTTAAATTAAGAGGGCGAGTCTAACGAATGGGTGGGAAAGTGATATTTAGACATTCCGCTCGTAGCCGTTAGCGACTTTAATATCCGGTTGATATCACTAATAGTCATAATTTCTGATAGGGTAAGGTTCAAAGAAGGCAATGACATATTTGTATATAGGAAATAAGAGCCTAATTAGTAAGAAAAGTTCAATTGAACAAAAACAACATCCTCAGTTTTTTTTAAATTACACCAAGTTTAATTGGACTTTTCTCACTAATTAGGCTCTTATTTTCTATATTCAAACATGTCATTGCCTTCTTTGAACCTTAACTTATCAGTAATTATAAATATTAGTGATATCAACCGGATATTAAAATCGCTAGCGGTTACGAGCGGAATGTCTAAATATCAACTTTCCCGCCTATTCGTTAGAAACCGCCCTCTTAAGTTAGGGAATTTACCGAGAATATACGCCCGGAAATAAAATAGAAGAATGTTGTTTACTGCCTTAAGTTATGTACTCATAAATAAGTGCACTAATGAATTTTTAAGCACTTATAAGAAAATACAGGTGCTCGTGTACATGTACATTGTATCAAATTTTGAAGAAAATATTGTTGTAGTATTTCCTAATTGTAAAAATATTTAAACTAAATTGTTGACGACAATGTTTTTGATTTCTTCGGGCCGTGCTTGTACCTTTTCTTTAATAGCTCTATTTCTGTCAATACTGATATAGAATATAGATAGATAGATAGATATAAATATAGTACAATTTTATTTATTTAATATCAGGTACCTAAATAATGAAAACTGTTTTTATGATTCTTTTAGAAATCATTAAATGAAGTTTTTATGTAAATTGATATTATTAGATAGTAGTAAAAAATTAATATATAAACTACTGCTGAGAAAACAATTATAACCCTCGCGCTTTATTTCCTTCGGCGCTTCGCGCCTCAGCCTCAGGATATAATACTAGCGCTATGGTTATAATAGTATCCTTCTCAACCTAAGTATATAATATACTATGTTTTATTCTGTAAAAGATTTTATTATTATTTAACCTTCCAGTGATAACGTGCCACCACATAACACCCATGCTAACGTCAGTTTTAGAGACCGTGCATAGTTTTAATTTTTTTTAACGTACTTTTTACAACTTTTTATTACAAAGAAATTATTTCAAATATTTAGTTATTTTTCTGGATACTAATTATAATTTTAGCAAAAAAAAATTCATTTTAATAACGAAAATTAATTTTTATAAAAATAAGCAAAACCAAAAAGATGCATAAATTAAATAAGTATGCGATTTCAAAAGAATTACACAATTCGTAATCAAAAAACTTTAAAACTTCACACATGTATAAATGTGTAAATTTTCTATAATATGTTGTAATAGTTTTAACAAGAAGCTCACTCATCAATTTAATTTGATTATGTGTTTAAATTTTAATAATAACTGGTAATATCCATATATTTAAAACGCGAAGCCTTTTCTTTTCCGCTAATTTTAGCGTACTTCTACTGGACCGATTTTGATGATTTTTTTTAAAATTGAAGCTCTTGACCCACAGATATGTCACCACTAATTTTTTTCTCAAAATTATTAATTTCATACATTGTTTTATATTTTATAATATACATAATAAAATAATCAATTTTATAATTTAAAATAATCCAATTTTAAAAATTATAAATGAGAATAAATGTAGATAGTATTTGGTTTTATACGATAAGGCACACATTATACATTTGGTCGTGGTGATAAAATTTTCAATACTTTTATTCGACCAGTACGTTTCTAATACGCGATATGGTCAGGTTGGTGCGTGCATTTTTAATTACGTTTCGTGCTTTTGTGAATTTTGGATTTTTGAGACGGTTTTTTATGTTGCCCTCTTTGCCTTAGTTATCTTTAAGGTTAGTTTTCTTAATTTTTTTTATAAAATAGTCATAGCTCCTTCATATCTTCAAAAACTTCGTCGATTTCGACGGGGGTGACTGCTATTTTTTTATAAATTGAAGCTGTCGACCCCCAGATATGTCAGCACTAATTATTTTCTTCAAATTACCAATTTCATAAATTTTTTTATAATAATAAATTAACAAACAATCATCGGTGTAGGTAGTAAGTGCATTATAATAATTTTTGAAAATTTCATTTTTCTAACACATTCATCTCTACAACTACTTAGTCGAATTTCGACGGGGGTGACCCGCTAGTTATAAATAAACGTAGGAACAATACTTTTAAAAACGTAATCATTTTTTTGTCGTCCTCAACCATAGCTGAAATATTTTGGATAGCATATTTGTAGCACTTTACATGTTTAGTCGCTGCATATTATCACAGCGAGTTCCAAAAAGAGGTACTTATTAATTGAAATAAATGCAAAAATCTCTTTTCTCCTTTTTTGTAACTCATTTCTACTCAAGACAAGTAAAAAAAGATAATTTTTAACTAAAAGATTTTAAAAATTTTGAAAAAAGATTGAAAAATGCTTCCATTTCCGGTTAAACGGGAAGTCAAAATATAAAGTGTTTGATATCGTGTAATTGCTAATTTTACGATCTCTCAAAATTATTAAAAATATACAGGGTGTTCCTAAAAATTGTGATATTTTTGTAATTTCCGGTTTAACCGGAAGCGTTTTGTTAACCAAAAATAGTGTCAAATAATAGATATTTATGGGATTGATAAATATATCTATTTTCTTTTTATTATCTATTTTATAAGGAAATTTATATTTCGATAGAGAATTACGTTTTCTGTAACATATCCAAAAATCAAAAAATATGGCAGAGGAAATTTTGAGAAAATCCATTTCAAAATTTTGACCTACTTTGGCCCTTTAAAGGTAGGCAATTTTGAAACAATTTTGAAAATCGATTTACTTATTATGAAAGCCCTATATTTTGGCTGCACAAAGCCGTTTTAAAATTTTTATAATAATAATTACCGGGTAAGTTATAAGAGAAAAACCACAAAATGGGATTCTATTAGCCGCCATTTTGAATAAAAAAATTTGAAATTTTTTTTTCAGTTGGGGCTCACATGTATACTATCTTATAGCCAAGTAGAAACGAATTTGGCCCAAATGTGCACCCAAAATAACCACCTTATTTTTGAACACCCTGTATAGATTTCTTATAAAAGCTTATATCCATTCACTTTTTATTTGGGATATGGTTGGCCATGAAATTTTGTTTTTTGGTTTGCCAAAATAAAAAATCCCTATTAAGTTGACTGACAGCTCTTGACAGTACCAAAAAAATGACAGACAACTGACAGACCAACACAATTGAATAAAAAGCCACTACTCTACAATACATAACCTAACTGATTTTTTTCAAATCTATACCGGGTGGAATCTGTCACCCTAACCAGAGCCGTTTTCTGGCGATCAAAACGGTGTAAGGGGTTGAAAACGGTTCAAATATATCGAATTCTCGCGTTCTAACGGTGACGTCACTAAAGATACCGGTTCAAATACTTGCAATGTATTTAAACTATAGGGGTCCCATGTATTTGAACCATTAAAACACATTTAAATGCATAATCCGTCAAATTTGTTGGCGTTTGTTGGTTATGTTTATGTCATTAGTCCGTGTTAGTAAATTTTTAAAAGACAACGCGTACAAAACTGAATGCTTGTATGATTGTCACGATTGTCACTTATCGCAGATGTTAAACTTTTTATTTTTTTTTAAATTAATTTAAAGATCTTCGACAGTATCAAGACTAAGTCAAGTCGTTAACTCGTTTTATATATATTATTTATTTATTTTTGAATTAGAGATTATTTTTTAGTTGAAAACAACGCGCGTAACTGGGGGGGTCCCGAAAATCATGCTGGCTACC
This sequence comes from Malthinus seriepunctatus, assembly GCA_963924605.1. NCBI lineage: Eukaryota > Metazoa > Arthropoda > Insecta > Coleoptera > Cantharidae > Malthinus > Malthinus seriepunctatus. The sequence goes on from OZ004603.1 coordinate 10,991,007, forward strand.
CCACGAGAAAACAGACGATCCTTCTCAACCTATTTTAAACTTTTATCTACAGAATAATGTTAGTCTCACTAAAATGTGTCTTTTCCGCCACGTCGGCTTGACTCTAACCGAAAACGGAGCCGGGGGGGTCGATGTGGTAAAAAGAAGGATTTGGTAGTTGCTGGTGGATTATGTACGAGCCATTTTTAATAAAAAAAGTCGGACATGAAAAATATGTTAATTTTTCCCGTATCAGAGGCAGAATCTTAAGGATTCGTAACACTCTGACACGTGTAGAAAAACGCATCGTTACACAAAGGCTCTTTGAATTTTTTACTATATCAGGAAGTAGGTAATGTTCAGCGGGATTTTGTGTTGAACTCTTTGTTCTTCATATTTATATATTCCCTTAGGAAATGTTTCACTGTGATAGGTGTATGACACCGTTTACACCTATCACCTACCACACACTGGCTTCGGTTTCCTCGTGATACGCTGTACACGAGGGGTCAACCACTATTCTGAATTTGTACACTGACTGCAGTTGACTGCCTATGACTGCATATGCTATGGCTGCCATTGACTGCAGATAACTACCGTTCACAGCTCAATTTTTGTACATTGACTGCAGAGAGTGGATAACCCCTCGGCTGTACATTATAGTTGTGTAGATTAGTGTGGCATATTAAATAATACTTTATTTATTAAATAATGAAAACCCGTAAAATAATTTACTATAGCCACCCATATCCACAACTACAACATTGTTATTACTTATATTTTATATACATAATATTTCACATTTCTTTGCTGTTGGCTTCAATATCTCTCTGTATAACATTAGTACAATTTTTGTTTTATGTCTACGTTGAGTTGAAGTAAGTTTTTATTTGTATAGGTTATGTTGGTGTTGACAATTTCATTACGGCGCTAAAATTTCAAATTAAGCCACGCGCACAAATTGGTGACGTTTTTAAACTTGATATATTGTTGACGTCATCATTCAAAACGGTTCAAAATGACGTCATTAGTTTTAAATACGTTGCATGTTACGGTTGAAAACGGTGCATCGCTAGAAAACGACTTTGGTCAACCATATCCCAAATAAAGAGTGAATGGATAATAGTTTGCCGAAGAAATAATTTTAAAGTTTTAAAATTATTACGCTCGCTCTTCAGCCAAACACAGTCTTGTCACACAAAACGTGATTTTGTCTCCTTATAAAACAAATAACTATTTTTTCTCGATTATAACAACTTTTACTTGGATTGGAAAAAGATAAATAAAACTGGCCGGTCTGTGAGACCGATTGTTAGCACTGAAAGGTTAATAGTATAGCTTTAAGATTTAAATTACCACATTTTTAAAGTAAACTACGCATGACGAATTTCTTCGTGCACCGATCAAATTTGGTCTCCGAGACCGAGAATATCTCATCCCATATTGTTCTTCCATTTCCATAAGTAAAATGCGCCGAAGCACCTGCGACCGGTCGACCTTTATTATTTATTAATTGGTTTCGTTATTAAAGAAGACATCGATCAGATTTGTACTACTTGGTCTTTCTTTTATCTGATAACAATTTTAGATCAACATCTAATGATCAACATGTGTGTGATTAACATTTATATTTTGTGTTGTGGGTAAGTTGCTGTGTAATTTTTATTTGTACAGTCCACAAAATAATTACATAAATTTAAAATTATTTGTTTAAAATCATTCTGTTTTTAAAAACACAATATAAATTTTAAAAATGTATTAATTTGAAAAAATAACCTTGCAATAAATTTCAAAGTACGCCTCTGTATTGAAGACGTACGCAACCGACCAATCACAACAAAGGTCAATTTGACAGCATAGCAAGCTGCGTGCGACTTGCGACTTGTAAACAGTTTGCTGTGCTCGCTATTTTCGTCAAGATGTTTTAAAATTTTCATTTGTGGCGTTTGTTTGTTGAGTGTAAAGAGAAAGTGTGACACTCGTTATTGTTGTTTTAATAATCAATTTTGAAATACTTTTGTCCTTACATTAAAAATACTAAAAATGGAGCACAGAAAAGCTGAAACGTTATCTCAATTTACAAATTTAAAGAAAGAATGTGAGATGACCATAACATTATTAAATCAAATATTACAAAAGGTAAATTTTTATAACAATAATTGTGTATACTCATTAAAATTTTTGTAGAATCATCTTCACGTAAAGAACATAGATAATTTATCTGCCCAAAACTTACGAAAGCAGTCCAAGTATTTCTTAGCCGTATCTCAATTTCAACATGAGAGCTACCAGAAAATTTTAGAATTAAACGTAAATTTAGAAGAATTTTTAGTTGATACTGATCAATCTAAAGCGGAAGAGCTAGCAAGGAGTCCATCGCTCGTGTCACTAACATCTGGAAATATGGCGAGTGGTGTTTTTGAACCTTTATTGTACAACACGGTTGTTTCAAATGAGAGTATTAGCGATAAACCTGCAAGTGTGACACCTGAAAATACCTTACCCGTAATAAATAACTCAATTTCTAATGAGAGTAGTACTTCTGCAAGCGGAATTGACGATGCTAATATTAATAACGAAGCTAAAACTTTAATTTCAACGAATAATTCAGAAGACTTTTTGAACCAAGCAAATGTTATTGAAAAAGCTAATATTAATGACGAAATTAAAACTTATAAAGCACAAAATGTAACTATTACCACATCGACACCATTACATCAATCACCAGCTACAAAATACGAAAATCATCAAGCGTCAAGTATTTCTACATGTAGTTCAGCAAAAATCGTTTCAAAAGAAAACTGTTTAAACGAATCTCTTTCTGAACATTTTTATAGCGCCACAGATACAAGAGATAGTTCATCTGAAATGGATTTTTGTTCGAACGTTTCATCAAACGACTGTTGCGAACTCGTAACCGTTTTAAATAACGATGATAAGTCTGTTTCTTCCGAAATGGAATTTTGTTCAAATGTATCATCTCACATAGAAAATAAAAAAGAACAAGATGACAAATTAGATAGTATTGCAGATAAATTAAATGCGTTACCCGTTATGACTGTTGAAGAAAAATGTCAGACTAATAATTTTATGTTCAATGAGAAAGAAGAAGATGACAAAATAAGTAGTATTTCAGAAGAATTAAATGCGTTACCCGTAATGACTGTTGAAGAAAAATGTCAAACTAATAATTTTATGCCCAATAAAGAAGTAGAGGACAAAATAAATAGTATTTCAGAAAAATTAAATGCGTTATCCGTAACGACTTTTGGAGAAAAATGTCAAACTAATAATTATATGCCTGATTTAAGTATGAAACCGGCTCTTATTAAATGTTCGGAAGCTGTTACAAGAATTGGGCCTAGTTTTGAGGAGAAAAACGAAAAATTGTGTACAAAAAAACAATTATCGTTCAAAGAAGATTCGAAAAAAATTTGTGGTGGGTTAATATTTATTTAATTTAAATATTTAATGTTTTGCAAATCTGTTTTAGACATTCCAACTAGAGAAGCGCCTAAAGTTAATGACTTTTGTATGCTCGGTTTCATCAAATCGCCTTCAGATTTTTACATACAAGTAGCTGATGACAATAGCGATCTTATAGATTTGTAAGTGTTTAGTATAAGAATAGACCATTAATTAGTTTACTTAATTTCATTAACTTTTTCCAATCCAAGAAAAAGTTACACTTAATCGAGAAAAAAATTTTTTTTTTGCATTTCTCGACGTTTTGGGTCCCTCTGACACCAAAAATGCAAAAAACAAATTTTCGACTTTTTGAACTAAAATGTCTGTAGGGGTGTCCCCCCCCTTAGAGCAAAAACTGCTGAACCGATCTTGATGAAATTTGATTTTAGCCACTTTAAAATTATTTCATCGGCAAACTAAGCTTTTACAAGAAATCTATACAGGGTGTCCAAAAATAAGGTGGTTACTTTGGACGCATATTTGCAAATTTGGGCCAAATTCATATTTACTTGGTTGTAAGATAGTACACATGAGCACCAACCGAAACACCAAATTTCAAATTTTTTTATTCAAAATGGCGGTCAATAGAACGATTGTCCCATTTTGTGGTTTTTCCTTTATAACTTGGCCGGTAATTAATATTATAAAAATTTCAAAACGGCGTTGTACAACCAAAATATAGGGATTTCGTGCTAACAAAGTCGATTTTTTAAATTGTTTCAAAATTGCCTACCTTTAAAGGGCCAAAGTAGGTCAAAATTTTGAAATGGATTTTCTCAAAACTGCCTCTGCCATATTTTTTCTTTTTTGGCTATGTTACAGACAACATAATTCTCTATTGAAATATGAATTTTTATAAAAATCTCTCGAGCCGTTTTGTAGTTATGATTTTTTGAATGTCAAAACTTCAAAAATCTCTAACTTCTTTTGTAATAAAAATGAAAACTTGAAAATAGATATGTACATCAATCCCAAAAATATCTATTATTTGACTCTATTTTCGGTTAACAAAACGCTTCCGGTTAAACCGGAAATTACAAAAATTACAAAATTTTTAAGAACACCCTGTGTATTTTTAAATATTTTGAAATCTCGTAAAATTAGCTATTATACGATACCAAACACTTTATATTTTGACTTCCGGTTTAACCGGAAATGGGATCAAATTTCTTAATTTTAGTGGAACACCCTGTATATTTTTCAATATTTCGAAAGCTTGTAAAAGTAGCTTTCTGCAGATATAAAATAATGTATATTTTGAGCTTCAATTTATGCCAAATTTAAAAAAATGAAATTAGATTTCAGCTAGTTTATACCTAAAAATTCTGTTTACACGCAGAAGTCCTAGGTTCGATCCCGGACGAAAGCAATTTTTTTTTATTTCTTAATAACGTAATTTATATTAACATAAAAATAAATTTAATACTAAACAACGGATACGAGGAACTGTTTTCATGCCTAATTTCAATACTCAAACGTTTCTTTAGTGCCACATCCGTTGTTTTTGAATTAAATAACTTCAAGTTCTATTAAAGAGGCATTTAATCATGTAAATGTGTCTCATAAACCTTTGACTCGATCAATAAATGTTTAGTCCCGATTAGTTGATCGAATTCATTATTATTTCTAGGATTTCCACTCAACTGGAAACTATGTGGTCAAAATCCTCTTGTGTTGCATTTACAAAATGCCATGCAAGAGAAAAGTTAGGCAATTTTTGTGCAGTCCATATTGATGAATATTGGTATCGTGCCCAAGTATTAGATTGGATGATGGTAAGTTACCCATTGACCGCCCATGCTGAATAATCGATTATTTATTTTAGAACGAAAATTCCGATTCCGTATATGTACAATTAGTGGATTATGGAGATAAATACACAACATCTTACAAAGACCTTAAACCTTTAGTATCATCTTTACGTGTTTTACCAAAGTTGGCTCAACGTTGCCACTTAGCTTATGTAAGTTTTTACAAAACGTTTAAACTGTTTTAATTGAGTAATGTTTTAGTTGTATCCACCCGGTTCGACGGAAAATGAAAGAGGTTTTCGGTGGCCACAAGAAAGCCTAGACGAGTTTTTGAGAATTTGTGGAGATTTAAATGAAACACTTTTTAGAATTGACTACGTTTCTTATTGCAAAGAAAGGTACTTTTGATATTTCGAAAATAGAAATTTATTTAAAAAAATTATTTTTAGAAATTCGTATGAAGTAGAATTAAGCAAATGTAATAGTAACGACTCAAACACTGTAGGAACTCAGTTGATCCAATCAAAACGTGCTGTTGGAATTGTCGACGATTTTTCCAAAATTATTCCAAATTCATTTATGATGAATCAAATTCGAACAGCTCAGGGTAGGAATAAAGTTTAAGTTTAACGTTTAGAAAATACAGTATTTTTCTTATTTTTTTTTGTTTTTTGTATTAAGAGATATGTATTATGAGAAATAAATATTTTGTAATTTAAAAAAAGTATGTATGTGCTGATGTTGAACACTAAATTTAATTTTTGAATGTTTTATGATTTGATAAGCATTATATCTATTTTTTAAGTCTTCATACATAGAAGTTCTATTTTTTAAGTAATGTCACTTCCAAATTTTTGTCTTAAGTGCTGGCATCCTCAAAATCCTTCCCACAAATCAAAAAAGTCTTACAAGTAATACAGTCATTTTGAGTTTACCAAAAACTTCGTATTTTACTACCATTAGTTAATTGACGTCTTTTTATGTAAGGTCTTGATGGAATAAACTCAAACATGTCTCAAGAGGAAGTCTTAGATAGGTATTTTAGTCAAAATCAGATCTTTGAAGCCAACAATGTAAATGAAGCTGTTATGCGCTACGATCCTCAAGATGAAGCCGAAACTTGTCGTTTTATACGTCGTGATGGAACTTGTTATAAGGGAAAGAACTGCAAATTAAGACATGACCCACTTACAGGTAAATTTCCAAACTCGTTCATTCTTTTTAATTATTTATATTTTTAGATGGGTTTACAAGAGATAGACAATTAGTTTACAATCAACCATTTGTTGATTCTTACGAGCTTCACATAGGTCAACATATTGACATAACTATTTCGCATGTTGTAAACGTTCAAATATTTTATGGGCAAATTAGACATAATACTATCCACGCTCGTAGATTTGGTGGTAAGATAAATTATTTTCTATTTCAAAACTGAACTACTTTCTAGAACAAAAACTACTAAACTCATTTTGATGAAATTTTAGCCACTTTAAAATTATTTCATTAGCAAAAATAGCTTTAAAAAGAAATCTATACAGGGTGTCCAAAAATAAGGTGGTTATTGTGGGTGCATAATTGCAAATTTGGGCCAAATTCATTTTTACTTGGCTATAAGATAGTACACATAAGCCCCAACTGAAACAACAAATTTCAAATTTTTTAATTCAAAATGGCGGCCAATAGAACGATTGTCCCATTTTGGGGTTTTTCCTTTATAACTTGGTCGGTAATTATTACTATAAGAATTTAAAAACGGCATTGTACAGCCAAAATATAGGGCTTTCGTCCTAAATAAGTCGATTTTCAAAATTGTTTCAAAATAACGTACCTTTGAGGGGCCAAAGTAAGTCAAAATTTTAAAATGGATTTTCTCAAAATTTCCTCTGCCATATTTTTTCTTGTTTGCATATGTTACAGACAACGTAATTCTCTATTGAAATATAAATTTTTCTCAAAATCGCTCGAGCCGTTATGGAGTAATGTATTTTGGAATGTCAAAACTTCATAAATCTCTAATTTCTTTTGTAATAGAAATAAAAATTTGAAAATTGATCTGCATATCAATCCCATGAATATCTATTATTTGACACTATTTTTAGTTAACAAAACGCTTCCGGTTAAACCGGAAATTACAAAACGATCAAAAATTTTAGGAACACCCTGTATATTTTTAAATATTTTGAAAGCTTGTAAAATTAGCTATTACACGATAGCAAACACTTTATATTTTGACTTCCGGTTTAACCGGAAATGGGATCAAATTTCTTAACTTAAATGGAACACCCTGTATATTTTGAAAACTCGTAAAATTAGCTTTCTCAACATATAAAATAATGTATATTTTGAACTTCAGTTTATGCCAAATTCAGTCAAATTAAAAAAAAAATGAAATTATGTATGTATCATTAGACAGCTTATACCTAAAAATTCTGCTTACACGCATAAGTCCTATACTCCGTTGTCGAAAATGTATAGAGTGACTCATTTTAAGAACTTGGACAGCCACGGGTGGTGAAACGTGCAGGACGGATCAATCCATAGGCGTGTGCCTATCCCTCTTGCACGTTTCACCTCCCGTGGCTGTCTTTCTTAAAATGAGTCACTCTATACATTTTCGACAACGGAGTATAGGTTCGATCTCGGACGAAAGCAATTTAAAAAAAAAATTGTTTTGCAATCGTGTAATTTTTTTATTATTTTAGATCAGACAATTAAGCGTCTTGCAGACCTGATGAATAAGCCGGAGGTAATTAAGAAATATAAAAAATTAGAAACTCCGCCTAGTATTGGTGAAATTGTAATAGCTCAGCATTGGAATACATTTTGGTATAGAGCACAAGTTCGTTACGTCGATGTTTTATCAAGTAAAGAAGAAATTCGAGTCGAAGTTTTCATCGTCGACTTTGGAGACAACTTGTGTGTAATGATGTCCGAATTAAGAAAAATTGTACCAGAATTTATGAGTTTACCGTTTCAGGTAAATTTTTTCAATATTCGTTCTGCTTTACTAATTTACTTTTTTAGGCAATCGAATGTAGATTATTCAATGTAAAACAAAAAAGTGGTGTGGATCCAGAAGAAGGTAAAAGGGAATTTGATGCATATCTCGGACGAACTTTTAGAGCCCAAATAATGTAAGTTTTAAACAGTTTTATTATTTTTTTATAGGCGCAATAATATTACTACAGTAATTTAAGTTCTAATTATGAGTTTTGCATTATAAATAGAATTTGTAGTGCAAATCCTGGTCATTTACAAGTAATTTTAACTACCAACAATGGAAATGATATTGGGCAAAAGTTAATAGATGCTGGATGTGCCGAACAAAATCTACAACACATATTTCCTTCAAGAAAAGAATTGTTTCTTATAGATTAATTGAACTTTATGTACATTTCATTCATTATTTTGATTTACCACTTATAAAGTATGTTAGTCCACTATATTTGTACTCTTTACATTCGTTGTTGTAACTGATAGAAGTGGACTATAACAATAATTATTGTTTATTTGTTGCGTTCGAGTATGGGACTTGTAGAGGGGAAAACAAGCAAGGTAAAGACCAAATGTTCTCGGAAGAAATTATAAGGTCCTTACATTGCCTTTAGCTAATATAAATACTTTTGTATGAATTATCTGTGATAGATACAGAAAATTATGTTTCTTTAAGTAGGTCTATTTTATAATAATTTTAGAGAATATAATTGCATTATTTTAAAAAAATTTGACTAATAAATTTTTATATTAATTTAATGTATATTTTAACAAGTAAATTTTGAATTGAGTAACTTCTCCAATCAACATTGGATTATCGATTAATGGTTCATTTCTTGGCCCTATGTATAAAGATAATACCTATTTGTACACTCGGGATAATAAGTGGTCATCTACCTAGGTTTAAATTGCTTTTAACTTTTTCCAATCTAAGAAAAAGTTGTTATAATTGAGAATGTTATAAGAAAATAATAATAAACAATTTTTTTACATTTCTCGACGTTTTGAGTCCCTCTGATTCCAAAAATGCAAAAAAAATATTTTTCGATTTTTTGAACTAAAATGTGTATGGATGTCCCCCCCCCCCACGAGCAAAAACTACTGAACAGATTTTGATGAAATTTGATTTTAGCCACTTTAAAATTATTTCATGACAAACTAAGCTTTTATAAGAAATCTATACAGGGTCCAAAAATAAGGTGGTTGTTTTTGGCGCATATTTGCAAATTTGGCCAAATTCATTTCTGCTTGGCTATAAGATAGTGCACATGAGCCCCAAGTGAAAAAAGAATTTTGCAAATTTTTTTATTCAAAATGGCGGCCAATAGAACGATTGTCCCATGGCTTTCGTGCTAACAAAGTCGATTTTTAAAATTGTTTTAAAATTGCCTACCTTTAAGGGGCCAAAGTATGTCGAAATTTTGAAATGTATTTTCTCAAAATTTCCTTTGCCATATTTTTTCTTTTTTGGATATGTTACAGAAAACGTAATTCTCTATCGAAATATAAATTTTTATCAAAATTTCTCGAGCCGTTTTGGAGTAATGAGTTTTTGAATGTGAAAACTTCGAAAATCTCTAACTTCTTTTGTAATAAAAATTAAATCTTGAAAATAGATATATATTTGAATTCCATGAATATCTATTATTTGAAACTATTTTCGATTAACAAAACGTTTCCGGTTAAGCCGGAAATTACAAAAATATCAATATTTTTGGGAACACCCTGTATATTTTTAAATATTTTGAAAGCTCGTAAAATTAGCTATTACACGATACCAAACACTTTATATTTTGATTTCCGGTTTAACCGGAAATGGAATCAAATTTCTTAATTTAAATGGAACACCCTGTATATTTTTTAATATTTTGAAAGCTCATAAAATTAGCTTTCTGAAGATATAAAATAATGTATATTTTGAACTTGAATTTATACCAAATTTAAATAGCTCATGTCTAAAAATTCTGCTTACACGCAGAAGTCCTCTTGTTCGATTCCGGCAGGTAGCAATTTTTTTTAGTATCGTAATCCATATATTCAAAACGCGAAGCCTTTTCTTTACCGGTAATTTTAGCGTGCTTTCTACTGGAGCGATCTTGATGAATTTTTTTTAAATTGAAGCTCTCGACCCAAAGATATGTCAGCACTAATTTTTTTCTTCAAATTACCAATTTCATTAATTTTTTATATTTTATAATATACATAATAAAATATTCAATTTTAGAATTTAAAATAATCTAATTTTAAAAATTATAAATGATAATAAACGTAGATATTTGGTTTTATACGATAAGGTTTTGGCACATTTGGTCGTTGTGATAAAATTTTCAATACTTTTATTCGACAGTACGTTTCTAATACGCGATATCGTCAGGTTGGTGCGTGCATTTTTAATTACGTTTCGTGCTTTTGTGCCTTTTGGATTTTTGAGACGGTTTTTTAAATTCACCCCATGGGCGTAGTTATCTTTAAGGTTAGTTTTATTATTTTTTTTGTAAGATAGTCAACGTGTTTTCTGACTTTGTTCATACTTTAAGTGAGTCATTACCTCATTACTCATTAATTTGTGATGTAACTAATTAGTAGTTCAAAATTTTGTGAGGAAAAGGGCAGTATTAACGTTATTTAATAATGAAATGAGATGTTTTGATTACTAGGTGGTTTGGTAATTAGTATTTTATCCCGATTGACCTCCTGTTACCCTGTTGTTACTAAGTAATAAATAAAAAATCCTGTAACGAGGTTGATATTATAGGAAGACGATTAAAATAATGCAGCAACCCTTTTGGTTATTTCTTCAATTAATGAAGTTCTTAAAATTAAAATTTTGAATTATAAACTTTGAAAGAAATGCACAAAAAAATACAACAGGAAAAAGTTCCTCTTATGTATTGCCACATTCGTTGTTTTATTACTAACCCAGATAGTCCAATTACATAAATAAATGGTGTAAACTGTCCATTCTGTAGTAACATAGCATAATTCACTGGGCTTAGCCTTTACCTTTACTTTAGTCTTTGAGAAAAAGATTTGGATAGAGAATCTCTTACTTTTTCGGGTATCGGACCCAACATGGGTGTTGAAGCATGTTTCAATGTGATTTTATTACTCGGTGTATACAGCGTATATAAAAAATTTATAGTAGGGTAGCTTAATATTTCCCTTCATAACTTCAGAAATATTAACAACTTTTAATCGAATTATTTCTCCATGTGATAGTATTGTTTTTTAAAACAAGAGCAAAGTCCAGTCATATTTTCATTTCCACCAACTACTCTCACAAGCGAAGTATTGTTATTTACTATCTAATAAATAAAAAAGGTCGCAATCCTCATTCCCTTTTATTTTGAGCCTTTACAAATTAGTACAAAAATTCAAAGTAATCAAATTCTAAGGTTGCATCCTTAAAGCTGCATCTAAGCGAATAACTTCACCATTTAACATTGGATTTTCTATTACACTCTGTACTAACATAGCATATTCGCTGGGATCACCAAGTCTTTGAGGAAAAGGCGAACTTTTAGATAGATAGGCAATTACTTTTTCTGGCAATGAACTTAAAAGAGGTGTCTTGAATAAACCTAATAAATTGAATTTAGATAACTTGCTTTCACAAATATAATTAAAATATACCTGGTGCTATAGTACAAACTCTAATTCCCTGAGAAGCTAAATCTCTTGCTAAAGGAAGTGTCATGCTAATAACACCTCCTTTACTTGCGGCATAAGCGGCTTGACCCATTTGACCTTCATAACCGGCTACACTAGAAGTATTAACGACAACTCCTCGTTGACCATCTTTGTTGGGTTCGTTTTCTCCTATTACACCAACGGCTAATCTAATTACATTGAATGTTCCGATAGTATTGACCTAAAGAAATTAATTCAACAACAATTTTTTTATTTTGATTAAATCACCTGTAAGACTTTAGCAAAATCTTCCAAACTATGAGGTACTTTCTTATTAAAATTGTATACTTTAAATGCAACCCCTATTCCGGCACAATTAACCACATTGTCCAACTTTCCAAACTTATCCTTCGTTAGTTTTAAGGCATTTAATACGTCCGATTCTTTGGTTACCTATTAATAAAATTCAAATAATACAAATTATTTTAATTTAGAAACGCTTACATCGACAGGAGCAAATATACAACTATCTTCACCTAACGATTTCGCAACTTCGCTTCCATTAGATTTAGGCAAATCGCACAATACCACACGACTTCCTTGTTGTACAAGCCTTTCGACAGTTGCTTTTCCTAATCCCGAAGCACCCCCTGTTACCAAACTAACTGCACCCTATTAAAAACGTTTTTTTTAGAAACTACGACATAACCTCAAAAAATTAAAATTTTTAATGAAAAATAAATTTACGTACTTTTAACATCTTGCTTTTATTGCACTCAAGTTAAAACACAATTTTTCATAAAAAAGCTCAAGCGAATTATATTATTTAATACAATTCAATGAATAAGTTCATGTATGGTAATATCTAACCTCTAAGTGAACTTTGGTCGAGAAGTTACAAAAGTTGCCCAATGTAAGTGGATCGTTTTAATTTTTGCTTTAAAGGGGGCCATTGAACCACGATATTGTCGGCAAAATAAATTAAAATTTTTCCAGTAAGTGAAAACGTTTTTGTTCGACAAAAACTTTCAATGAACACTATCCTCGTGTCACAAATAAATGCAGCTTTTAAAAGGAATGCAATAATACAAATTGGAATGCACGTACCGGGTCCATTGCATAATATTAAATCCGGTCTAATTCTGATAACAATTGGAATGCTATAGGCTATCGAATAAAGTGTCGTAATTATCGACGTAATGTATGATTGGCCAACTACTCGACTACGTGGAATTGCTATTGTCTTGTAGTCTCGTTTATCTTCAAATTGTGCTATTTTTGAATAACTCGTTGTATCAGTTTTTGCCAGTAGGTAAATTCTTGGGGAGTATTTTTGAAAATTTAACTTTTGTATCAAATCGAGCATTTCGGTTGTATGTCCACCAGAACCCACACAAATTATTGTTTTGCACGAAGTTGTTCTTTTTTCTGACGAGTATGCAGTATATCCAGTAGTTATTTTATGAATTAAATATAAAATTCTCAACACTACGAGAAGTATAAATAATATTATTAATTGCAAACATAGAAAATCTAAAACACAACGATGAAATTAATTGTTTACTAATTATTTTAGGTTTTACCATCCATTATTGTTGTATTTATTTAAAAATTAAGGAACTTTTAGAATGTATAAAAAGTGAGGTTAGAACAATGACATTTTTAAATTTTTCTCGTAGTTTTAACAAATGCCCAATAGATGTCGCTAAATAGTAAAAATTAGCGCGAAAATTAAAATTAAATTGATAAATTATGAATTTTAACTTTTTCCACCCAAGAAATAGTCTTTTTTACAACATGAGATGAAACATCAGTTTTTTTCGTGAGATAGAATTTAATTCAAGAGCCGCGTAAGCGGCGAGTAAAAAAATCTTTCGAACGAAAAAAATGGATTTCATCTCGAGTCGTAAATGCTATTTTTTCTACAACGATAACACGATAATTAATATTAGTACACCTTTATATTATTCTTTTTACTAAAATTTTAATTGACATTTCAATAGCAGTTTTTTGAAAAATCGTTAGATGACGCCAAGTGACAGCAATGTCACTTTTCAAATAAAATTAGAATTTATTTAAATTTAAAATTTTATATTTGTTAAGTTATAAGTGCCATTTAGTAAATTTATAAATTAAAACAATTAATTAACTAAAATTACAAACTTCGTCTTATTTCGGTCATTTTACGCCTATCAACATCCGCTTGTAATATTACTTTTCCTCTCTAGAGAAGAAAACACTGTTTTCGTAACGAGTAAAGCTTAATTCTCAGCTATCCGAAACCGTCGTATACGACGGTACGAAAGTTTTCCTATAGGCGGAGTGCGGACGATGGGAATTAGCGACTCGTAGTAGTCAAATTTGTAAGTTACGTGGTTAGACAGTTCAAATAATTTTTTTTTTAAATATTGATAAACACAAGGAAATGTTTGATTGTTTAAAATAATTCATATGGAAGAAATTGAGGAATAATCATATCTGTACATTTTACATAATTTTACATTTCCTTATGCTTTGACAAAGTCATATGATTGAAAAAATAAGTTATTTTGTTATTTAATTTTTGGACGTTTTTAGACTCCTCGAGTCCAAAATAGCAACGAAAACCCTAAAACAACTCTTTCTGATTAGTATAGCATATATTTCGTTAGAAAAAAATAGTTTGTAACTCCATATCTTGAGATTTGCTTTTAAGAGTATTTTCGCGCCATTAGTAGTAGTATAGGGTTTTAAGGACTTTGCAATTGCGCCAAGTGATTTTACTTGAAATTTTGTGGTTTTCTATGCTTTATATTTACTAATGTGCTTTTTTAATATGTTAATATTATTTATAACATTATTTTAAATCAAAAGAAAATTCTATAAAATAAAACGTCAAACATAACCTAAAAATTTTAATTGTCAAATTATGAAAATAAATTTTTATTTTAAAAATAACATATTTTGTTGCACACTGTGGCTCTATAAGGCAAGACCAGGCTCAGTGTTCTTTTTTATGAAGTTTTGAGGGAAAACTGTACAAAGAAATGCTTTTATTCGCATTTTTGGCAGACTTGAGGCAATTCACAATTGACCAATTAATATAACTATCACCGCACATTTCTGTAAATTTGCTCTTCGTTTGAGTTCCCTAATCCATGAATGACGGATTTAATATGTCATTTACTTATTACCTGCACAAAATTCGCACTCGTTTATAAAATTACAAATTTGCATGCATGTGTCAAGTGCTATTTCCAACCACGTTACTTACAGAAGTTACCGGTAGTGGCGCTGATGCTAACTTGCACGGGGCCTATTGGTGGATATTCGAAAAATTTCGAAATTCGCGTAAAGTTTGCGGATGACATGCAAACTAAATGACACTACAAGCGTAACTTTAAACCTTCTTAAAAGACATTTCCGGCAGCATTTACTCAGGCAGGATTGCCTTTTCATGGTTGGACAAATTATCTCGATAAATTAATGATAGTCTGTACACATAACTCGATCGGGGTAGGTATACAGCAGCGGTCTCCGGGACTAATATGAGAGTAGAAAATAGTATATTAATGCGGGTTTGCACCGTTTACATATTAACTGACAGATAGTTTATTTGGCAGATAAGTTGTTAAAAACCTTTGCTCTTTCATCTACTGTAGGTTAAATCAAATAACTGACGAATACATTTTCTACAAAATTGGCTTCTACTTATAACTTTTTGCACCGATTTTAGTTTAAGTGGCAAATAAAATATATTTTTACAACTTATCTGCCAAATAAACTATTTGGCAGTTATATATAAACGATGCAAACCCCCATAAGTATGAAGAACGGTAATCCTTAACGTTCGACATGCTTATAACGTTTTTTGTACGATCAGAGACAAATAAATAATAGATTTATGCAATTTTAAATACATTTTTTACTAAAAAAATGAAATGTCAAAAATGACATTTGTATTTTTTATTAAATTAAGTAGCTTTGCTATATAAAAAGTCGAAAACAAATAGTATTTTTTACAACATGAGATGAAACATCAGTTTTTTTCGTGAGATAGAATTTAATTCAAGAGCCGCGTAAGCGGCGAGTGAAGTAATCTTTCGAACGAGAAAAACGGATTTCATCTCAGTCGTAAATGCTATTTTTTCTACGACGATAATTATAGTCCTGGGGCCTGTAACAGAAAAAAGGGGGTGATCGTATTCAGGTCCATCTTTTGGAAATAAGCTATTTGAGTACCAGCGGACACGAAAATCTGGTTGGCTTCCACAGGCAGTGGCTTAAGCCCTCAGGATCCTTCAATGAAATTCTTAAAGAAGGAAAAAAGTAAGAAATATGACAGCATTCGGGATGCAACTTTGACATTTTATCGTTCTTATAAAAAAAATCGACCAAAAAAATTGGCTGCTCTCTACAATGTCTCTGAGAGCGTGGCAGCTGGACTGAAATTAACGTCTTTATGCTACACACCTGCAAACACTAACTCGTGACTCATAAACGGTATTTGAGTTGTCCACTGCCAAAGTAACTACTTTTTACATAAAAAGTAAGATTTTACTTTGCCATCCCTCTCAGGTGGGTTTCCCGCCTTCCTCACCAATTAGAAATTTATTATTAACAGCTCTGAGGCCTTAAGCCACTGCCTGTGGAAGCCAACCAGATTTTCGTGTTCGCTGGCACTCAAATAGCTTATTCCCAAAAGATGGGCCTGAATACGATCACCCCCTTTTTTCTGTTACAGGCCCCAGGACTATTAGTACATTTTAAAATAATTCTTTTTACTAAAATTTGAACTGACATTTCAATAGAGATTTTTTAAAAAAGCCGCTAGATGACACCAAGTGACAGCAATGTCACTTTTCAAATAAAATTGGAATTTATTTAAATTTAAATTATAAAATATTTATTAAGTTGTAAGTCACATTTATTAAATTTCAAATTTATCAATTAAAACAATTAATTAACTAAAATCGCAAACTTCAAGCTCGTCTTACTTAAGACATTTTACGCATTTATCAACATCCGCTTGTACTAAAACTTTCTCTCACTAGAAACGAAAATGCTATTTTTGTACTCACTGCTTCGAAATTGACGTTTGACGCACTCTGTGGTCGACTGGGAAACAATGTTTCCCGGTCTACTACACCGGGAAGTAAACTGTCAAAACAACACTAATAAATGGTAATAAAATAAAGTAATGTGTATTTATTAATGTAAGGGAACATATTTTAGAACATTTAAATTCGCAAACTAAACTATTACGTTACATCTAATAACAATTTTTAACAACTTTAAGAACAATTAACTGTCAAAGTAAGAATTTGTTTGACGTGAGAATGAAGTTTAACTATGAAGTCATAGGTTGCTTTGTATACCTAAATTGACAAAACTAATCAAATAAAACTTTTATTTAAGAATTATGATAACGGTTTTGTTCGTTACAAAAAATATTGTACGATCCTCATGCGTGAACAATTTTCCCGCGTTCACGCAATGAAAAAAGCACTCGCTCCTACGTCGCTCGTGTTTTCAAACAGCGTTCACGCGGGAAAATCGTGTTCCCACACATGGTTCGTAAATAACTATTTCCTACTTTTGCGTCTAAAATCGTACTTTACGCTTCATGAATGCACGTCTAAAGTTAGTCATTTCGATCGAACGAAAGTACATAACCAGAAAAAATTGTACATAGGAAAGTATATAAACAAAAAAAATTATACATAGAAACAATATAATCAAAAAAGAAGTACGACATATTTAAAAAGAGGTGTGTCTTCAACAACTGTCATACATAACCTAAAAACTCCAAGTAAAATTTATTTAATTTTGCAAAAGGAGGAAAAATTTTGTATGTATCACGAGCTAAAAGCGTTTTTAGGCTCTAGATACATAAATAACTATTTCGTAACGAGTAAGTATGACGAAATGCTTAGTTTCACATATGAGAGTAGAAAAAAGTTGTTATAATCGAGAGAAAAAAATAACAATAATATTCCAAAAATGCAAAAAATTTTTTTAGATTTTTTGAACTAAAATGTCTGTATGGATGTCCCCCCCCCCACCTTAGAGCAAAAACTACTGAACCGATTTTGATGAAATTTGATTCTAGGCTTTAAAATTATTTTATCGGCAAAAATAGCTTTAATAAGAAATATTATACAGGGCGTCCAAAACGAATGTGGTTACTTTGGGCGCATATTTGTAAATTTGGGCCAAATTCGTTTCTACTTGGCTATGAGATAGTACATGTTAGCCTCAACTGAAAAAAAAATTTTAAATTATTTTATTCTAAATGGTGGCCAATAGAACGATGGTCCCATTTTGTAGTTTTTCCCTTATAACTTGGCAGGTAATTATTATTATAAAAATTTCAAAACGGGATTGTACAGCCAAAATATAGGGCTTTCGTCTTGAATAAGTCGATTTTCCAAATTGTTTCAAAATTGCCTATCTTTAAGAGGCCAAAGTAGGTCAAAATTTTGAAATGGATTTTCTCAAAATTCCCTCTGCCATATTTTTTCTTTTTTGGATATGTTACAGAAAACGTAATTCTCTATCGAAATATAAATTTTTTATCAAAATCGCTCTAGCCGTTTTGGAGTAATGAGTTTTTGAATGTAAAAACTTCAAAAATCTCTAATTTCTTTTGTAATAGTAGAAATGATAACTTGAAAATGGAATTATGTATCAATCCCATGAATATCTATTATTTGACACTATTTTCGGTTAACAAAACGTTTCCGGTTACACCGGAAATTTAAAAAATATCAAAATTTTTAGGAACATCCTGTGTATTTTTAAATATTTTGAAAGCTCGTAAAATTAGTTATTACACGATACCAAACACTTTATATTTTGACTTCCGGTTTAACCGGAAATGGAATCAAATTTTTTAATTTAAATGAAACACCCTGTATATTTTTTAATATTTTGAAAGCTCATAAAATTAGCTTTTTGAACATACAATATAAAATAATGTATATTTTGAACTTTAATTTACGCCAAATTTAAATTAAAATAAATTTTTTTTAATATCACGTAATTTATAAAAATAAATGTAATGATAAAAACAACGGATGTGGCCATATGAGGAACTTTTTCCGTTCGTCAAATATTTTAATTAATTATTTTATAGAGAAAGTGAATGCAAATAAAAATCTGTAATAAACTTCCTTTTTATTCACACCTATATGTACAGTTATCTACAAATAAGAAATTAAATTAGCGAAGATAATTAATTATCATATTAGTTTCTAATACATGAAAAAACTTTTGTTGAAATAGTTCATCACTTAACGATAATATCAGTCTTAAATCTTCAAGACACAACGCATAAAATTAAGAATCTGCTAAAAATGAAATTCTTAGTTGTGCTTTAAACCTACATTTTCAAAATAAAATTGGCAGATTCCTAATTTAAATAAGTAACTCGTTTTGGCAAAAAATGATGAACAAAGTGATAGAAAAAAACAAGCAACCAATTAATAAGCATTTCTTTAAATTATAAATATATAAAAATTGCAAATTATTTTTTTATAAAAATATTTTGTGGGAGAAAACCCATATCACTTAAAGCATACAACTACACAAAATGCTTTTTATACCTATTAAATCACTTAATTTAAAGAATTATAAATTATGACACAAGGTTAAAAATAAATAAATCACATTTAAATTCATATATAAATTGACCAAATTAATTTTATCAAAATTTATTAACAATTATTATTCAAAACAACAGGTACCAATTTTTTAGCAGCTGCAATTTTTTTAAATAAAAGCCTTTCGATACATCGAAAGGCATTTTAAATGTCAAAAAGTAAGAAACAAAACATAAATTTCTTTTCATTCCAAAAATTAAACTACAATTCCGAAACATTTTCATTTACATTGGTAATAATTTGATCGATCAGTACCCGATGTTACAATAATTTGGATGTTTTGGATATTTATAAAACGTAATACATCTCGGCGATAGCTTAGGGTAATCCTTTTAAATTGTTTCTACATGCGGAGTGGTCGATTTAATAGTTTCCTAAAACTGCTAAAAATTAGTAATTAGGTAACTTGGGTCTTCAAAGATCTATTTCCTTTCACTTTCTCTACAATTAGGAATCGGAAGATGTTAAAGCGACTTGGTACTTTTTAAGACCACCCCGTATGAAGTTTTTATCTACAGAGATTGGATATCCCATTTACCAGCGTCGTGTATACATAATACACTCAAAGCACACCAATAATTTCATAAAAATACATCATAATATTAAAAATAGTAAATATCATTTTTTCAGCAAAAACTTACACTTTACAGGCTCAGATTTGTACCTCACTGACAAATTGATATTATGAAAAACAGCCAAATCGCACTATTATAATAAAAATTTTAAAAACATTTAGTATCAATCATTCGTCTTGTTGTTGAATAATAAATTGATCGCATTCTTTATCTTTAGATATATTTTGATTTGTATGATCGTTTTCGTATTCGACAAAATCGTCAAATAAACTCGGCCAAGCTTCGTTATCGTCGTAAGAACTGAGATCGTTTCCGACCGTTTCGGAGAAATTTAAAAACATATTCCACGTATCGCGAGGAATGCCTCGAATTAACGGATGTTTTTCCAGAAAATTTAACCACCTTTGTAATATCGGAGGCTCCCTAACTGTAAACACAAGTTTCCACAACACTATTGCCATATCGGATGGAAGAATTCGTTGGCCTATAACAGAATCTAAGCCAAATTTAAACGTAAACCTATATAAGTCTTTAAATAACTCGGAATCATTTTCGATTTCTTTCACTATTTCTGGCAGACGATTTTGTATGCTTTTAATCGAATCTGCGCACATAAATTGTAAACCTTTAACAAACTCAACTCTGGTAAATCTACACATTTGTTCCGCATTTAATTTCCACGCTAAAACTAACACTTTGAACTCGTCCGGAGAAACTTGTAAGTCTTTACACAATTGTTCGATGCCTTCTGCTAAAATTACATCTTCATGTTCATCTTTGTAAGTCTCAAACAAAGAATTAATTTTGAGGTCAGACGGTTGACTATTAGTACCTCCCATGTTGGGTGCTGATTTTCCTTGTGCCCGACGTTGATATGAATAAAATCTGCTTATAGGTGTCGTAACAGGTTGTTCGGGAACTGTCGTGATGTGATTTCCGTTACTCAACAAGCTTGTTTCGATAGGAGCACTTGTCGCAATATGACTCGGGGCCGAATATAAACGCCCTTCTAGCATTTCTAATTAAAAGTAGTATTACAATTAATCTATAAAATGGTTTCAATACATTACCTTCTTTATGAGAATTCAAAGTTGTGTTTTCTAGGGCCGTAGGTGGAGGCTCCTTGAAGCAAGTAAGGCAATTGCCCATTTGAGGGCTTCGAACACAGCCAAAAGTGGAGATCAGTTAGCGAAAGACACAGTTGCATTGCCTGTGTTGTATCTTATCTTGGGCAAATTACAGATCTAAAACGTGACATATTTGAGTAGAGCAAAACAAATATTTCGAATCGAGATAAAAAATAAGTAGTAACTGCGAAAACTTACATTAACCAGAAGGCATCGAAAAAATAATCAAAACTTTCGTCGAATATTTAGCAAATAAATAAATAATCTAATCTTTAGATATGTTTAACGAATACATTTTGACACTTGACAGGGACAAAGTAACTGGACGTAATTAATTTTATTTGAGTACTTTCTACAGTAACAAAATCAAAGATTTATTAGTTTGAAATTAAAATAAAAGCACTTTGATGACAAAGACACAAAAGTAGACCTCCTCTCACAGCTCCCCTACAATGTGACACCACACGAACTACTATTACTACCTACGTGCCGCACAGCTGACACGGTTTTAAACTATGTCATAAACAAATAAAATAATTAAATTTTAAAAGTAAATAAATACGATTATTAAAAATAATTATCAAAAAATTAAAATTATTTCGTTAGTTTTTGCATTTTACTTGTCAACAATTTTTCAATCGTCGAATTGGTGAACACGCCTTTATATCTAGCTGTCATCTGTCATCACTTCTCTGCGCCATCTAGCTTATAACGAATGAATTAATTATTCAAAAAACATCGAATGAGGACATACCAGGAACTTTTTCTACTTTTTCGTGCCCGTCAAATCAGTGATGGACTAAGGGGCCCTATGAAAGGTTCTCAAAGCGAGTCCTATCCATAAACAAAACATTAATTACATTCATGAGCGGTTCTTACTTCAGTTATTAGAAAAAGTTATAGGAATCGAGAAAATAACAACTTTTTTTAAATTTCTCGACGTTTTGATTTCTCCTGATTACAAAAATGCAGGAATAGAGTATTTTACAAGAGAAGAAACATCAGTTCAGCGCCACTAGTAGCAAATAGCTGAACACTCTAGTATTTAGTAATGCATCACAGATGGCGCGGAGGAGATAAACAACAGATGTGACCATACGAGGAACTTTTTCCGTCCGCCAAATTTTTACAAATATTTGCTACCGTCAAGGATTGAACCTGGGACTTCTGTGTGTAAGCAGAATTTTTAGGCATAAACTGTTTCAAAAATTTCATTTTTTTATAATTTTAGCATAAATTGAAGTTCAAAATATACATTATTTTATATCCTCAAGCTACTTTTACGAGCTTTGAAAATATTGAAAAATATACAGGGTGTTCTAGATAAATTAAGAAATTTGATCCCATTTCCGGTTAAACCGGAAGTCGAAATACAAAGTGTTTATTATCGTGTAGTAGCTAATTTTACGAGCTTTTAAAATATTGAAAAATATACAGGGTGTTCCTAAAAATATTGATATTTTTGTAATTTCCGGTTGAACCGGAAGCGTTTTGGTAACCGAAAATAGTGTCAAATAATAGATATTCATGGGATTAATACATATATCCATTTTCAGGTTTTCATTTCTATTACAAAAGAAATTAGAGATTTTTGAAGTTTTGACATTCAAAAATTCATTATTCCAAAACAGCTCGAGAGATTTTAATAAAAATTCATATTTCGACAGAGAATTATGTCTGTAACATATCCAAAAAAGAAAAAATATGGCAGCGGAAATTTTGAGAAAATCTATTTCAAAATTTTGATCTACTTTGGTCCCTTCAAGGTAGATAATTTTGAAATTCAACTTATTTAGAACGAAAGCCCTATATTTTGGCTGTACAATGCCATTTATAAATTTTTGTAATAATAATTACAGCCAAGTTATAAGGGAAAAACCACAAAATGGGACAATCGTTCTATTAGCCGCCATTTTGAATTAAAAAATGTGATTATTTTTTTTCAATTGTGGTTCAGATGTACTATCTTACAGCCAAGTAAAATTGAATTTGGCCCAAATTTGCAAATATGCGCCCAAAATAACCACCTTATTTTTAGACACCCTGTATAGATTTCTTATAAAAGATTAGTTTGCCGATGGAATAATTTATGGATCCATAACATTCCAAAACTTAACCATTTCTATTGTTTGAAACCGTTTTTGAACACTTAGGGAATATATATCTATTTGTCGGTAGATAACTATCGTTCGAGAAACTCGCAGTACGTCAATTTTAGGTTAACCTTGTAAGGAAAAATAACAAAAGTACAGTTCTTTTCAGAATGTAAGAATATATTTATACACATTAAAATGATTAAAAAGAACAAAATATATATAAAGTAGGTACCTCTTATTTACAAATTCAAAACAGATCCATACTTAAATATTTTTGTACACGGCTCCGGTGATAGTTCCATTCTGTTGAATAATGCAAGCTCGATTATCACTTTCAAATACAATAACGGCAGATTTGGTAGGTTCTAATTTGGCCGCTTGTTCGGCAATAGCTCCGATTATTCCGGCACTACTGGTAGACGCGTTTCCTTTTGCTAAAATAAATATATCACACGTTTAATAATCAAACATTGATTACGACTAACCTCCTAGACATAATCCTTGATGATTTGCAAAAACACATCCATAAACCCCAGGAGTGTTTAACCTAAAAATTACAATTATGCTAAATTAGTTTCCTTTTAATTGTTATAAACTGTACGTACAATTCATCCATAACCAGATCTAATTGTTTTTCCATTTTCAGATTTGACGTTTAAATGACAGTAGTTTTGACAGCGCAGATAAACAACGGCTGTGGCTCCCGGAACTCATAAAATGCAGCAGGGAATTTAAGAAATTAAAAAAAAACATTTAAATATTTATATTTTCCAAAAATCGTACGTACAAGTGCTAAATTAGTCGTTTAAAAAAATTATGTTGAATTTAACATTCGCACAAATACTTTTTTTTCTAAATTATTATATACAAAGCACAACGTGCATAAATTACAATACAATATAAATACAAATTTTAATCTAAACTCTCACGCTCTTTTATGTATAAAAAAATAAGAGGTAAGACGTATGAGCTCGAATTTGTTTTATTTAAGATGCTTAAACATAATATTTCACAAAATAAATAAAATATATACAAATGAAAATAATCTTTACACACTAACTTTTAAAAAATAAATTTAATAAACGATAAAAAGTTGATTTGTTTTTCATAATAGTCATACAAAATCTTAATACTCGACAAATATATAAAACAAAAATATTTAGGCACCGAGTCTCACATCATTTATTACGAAAAAATAAATTTAGTCAAGCGACATTTTGATTTTGAAACATTTAAGACATATAGTTCTTTTATCTATTTCTTCTACACACGTATGAACAATTAAAAACATAAAATATTTTATCTTTAATTAACATTCTTTAGGCTTTGTTAAAAACCGTCTATATTTACTCTCTCGTGTTAACATTCTTGGAACGATTTTGCTTTCATAAATTCGAGAGAACAAAAATTCCAGTTACTTTTTGTTACGATGTGCATTTGGAAACCATTTATATGGCTCAGAATATTATACGTTCAATACGTACAATAATTTTAATAAGCAAAATTATGTTATTTAAACATAAGTGGAAGGATATTGCACTAAAAAGTTACTTGTTACACAAAGATTTGAAAGCAGAAGCTTCAGATATCGCTCAAACTTATAATGATTTACTTCAATTAAAACTTACAGTACAAAATGAAAATTATGAATTAAAAGAGCAAAACAAAGTCATATTATGCACAACGAAATCCAAGATTTGAAAGGTAACATTTTGGTTTTTTGTAGAATTCGTCCTCCTTTAGAAAGCAAACAGTTTCATTTATTGTGCAAAAATTGTTCCAACGAAAAAATCACTCAAAATTGGAAAAGCAAATCCATTTAATTTTAATTCTAGAACGTGGTATTATAAATAATAATAAATTGTTACTCACAACAAAAAATATTAATTACGGCACACCGAATGACCAAGAAAAATGTTAAAATTAATTAAGTTAACGTGACAAATATCTGCAGCAGAAGAGCGTAGGTAACGTATAAACAGCAACAACTTGACAGCAATATCGTTTTGGCGATACGTGAGTACGATATAAGGACGCTTCCGTTAATATTCTTCCGCTCTTAAGGTTCAAATTTTCGTAACACAAATATCAATACACTAAACAGATATGCCACAATAAACATTATAACATTTAACCCTTTCGTGACGATTGCCGTACTTGTACGTTTTTCATTCTCTACATTAATGACCTACCGCCGTACTATTACGTTATGAGTCACATGTTCAAACTGTCACCGTACGCAATTATCTAAAAAATTTCTTCTGTGAGACGGTTACCGTACATGTACGACAATACTTACGCCGTCCACGGTTTTGTAGAGTGCAATTTATCGGTCGTCCTGAAAGGGTTAAACATTTACGAGCTTCAAACCTCAAGAGAAGGAACGCATTTTAAGAGGGTGGTTTCTAACGAATGGGCGGGAAAGTTGATAGTTAGACAATCCGCTCGTAGCCGTTAGCAACTTTAATACCCGGTTGACATCACTAATAGTCATATTTCCTGATAGGGTAAGGTTCAAAGAAGGCAATGACATATTTGAATATTGGAAATAAGAGCCTAATTAGTGAGAAAAGTCCAACTGAACTTGGTGTAATTAAAAATTGAGGATGTTGGTTTTACCCAACATCCTTTGTTTTTTTTTGAGGCCATGTTGTTTTTACCCAACACCCTTTGTTTTTTTTGAGGCCATGTTGTTTTTACCCAACATTTTTTGTTTTTTTTGAGACCATGTTGTTTTTACCCAACATTCTTTTTTTCTTTTAATTACAAGGTCAATTGGACTTTTCTCACTAATTAGACTCTTATTTCCTAGATACAAATATGTCATTGCCTTCTTTAAACCTTACTCTATTAGGAATTATGACTATTAGTGATATCAACCGAATACTAAATACGCTAACGGTTACGAGCGGAATGTCTAAATATCAACTTTCCCGCCCTCTTAAGACATTCAAGAAGTCACGTTGTTTGACAGTCGGCGGTTTATGTATAGATTTTCTATTAATAAAATATAATTTTCACAAATTTTTGTTAAAGTACTACCTATTCTTTAGACAGTATAAGACTCGCAAAAAATAAATGTTTAATTTAATAAAAATTTAAAAAAGAAATTATTCTTCAATGTCGAACAAATAAAAAATAACTTTTTCGCTTATGCGAACCATTACGTGTATAAGAAAAACTGTACCAAAGATGAGACGATAACGACACTGAGGTTCGTCTATAGCAAAAAGATTACCTAAAAATAAAGGTTTAAGCCTTTCTCAGTCTTTTTTCTGGAATAGCGGCGGGTATTCGCGATCATTGTTAAGTTGTAAACCATCCTTTGGTGGAGATTCGGTAGCGGCCGTCATTTCTCTGTATTTGTCTGAATCTATAGATACATAAATTTTATATTCGTAATATTTTTAATCTTAAAATTTTAAATGATAATACGAAATGTGAAGGATGCGGCAACACAAAGCAAAAGTGCGGCTAAATTATAAAAAAAAAACTAAATAATACTTTTTTATTATACCAAAGTTGCGTCTCGATCGATTAACATTAAACTAAGTCTTAGAAAATTACATTTAATTAGGAACACGAACCATTAAAATTAAACAAATTAAGTTATCGTATAAAAAATAGGAAAATACAGGGTGTCCGCAGTCGCATCAACACAATCTATAAGGTTGGGTTTCATAAAGGGTGCTATGCACGTGCTCAGCACTTGCCGAACTTAAGTTCGAGATCGCGGACTTACGTCCGTTTCACAAAGCTTTCTCAAACTCGAACAGTCGCCGCTTTCGACGTTCATCGGTTAAAAACAAACGTACTAACCGATAACCACCGAAAGCGGCGACTGTTCGTCTGGCCCTTGTTCGAGTTTGAGAAAGCTTTATGAAACGGACGATCTAAAAATTAAGTTGGGCAAGTGCTGAGCACGTGCTTAGCACCTTTTATGAAAACCACCCTAAGGGAGAGCTTACATAACTGCGAGGTAATTCGGTTGTGTAAGCTCCATTATTTAAGCTAAGTACATTTACTACATTTTATAAATTTGTACTTTTGTTCAGTCCATAAACTCTCCTAACAATAACTCTAACGCCCGGTTGCATGAAAGAGAATTATATTTTAATCCGAGAATTAGATTTATAATCCTTTGATATGGCAACGTTACAAAATGCAATGTCAAAGTTTGACGTTTGTAAATAAATATTAGGTTTGTTGTGCAGCAGTTGCCAACCGTTTGAAATCATACGACGCACGTGCATATTCAATTTCGAACGCAAAATTAAATATGCGCATGCGTCTTTCAACGGTTGGCAACTGCTGCACAACAAACCTATTAAAATCTTAAGTTCTTTTTGTTCTTACAAACGTCAAACTTTGACATTTTTATTCGTTTATTTATTGTGTAACATATTGCCATATCTAAGGCTGCATTCTACATTACATATTTATCCCCAGGATTTAATTTTAGTCTCAGTATAAACAGGTTCACGCTATTGTAAAAAATTTCTTTATACTGGGACTAAAATTAAATCCTGGGGATAAATATGTAATGTAGAATTCGGCCTAAGAATTATATATCTAATTCTCGGATTAAAATATAATTCTCTTTAATGCAACCGTACCTACTTAAAAAAAATTGAAACCTATCAGTTTTTGCCTAAAGTTATAAAAAAATCTCACTTTAAGTCCATAAACCCTTAATGCAGTCTAAAACTCTTGTGGTAATTATAGTCAACAAGTGCCCTATCTGACCTATTAAACTAAGATATCAAAAAAAAACAATACAAAATTTCTTAAAATTAATTTGAACTTTTTACAGCGGTCTTCTTAATTTTCAAATAAATGCTCATTTAATCGTATTCAATTTTGTCATCATCGTTCGACTCTTCTTCTAATTGAGCTACCAAAAAAATTAAATTAAAACCTAAAACTTAACCTGTTACTATACAACTACTTCTATCTGATTCGTAGATATAAAAGAACTAATAGGGATAACACTAGTTGCTTTATAGAGCCGAAACTGCATTTATAGCTCCTTTTTAACAAAAACGTTCCTACGATACTCATAAATAAAACAACTTTCCCTTACATCGTTCTACAAGTGTATGCTTATGTTCCGGCTCTAAAAGAGGTGTTAGTTATAATAAAACCTACTATTAATTTTCAACCTACATCATTAATTTCCTAACAAAAAATATTTAAACTGTACCTTTGAAATTTCTTCTCGCCCAAACTGTTAATATACTGACATCGCTGTAAGTGACGACTAAAAAAATTAAAATAATTTGATATAAGTTAAGAGAAGACTTCTTTTAACGACGTTTCTAAAAGGATTTATCCTTAATTATTTATCCGAATACAACTTTTAAATCGATTTAAAGACTCTCGTCTCATATAGCAACTTTGATACAATAGTCACAAGTTTCGCTACTTAATAACATACACAATATAAAGCACTGGTCAGTATTCTCGTACCTATTTAAAGTTACTCCAAACAAAAGTAACTTTAAAATAAGACCGAAAATAACAGATTCTTTGTTTGCCACATCTAAATGAAAATTTTAAATAAATGAAAATTATACGAGACGACTCATACTCGGATGTACGTCTCTTTGATATCTCTCTTTCAGTTTTAAATGCCACATAAATTAATGTGCGGAATTTCTCGACTCCTCCAGGAGAACAATCTAAAATTATTAATTAATTAAAGCGAAAAAAATTTAATCGTTTTCATTTGATTGTTTTTTCAAATCCACACAATAAAATACACATGGGTCATCGGAAATGCGCAGTAAGGTCCAAAAGAGACAGATAAATAAAAAAAGGAAATAGAGATAGAGAGAGTGGAGGAAGTAGGATTAAGATTGGTTTAGAGAAATGGGAAGTGGGGGAAGTAGGATAAGGATTGGTTTAGAGAAATGGGGAGTGGTCTGTCATCATAGTTAGCAAGTGTTAAGTGTCAACATATACATTAGAACATAGTAATACGCGCAGCTCCTGGCAATTTCAATAGGTTTCGAGGTAAAGCTTCGAAACAGCGCCACCTTATTGGTAGGAGTCGGAATCAGAGCTGCGCATGATAAGGTTTAAATCCAGGCTTGCATAGTGTGCACGTCATCCGCAAAAGTTACACGTATTTTATTGTGATGGCGCTGGTGACAGAACCGTTAAATACGAAGAAATTTTAACATTTGAAATTTTACACACAAAAATTCTATAAACAACGCGTGTTCAACTTGTTTTAACCACTTCCTCACTTTTAAACTAAAGAACGAAACTTGAAGTTTGAAAGGGTCAAAAAAGACGGTTCTTTAATTCCGACTCAGGGGTTTAGGTCAGGTGGCCGCTTTACTACTTTTTGTCGAAGCTGCGAGTAGTACTATGTTCTAATGTATTTGGTGTCAATCTGTTCCACACAGTAAAAAACACATGGATCATCGGAAATGCGCAGTAAGGTCCGAAAGAGACGGATATAAAAAATGGAAAATAGAGATCGAGAGAGTGGAGGAAGTAGAATAGGGATTGATTAGAGAAATGTGAAGTGGTAGAAGTAGAATAGGGATTGGTTTAGAGAAATGGGGGGTGGACTGTCACCATAGTTATCAAGTGTCAAATGTTTATCTGTCACCATAGTTACCATATGCCAATGTCGTCATCTGGCACCACATGTCAATGTCAGAGGGGAGTTCATCTGTCACCCAACATATGTCAATGTCATGGTCAACTGTCACCATGTGTCAATTCTATCTGTCAGGTTCAGTTATCTATCATTCCATCGATTAACCCATCTGCCATCCTGTCATGTCAGTACAGAGATTGGTTTAGAGAGAAGATTGGAATTAATCTGTCACCATAGTTACCTACTATAAGTCAAATTTTAATCTGTCATTATTGGGGAGGGAGTCATCCCATCTGCCATCCCAAATCGTCGCCTCAGAGCAACAGTAGCACATCCAAAAAAAAAAAAAAAATGGAGATATCTGTATTTTTGGCATTGTAAATAATGGCTGCATCTAATAGAACACTATGGCCGAGTATTTCAATCGACCCTTAAACTTAAGTGTAACTTTAAACTGAGCTTCAACCAATACTACAATTACTTCAATTACTACAATTTTGTGTATTTCTATTGGTTGAAGGTCAGTTTAAAGTTACACTTAAGTTTAAGGGTCGATTGAAATACTCGGCCTAAGTTATACTTTATGACGTCGTATTACTTTTGTTAAACCTTACATTTGTGTTGCAGAAGTGTATATCTCTTTTTTTGTATCTCTGTTTCTTTCGGACCTTACTGCGCATTTTCGATGACCCAGGTGTTTTTTATTGTGTGGATAAAAATACACAGGGTGTTTTATTTAAAAAATAAAAATATTTCTTCCAAACAGTAGTAAGTAATGCAACACCCTAAAGAGCTGAAAATAAATGTAGGTTATCCCCCTTGATGAGTCCATTGTCTTGTGTAAAAATGCTGCATTTCAAACAGCAAAAGAGATATCGAAGACGAACGAAGACACCAAAACGATTCGCCCTGTAGAATGATTAGTGCAAATTAAATTTAAGCGCCATGATGTGAATAATGTAAAATAATATGAAAAAATAAACATATAACTGACCAGTACCTGACATGTGGCCGGGCGGATTGCCTTTCAAGATGCCCGCGTAGCTACCTAGCATTGTTGAGCCTTGCACAAAACAAAGAAAAACAATATGGATGCAGGTCATAAGCGTTACTACTTGGTACGGATTTAAAAATTACAAAATTTTATGAACAAAAAAAATAGTTACAAGTCACAACTTTTAGTATAAAATTTCATAATTTTAAAGGAACTGGCATAAAGAATCATACGAATGGAAGATTATTAAGGAAAGTGTTTGGCTTTTTTTTAAAGTGGGAAGATTAACAAATAAAGTCCCCTCACTTTATTTTGCCAACTTTTCTGTTGCAAGACTTCTTTTATATAAATTAAAATTTAAAACTCAAACAAACTTAATTATCGTTAGCGTTAAAACTTTGGTTCGACTATTCGAATGTGGAATTTTCAGAACCAAAGTGCAACCCAAAACACATTTACAAAAAAATATATATTTAAGAAACTTTTATACCTTGTGCAGTGATGTTATCTGGATCTCCATCTTTATCGAGAATGTTAACCGAATTTTCCTCAAACGGAATATTAAAATTGAACTGCTTTAATAATTCCAGAAAACCACCTTCGGCTCCTTCTAAATTATACATGTACAAATAACCGTCTTCGGTAGCTACTAACAAGCGCATTATGTGATCGACCCTGTTAAGAAAAATCGTAATAAAATAACAAATAAGCTTGAACAATTTTTACATGGTGATGGCGATGGTACTTTTAAGTCCGGAACGTGGTAGGTGAGCCGTATAGAACGCCCTATCTTGTGTGAAGACGTCGGTAACTTGAGACGGCAAATAAGACGATAAATATCCCATCAAACTGCTCTCCGTATTTTTCTTAGCGCTAAAAAATTAAACGTTAACGGCAAAGTTTATAAATAAAGCGACTAAATTACTTTTCGGCAATTTCATCCATTTTAAATATGTGTACGGTCTCTGTATTGCTACTACAACCGAGATATTGAGAGCACATACTAAAAGCGAGACAAGAAATGGCCACGCAACGTTTCATTCCTCTTCTGAATTCGTAAATTTTGGCACCGTCGGCCACGGAGAAAACTCTAATGACTGTTCCTTTTTCGGAAGCTGTAGCTATTCTCGTGCCCGAAGGATTAAAAACCATGGCAGCTAAAGGACTTTCGTGTGCGGAAATTACAGTTTTTGAATGCTGAAATAATTTCGTTAGATTAAAATTTGTATTTTCTTGCTTATTTCATGAAAGTAGATAAAAACTCGGCTAGCGCCTCGTTTTACAATTTTTCCAAATAGTATCATAATTTCATAATGTGAAGAGTTGTTTGGTTCAAAAACTTACCAAATTACCGGCATCGAATATTTGAACTTCTCCAACTGTAGCAGAGCCCGGATATGCGAGATAATGATTTTCGTTATTAATACTAAGAGCGCAAAGACCTAAAGGATTTGGCGGTGTGTCTCTTATCGTGTGTAACATTCGCATATCACGAATATTATGAATATAAAGACTCTCCTCCAAACATACTACCAATCTTGCTCTGTAAAAAAGTTTGCGTTTCAAATATGAGTGCAAACGACCAAAAATTATGGACTTACCTATTTAATTTACACGATAAAATGGTATTCGAATACGAATAATTGCAAATTTCGGAACCTTTTTTGTAATGCCTCAATATGAGAGTTCTCGGAGCGTCTAGCGAAACTATCGCTATTAAGCTACTACTAAATAATCGTTCGGCCAAAACGGCGTCCACTTTTCCATCTCCATAAATTTGATCGAGATTATCTACACCGGCTATAGCAAATAATCGATAACCTTTTTGATTACAAACTGCTAGTGATCTGAAATCGCAAGAACAACCTGTTGATAAATATGCGGAAAACTTGAAAAAGTATGGAGTAACCTTGAACTTCCAAATTAATTCATCAAATGGAATAAAATTTAAAAAGGGGAATAATTCCACGTTTCATTCCATTTGGTCAATTAGTCATGGCCAAGGGCGCTTCGGACGTTATTTAGTAAGTGGGGTACCCGCTTGAAGAAGCTCCTGCATTAAATTTGAAATTCTACTATTAATCCAGTCAAATAAGATGAAATAAAGGGCTAATCTCGGAATGAAAATCAGAACGCTAAATATTTGCACATGTTATAAAGCAGGATTTAGAAATTTACGTAGAATCCATGAATATAAAAAAAAATAGTTAAAATAAAAAAGTTCCTGGTAGCGCGCCTCCCACTCTCCGCTCTATACTTTGAGAACGGTTGATCACACAAAAAAATGAATTAGATCAAATTTGTAGATAATTTTATGATCTACAAGTTTTATAATAACTTCTTATGACGTACGATGCATAGTAAACAAGATATTTGCAAAAAACGGTTTTGGTGACTTTTGACCTTCAATATCTTCACACGCGCACACGATATTGTATTAGACTTTTGAGGAAGTCTTTAGAACGTCAAAATATAGGTTTGTGCAAATATTTAGCTTTCTGACTTTCATTTCGAAGTTTGACCCTTATTTGACTGGATTACATGGAAAACTGGAGTAATCTAAATCTACTTGTTAAAAAATGTTGTTTACGTACTAACCATTACAACATTCAAATAAATATTAATAACACTACAAGTAATTAGTATGTTAAACAACATTCGATATTACAGTCGTATAAATAGCTTGAAAAGAAATTAGATCCGATTTCAAAAATTGAAAAATAGTACCTTTCGAGCTTCTTCTCGGTCGTCGATGGACACAAAAAAATCAAATTGCTTAATAATGATGCGAAACTTTTTAAATCAGACACGAAACGTCCGAGTCAATTTATAGGTAACTTTTGATGTTTTGAACCGGGAGAAATTGAATTTAAAGGTTTGATGCAACGAGATGAAAAGAGACATGCAGTTGATACACCTACGTTCCTAATCGCTATAGGTGCATTTACCGCCATAGCAACCATTTCCGAGAATTGGACAAAAAGCAATTAATCGATGCTGCTCTGCATCAAAGGCCTTGTCAAATGCAAAGCAAAATGCACGTTGCAAACCATAATCTGCAGTTGCAATGCGGCTACAAAGTTAGAAATTAATTTTCCCTTTAATTGGAATCCTAATCATCGACATTTGTAGTTAGCAGTTTCACTTTTGAGCAATATTTGCAAATTGGTCCAATTTAAAAAGAGCTATAATCGATCCTGGTTATTATTTTAAATCGACTTTCACTAACTTGATTTGACTATACACCTCTTCTCATCTCTTCGAAGAGGATAGTTGTAAATTAAACCAAATTTGAAATTAATACCTACATCCATTCTATACTACTACTGCCTAACTGCCTACTATCTAAAACCTACTAGATATTTTTATACAGAGTGTCCCAAATTTTGTATTTTAAAACTGTTCAAGCACATAGGAACGCCGTCTGTAAAGTACGTCCAGGATTGGAAGACGCAGTCGACTTCTTGATCCTTATTACCTTACTAGCATCCTACTGTGTTAGGTAGCAATAAAAGATGAGTAAAAGCTTCGAGAAAAAGGTAAAAAATAAAACTGAACTTACCGGCGTTTGCACCGCTTACAAATTAACTGACAGATAGTTTATCTGGTAGTTAAGTTGTCTAATGCCCGTGATTAAAAACGACAAATAAAGTTATTCTCGAGAATAAAATTTATATTTATTAGACATGGCAACGTAGCAACGTTACAATGTCAAAGTTTGACGTTTGAATATAAACAACACGAAAAGAATTTAACCTCAAATTTTAATATTTATATTCAACCGTCAAACTTGTACATTGTAACGTTGCTACAATAAGTAGAATGTAATTGTGTAGAAAATTTATTCGTCAGTGAATTGATTTATCCTACAGTGGATGAAGGTGCAAAGGTTTTTGACAACTTAACTACCAGATAAACTATCTGTCAGTTAATTTGTAAGCGGTGCAAACGTCCATTAGTATGGCAGTTGCAGGTATAAACCCTTTTACTAATGTGCATAACATTTTAATTCGTTTTTACCTTTCTCTCAATGCTTTTAACTCATCTTTTATTGCTACCCAACACAGTAGGGTGCTAATACGGATCAAGGAGTCATACTTCGTAGTCTAGTTCTGGACGTACTATACTTTATATTTTAAATGTTATTTCGTTAAAAATGATCAAAACTACGTTTTCCTACCTATATTCGATTCCAAATCTAAAAAACAACAGTTGGATGTGAATTTATACCCCAGATGGTACGTTATAACAGTGTAAATGGAATACCCTGTACATTTTTCAATATTTTGAAAACTCGTAAAATTAGCTTTCTGAACATATAAAATAATGGATATTTTGAACTTCAATTTATGCCAAATTAAAAAATAAATAAATTAGTATTTAAAAAAATTCTGCTTACACGTAGAAGTCCTAGGTTTGATCACGGACAAAAGCAAGTTAAAAAAATTTTTTTTTAAATTAAAAAAAATAAATTTCTTCTAAATTAAACAAATTTAATAATAAAAACAATGGATGTGGCCATACGAGGAACTTTTTCCTGTCCGTCAAATATTATAATTTTATATTTTGTTTATTAAAATTTAATTTGATATCTTATAAATGAAAATCATTAAAGAAAATTTTAAACTACATTATAAACTTTTAAAGAAATGCACAAAAAAAATAACAGGAAAAAGTTTCTCGTATGGCCCACATCCGTTGTTTTTTCTAAACAAAATTACATGATTTGAATATAACCCCTCTAGCCATGGAAAACAATTTAAAATCTAAAACGTCAAAAATACTGCTATATTTGACATGTAATTAGTTTAGGTTTAATGTGGGTTGCCTATCGTTAGGCGTAAATTTAAAAAAAATTAACTTATACACCTAATAAACGCCTTTGAGTGTTAAGTTTTTGATGTCATTAGACTCTAAAAAAATATCTTTCGATTGATACCATTATCACCTTCGTACGTTAACTTAGAAAGAAGTAACTTTAAAAAATGTATATTAATCCATTGTTACTTTTTTATCTTCTCTACTATTTATTGCCACCATGTATATTACTATCAAAGTGCTAATTAAATTTCAATTGACTTCGCCAATCTACATACAAGGTGAAATGTGACATATAAACATTAACAACTGTAGTTTTCTAGATTTGGATAACATCATATTTATTTATAATACCGTTACACCCTGTATAAACATTAACTTACCCTAAAAAAACGCAACTTCCTTTAACGGGTGGAACAGTCATATTCTTATCAAAATTGATAAACTATTTGCCGCCTTAATAATTTAAAAATTATTTTTTCAAAAACTTTCTTAAACACCGAACAATTTAAAATTGGCGCTTAAAAAACGGTCGTTTTGGGTGGGTCTAGTACTAATTACCTACAAAACTAAATAATCATTTAAAAAAATAAAACTTAAATGCGATTAAAGTTTATTATGCCGTGATAGTGTATCAGCGAAATTAATAATTAATGAAAAAAAATAAAGAAAACAAACTTTGTTAAAAGCAACGGAATTTTAAACTTAAACATGGTGGACTTCCAATATTACCGGATGTGCCAACTTTTTGACTAAAAAAAACTGTTGATCGTTTTGAAAAAATACTGTTGTGAAAATGGTGGCTGTAATAACGGCTTTATTAAAATTTCAAAAATAAAAAAAAATTGATTACAATAGATTCGACGATTTGAGAGCAAAGCAGCTTAATTGGGTACTAGGGGGGAGTTAATTAAAGAAAAGGTTTGAAACACAAGTGGGGACAAATCAGCTGATTTATCTCGTTATGAAAATTAATCCAACAGGCAAGATGTGTGTATAATACACAAACATATTGTATAACAAGTATTTTTTCGCAATTTTTTTGCCCAAATGTCATTGAAAAACCTTTCTCTTTTAAATACTTACTAGGCAAAAAGAAGCGAACTTATAATTTCGTAATAATTATCAAAACTTCTTTGTGTGTAAATCGAACAAAAATGAAGTCTGTTCGAATAACTGCGTCACACAAATTAAAAATTTTTGCAAATAACCACGTTAACATTAAAAAGTACGACGTTACAGATAATTTCGCAATTGACTTACGTGCAATCTTGGTTGAAGTTAACAATAAACGTCTTGGACCTTGCAGAATCTGACGAAGACGATGTTCCTTGTGGGTTCATGAGTCCGTTTCGATTTTTATTTCTAAATTAAACACTTTTATCAACACTCGACGTGTTAATTTGCTAATAAATAATTCGCGTAATTGCGTGGAAGTAGATTTTAACTTCAACACAAAGATCAACCTTGAAAATTTGTATCACAACACTAACAATAACAACTATAAACTACCATTTCTATTTTGTTGACAGAACAGCTGATGAGCTGATACTTCATGATCAAAAATCAAAGACAGATCGGTACGCATGTCGTGGGAGGAGTCGGAAACACTCGGTTCCGAACAGTCGATAAACCATAGACTTAACACGAAAACTCTTTTTACAACAACCATAGACATTTTTATTTATGCGCATGTTTATTTTAATAATCGATTTAAATTACAAAAAAAAACTTCAACATCTAATATTGATGTATTCAGGACCAAAAAAAGAATCTCTGGTATTATACCACCCACCATTTTATCGTTTCTCCGAACGAGATAATTTACCATTTCAATTTTTGTTTATTAATTAATTCATACTCGATAAAAAAAACCGAAAAATTTCGAAATAAGGAAAAATAGATAATGAAAAGATAAGGAAGAAGAGAAAAGATTAAAATAACAGTGGCGTACAAACTCAAACTATTAGTAACTGCGCCCCTGAAACAACGTTGATGCTAATTACCATAAATTACATTAAGTTATTACCTAAAGGGTAGGTATACCTAATTAACTTATGAAAAATTAAATAATAAATTATTTCCAATAGTTGACAAATTATTATTCAAATAACTTGACATTCTCTTCAAGTTCAAAGTTGAACGTTTATCTGATAATTATCGTTAATTTTGAAGAAAAAAAACTGGTAATATTTAAAACTTTGAATATATTTTATATCTCTTATGGATATTTATATCTATTAGTCTGAAGTGAACTACTATTGTATGCTTATTAGCTAGGTAAACTATTTTTAAGTAATTGCGTTTAATAAATTAGTACCTTAATAGAAAAGTTATGTAAGTGTGCCCTATTGATTAAAAAAGTACACCGAGATAACTTTAGTTTGTTGTAAAAGTTGTAAGAGCAAGTAAGTCGTTCATTTTACATAAAATTTCAATTAAAAGTTTTTAATTACGTAATAATATAGTCAATTAAATACTAATTTAAATAAACGACGTTTGAAACAAAATTTCAAATTTTTTGTTGAGGCGGGAATTTTACTTAAAAAATATAACTCGATATAACAAATTAAAGTCGTTATACAACAGGTTCGTTGTAAATAAATTTAAATTTATTAATATATTAGCTATTTTAATAAATTTAAAATTTAAAAAAATCAATTCGAGTTTTGCTGTCCAACTGTCAAAATATTCGAACTGTCAAGTTGACAGTTATTATTGAATTTGGGTCGGATACTTTGGTACGTTTTTAAATTTTAATTAGAACAATTAAATATTTACTTACAACTAACGTTTTAGATATTTAAACAATAATAATTATGAGCAATTTACCATAATATTATCATTACGTCTAACGCAAATGATTTATATTCAACATGCCATTATTTATGTTTTTTATTTTTAAATAGCCGTGTTTAAAGTTCGATTTTAATGAAATTACAGTTGTATTTACCATTATTATTTTACAGGTATGAACCAAAATCATGAAAATTGTTACCACTTGTCATTTTTAGGAAGATTTATACCATGGGAACAAATAAAAAGGTCGGTTTAGTTAAATTTGTAGGACGATCTTTAAAAGCCCCTATTTTAGAATTCACTGGATGAACAAGAAAGCCACATCGAAAGAAGCTTACAGACCGACCCAAGCTGAACACATAGCAAATGTTATAACTCACGGTGTTTGGATCGTTCCTAGTGTTTTAGCTACTTTGGAACTATTCTATCGTTCTCAAAATGGTGCTCAACAACTTTCTGCTTTAATCTACGGGGCAACTTTGATATTTTTATTTAGTGTATCTACGGGTTTTCATTGTGTATTTTATCGAGATCAATTAGGGTAAGTTTATTTACAAAAGTAAAGCTGATATTAAATGTGTTTAAATTTAGGCAGTGGAAAGATGTGTTACATCGATGCGATAGAGCTATGATTTATATTTTTATAGCCGGTTCGTATTTTCCTTGGTTGACTATACAACAATTACCTTCCAATGGTTGGGCTTCCTGTATGAAATGGTACATTTGGTTGTTAGCGGCTTTGGGAATTATTTATCAACAAGCCTTCCACGAAAGATATAAAATGTTGGAGACTATTTGTTATTTATTTATGGGGATGTTTCCATTGCCGTTTATTGCTCAGGTATTATTATTCTGTCGTTAAATTTTAAATAATCGTTTTTATTTGTAGCACGAATTTCACGGTAAAACAGAATTGAAAATAGGCGGATTAGTTTATTGTGTCGGAGTTATATTTTTTAAGCTCGACGGATCGATACCATTAGCACATGCTATATGGCACTTGTTTGTAGTCCTCGCAGCGGCTATACACTATTATGCAATTTTAAATTATTTGTATCCAGACTCAACTCTTTCTGATCCTTATTATTCCAAAAATCTTAGTTAATGTTACGTTTTAAGTAATTTTACTCATTTTTTAGTTAATTAAATTATGATTTTTATTAAAATATTAAAAAGAGCTCACAATTTTTAAGGTTTGCTCAATTTTCTTGAATTAGTTTTTGTTTAGATAAATTTTATTTAAAAGAAGATAAATATCGACTGCTATTTTTTTATTTATCAGTCGATTAAAGTAGGAAAATATTATGTAAGTAATGTCTGAATTTTATATTTTATTCAGATATTATTAAAATTCATTTTCAATTATCAAAATGACTATGATATTGACATCACTTAGATAAATTAATAATCGAATTGTTATTTTAGTTAAAACTTTTTTGTTAAATTACCGATATCAATATTATGCTTAGTTTAATGATGGAGATAATTTTAACGCTTTAATCATTAAATTAAGAATATTAGCATTTTAAATGCAATCGAATTTTTTTGTGAATCGTCATTTACTTCCATTTCTAATTGTTATAGATGTAGTATTCATCCTGTGATTGAAAATATTTTATAGGTACTTAAAAATTCTCAAAAATGTCAAATAGAACCTAGTGTACAGGGTAATTTAGCATAATACTCTAGCATGACGTTCTAACACTATAACCGTAACTCTTTTTGTTTTCATTTACAAGGTAATTTGAAATTACCTTGTATGTAAATGTGTGATAGTTTTAACGAGGTTAATAAAAGTGTTCAATTTGTAAATTATTAATCTCAAAAGTTGTACCGCTTAATAATTGGATATCATTTTATCTCGTATAGGGAAGATACAAAGAATACTAAATGTAGGGGATTGTTATTTCATTTTTAGATAATTGTAATTTGAAGGTTACTTAAATTATTTAAGAAGCACGACCACAATATTTTTTCACGTAGATTATTTTAATTGTAATTGGATGTAGATCTATTATGGCCAATTGAATGTTTTACTCATAATTGTGTGCCCAAATATTATAATAGTTTAAAAGTAAGGACATTTTAAATGTTTATTGTGTTGAAAAATGTTTAAAATTGTTCCTAAAAGTCGTAGTATTTTGTCAAAGTCTGATATTAATGTTCTTCCACACTAAAATTTCGCTTCAAAAAGAATATTAGGAATTTTGTGGTTCTAATATTGTTTTTGATGGCGAGCACACTATATATGTTCCACTTTAGCTGTAATACCTTGAATAGTATTATAAATTTATCAATTCTTCTAACGAAACTACACTACGCAATAAAAAAAAGGTTTAATTAGTAAAATGTAATCGATAATTGCCAAAACGATAGGTATAGTTATGTTATTATTTAATGTATAATTAGTAACGTTCTATAAATATACTTTTTATTTACCCAGGGGTCTACCAAAACAAAGAAAATTAGTTATGGTATTTTTTAGAAAATATTTATACAATGTAGTAGGGTACCTTTTTAAAATTATATTATAAATAGGTAATGTACAAGCGTATTATTTAAATTTATATAGAGAAATATATACCATCTTTATTATAAATAATGATGTGGACGTTATTTAGAACCTAAAAAACAACGGATTCTGTGTGTAAGCAGAATTTTAGGAAAAACTTTCAAAAATTTCATTTTTTTGTAATTCTGGCATAAATTGAAGTTCAAAATATACATTATTTTATATCTTCAGAAAGCTAATTTTACGAGCTCTGAAAATATTGAAAAATATACAGGGTGTTCCATTTAAATTAAGAAATTTTATCCCATTTCCGGTTAAACCGGAAGTCAAAATGTAAAGTGTTTGGTATCGTGTAATAGCTCATTTTACGAGCTTTCAAAATATTGAAAAATATACAGGGAGTTCCTAAAAATTTTAATATTTTTGTAATTTCCGGTTTAACCGGAAGCGTT
This sequence comes from Malthinus seriepunctatus, assembly GCA_963924605.1. Taxonomy (NCBI): domain Eukaryota; kingdom Metazoa; phylum Arthropoda; class Insecta; order Coleoptera; family Cantharidae; genus Malthinus; species Malthinus seriepunctatus. The sequence goes on from OZ004603.1 coordinate 11,032,461, forward strand.
TTGTTAACCGAAAATAGTGTCAAATAATAGATATTCATGGGATTTATATACATATCAATTTTCAAATTTTTATTTCTATTACAAAAGAAATAAGATATTTTTGAAGTTTTGACATTCAAAAATACATTACTTCAAAACGGCTCTAACGATTTTGATGAAAATTTATATTTGCATAGAGAATTGCGTTGTCTGTAACATATCCAAAAAAAGAAAAAATATGGAAGAGAAAATTTTGAGAAAATGCATTTCAAAATTTTGACCTATTTTGGCCCCTTAAAAGTAGGCAATTTTGGAACAATTTTGAAAATCGACTTATTTAGGACGAAAGCCCTATATTTTGGCTGTACAATGCCTTTTTGAAATTTTTATAATAATAATTACCGGCCATGTTATAAGGAAAAAACCACAATATGGGACAATCGTTCTATTGGTCGCCATTTAGAATAAAAAAATTGAAAAACTTTGTTTTCAGGTAGGGCTCACGTGTACTATCTTATAGCCAAGTAAAAATGAATTTGGCCCAAATTTGCAAATGTGCGCCTGAAATAACCACCTTATTTTTGGACACCCTGTATAGATTTCTTATAAATGCTTAGTTTGCCGCTGAAATAATTTTAAAGTGGCTAAAATCAAATTTCATCAAAATAGGTTCAGTAGTTTTGCTCCACAGAGTTACATACACACATCCAGACATTTTGGTTCAAAAAATCGAAAAATTTTTTTTTGCATTTTTGGAATCAGGAAGACTCAAAAGGTCGAGAAATGCAAAAAAAAATTTTATTAATTTTTTCTCGATTATAAAACTTTCTTGGATTGGAAAAAGTTAAAAGCTGAAAAAGGTGTTGTAAAATCGCCATGAGCGTAGAGGCGTAGAGCTGTTGTAAAAGGCTGTGAAATGGTGGATAAATCGTTTAAAAGAACTAAAAATACCACAAAGTTTGGCTTTTGCAAAGAATCTAGGTAATCATATTTATAGTCGAGACTATAGTTTAGGCTCGATAAATCTTACTTTTGCTTATTATTCCAAGGGCTACTGTTTGTACTAGAAATATCTGTTCATTTCACCATAATCAATTATTTCGTCGACGTAATTTTCAATTAAAATACCCTATCGATGGTTATTAAAAGAGCAAGGTCAATGGCAATATGGCAATGTTTCCTTGGCAACCACCGTACTATCAACCAAAACAAACTTTCTTTGAAATTAGTTAAAGTATTTTATTAAAATTACGTACGAAATCTATTTTGTATAATTTTAAAAATATCAAATAAAAATTAAACCAATCGAAAGCATTTTTGAGTCGAATGGTACATCTAAAGTGTCGCTTTCTGACTAAATACGACCCTTACGTGGACGTTCCATCCTTGACAGATTACGAGTTGTCTTAAATAATTAATTTTAAGCATGTCAAGTATCGACGAATGTAAAATTAATAATGAAACGAACGATTTGCGCGACACCGTAAGTTTACCTACGCACGGAACGGGTCCAAAATGGTTGGAAGATTTATCGAAGTGAGTTCTTTGTGTGGCTAATAATAATTAAATAATTTTATTAATTTTAGCGACATTATTAAAAATCAATCAGATACAAAAAACTACCTTTACGATCTTACCGATTTTAATACTGTTTCGATAGGAGGATCTAGTATTCCTTCAAAAATTTTATTTTCTGATTGTGCCACGTCTGAGAAGATAAGGTAAGCAACTTTTTCTTTTAATTTTCTCATTTTGAACTAATTTTTCTATTTAGTAAAGCGTCTAAAATAGTAAAATTTGGTAGAAGAGCCTCTTTTTCTCATCACCTATACGCTCACACCATGCCAAAACACATAACGCTTACGAACTCGGATTATTTAGTGCCAAAGTTAGAAGCTAAACTGGATTTTACTTCTATCAACAGAAGGTCTCCAGAATCTGATTTAGAAAAATCGTGGAAGAGTTTAAACGCCTTTCGACAAACCCACAAGGGAAGATTAGATAGTGCACAGAATGATAACGTTAAATCTCCCAACGGTACGTAATTTTATCAAATTGTAAAGTGTATGTTTTGAAAATAAAATTTAATGTAAAACTGTGTTGATTGTAGACAACTGGAGTACAATTTTATCGCCTATTGCTTCAAATTCTGAAATCGAAGTGACCAACCATTATACACCTTCGTTCTCGCTTCGAGATGCACCTTACGTGCGTTGTCAGAGCGAAATGTCCAACGTTCCTCAATACGTTTATTCTAACATTAGGAAGGCGACCGAATCGGGTCCCAGCTCCTTAGATAGCACCATCATCTTACCGATAACTCATAAAGCTCTTTCCAGCGAAAATATTTACGATTATTTCATTAGTAAACCTTCACCTGTGCCTTATAATTCTCGCAGGCAAGAAGAAAGACAAGGGTTGCGTTTCGAAAGACATTTGAACGATTACAGATTAAAAATAAACGAAGAGAATCTTCTCAGAGAAAAAATTATTAACGAATTGTTAAACGAAAATGAACAAATAACGCAGAGTTTGAAACATAGATATTCCAAAAAAAAGCATAAAAAATACCTTAACTTTAACGACCCTTTGGAAAGTTCTCCAAATTCATCTTTTGATGAAAAAGTAGAAAATTTTGAAGATATTTTTGTAATTCCAGAACTACCTTTAGGACGAGTGTTACAAATTGATATTTTAAGCACATGGGGTGATAAACATTATGTTGGTCTTAATGGAATCGAAATTTTTGGCAATAATGGAAAAATTGTCGATATAGATAGTGTAAATGATGCCTTAAGAATATTAATTATTTTTTTAATTAATTCCTTTTTAACAGATAACAGCTTCTCCAGCCGACGTTAATGTTTTGCCCGAAAATAACAACGATCCTCGAGTTGTAACAAATTTATTAGATGGAATAAATCGAACACAAGACGATGTACATTTATGGCTAGCTCCATTCGATAAAGGAAAGCAACATACCATAATTATACAATTTAAATGTCCATCAACAATTGCGATGATTAGAATTTGGGTAACTATATTTCTTTTATTTATTACCATAAATTTTTATACAAAGTCTAAAAATAGTACAAATTAAGCCTTTTTTTTTATTTAATTCATTTTATGACTTTAAAGACTTAATTCATTTTAATGACCTAAGTCATTTGATTTAAGTCATTTTAAAACTCGTAACTTAAGACTTATGATTTATTTCTATTTTAAAATTGACTTGTAACTTAAATCATTTTGGTTTATCTGGTGAAGACTTAAGTCAAGAGAAAAAACTTAATTCATTTAGAAAAGATTTAAGTCACTTAGAAAAGATTTATGTCGTTTAGAAAAGATTTAAGTCATTTACAAAAAAAAAATTCAAAATCATTGCTAAAATGTCTTGACTAGAACAACTGAATTGCCAGTTAAGTCAAAAATACTGATTTAAATCAAAATATAAACTTAAGTCATTTCTTATTGACTAAAGTCATTTTAAGTTTTTATTTTGATTATGTCATTGCGAAAATGATGACAACAGAGATTTCCGACTTAAATCAAGAATAATGATTAAAATTAAAATTAAGTCATTTATATCGACTTACGTCATTTTAAGTCTTAATTTTGACTTAAATCATTGCGAAAATGACTTGAATTGTACAACCGATTTCCAATTTTAGTCAAAAATAATGATTTAAATCAATATAGACTTAAATCATTTCATATTGACTAAAGTCATTTTAAGTTTTTATTTTGATATGTCATTGCGAAAATGATGACAACAGATTTCCGACTTAAATCAAGAATAATGATTTAAATCAAAATTAAGTCATTTATATCGACTTATGTTATTTTAAGTCTTAATTTTGACTTAAATCATTGCGAAAATGACTTGACTTGTACAACCGATTTCCGATTTTAGTCAAAAATAATGATTTAAATCAAAATATAGACTTAAATCATTTCATATTTACTAAAGTCATTTTAAGTTTTTATTTTGATATGTCATTGCGAAAATGATGACAACAGATTTCCGACTTAAATCAAGAATAATGATTTAAATCAAAATTAAGTCATTTATATCGACTTACGTCATTTTAAGTCTTAATTTTGACTTAAATCATTGCTAAAATGACTTGAATTGTACAACCGATTTCCAATTTTAGTCAAAAATAATGATTTAAATCAATATAGACTTAAATCATTTCATATTGACTAAAGTCATTTTAAGTTTTTATTTTGATATGTCATTGCGAAAATGATGACAACAGATTTCCGACTTAAATCAAGAATAATGATTTAAATCAAAATTAAGTCATTTATATCGACTTATGTTATTTTAAGTCTTAATTTTGACTTAAATCATTGCGAAAATGACTTGAATTGTACAACCGATTTCCAATTTTAGTCAAGAATAAAGATTTAAATCAAAATATATACTTAAATCATTTCATATTGACTAAAGTCATTTTAAGTTTTTATTTTGAGATAAGTCATTTCAAAAATAATGACAACAGATTTCCGACTTAAATCAAGAATAATGATTTAAATCAAAATTAAGTCATTTATATCGACTTATGTTATTTTAAATCTTAATTTTGACTTAAATCATTGCGAAAATGACTTGACTTGTACAACCGATTTCCGATTTTAGTCAAAAATAAAGATTTAAATCAAAATATAGACTTAAATCATTTCATATTGACTAAAGTCATTTTAAGTTTTTATTTTGATATAAGTCATTGCGAAAATGATGATAAAAAATTTCCGACTTAAATCAAGAATAATGATTTAAATCAAAATTAAGTCATTTATATCGACTTACGTTATTTTAAGTCTTAATTTTGCTTAAATCATTGCGAAAATGACTTGACTTGTACAACCGATTTCCGATTTTAGTCAAAAATAATGATTTAAATCAAAATATCGACTTAAATCATTTCATATTGACTAAAGTCATTTTAAGTTTTTATTTTGATATAAGTCATTGCGAAAATGATGATAACAAATTTCCGACTTAAATCAAGAATATTGATTTAAATCAAAAATTAAGTCATTTATATCGACTTACGTCACTTTAAGTCTTTAATTTGACTTAAATCATTGCGAAAATGACTTGACTTATACAACAGATTTCCGATTTAAGCCAAAAATAATGATTTAAATCAAAATATAAACTTAAGTCATGTCTTATTAACTAAAGTCATTTGAAGTTTTTATTAATAGTAAAAAAAATTATTTAACTTGAAGAAAATCACTTAAATTAAAAACCTAAAACTTAAGTCAAATTTAGTGTTTCACAAGACAAGATTTCTTGTCATGCTTGACTATTTCTTGTCATTAGACAAGAAATTAAAATATGTCTTGTCTTGCTTCATTCTTGCAAACTAAAATCTTGTCTTGTCTTGTTAGTCTTGCATATTTTCAATGGCAACAAATTATACGACTATCATTTTCAATGAAAATAACGTCGGGGGTTCCCCTTTCTTGCTTTTCTTGGAAAATACTTGCATTTTTGCACCCCGGGGATTTGACAAGAGAGCAAGAATGCAAGAAAATGCAAGAAAATCTTGTAACTCTTGCACTTTTCTTGTAAGCTATCTTCTTGTCTTGTCTTGCTACAAACGAGTAGCTCTTGTCTTGTTCTTGTCTTGCAATTTGTGCAAGAACAAGACAAGAACAAGAAAAATGCAAGAATATCGCGAAACACTAGTCAAATTAGTTTAAGTCTTGATTTGACTTAAGATTCAAGCCTTTTTTATTTTAGAAATTACTTATGACTTAAGTTATGACTTAAGTCTTTTCTAAAATGACTTGTTGCAACTCTGAACACCCTGTATATAATTTATAATTTTACAGAATTACAATAAATCCAGAATTCATTCTTTTCGTGGAGTAAAAGATATCAACATATCGTTAGAAGAAAGACTAATATTTAAAGGCGAAATTGCAAAAGCTTGTGGTGGCATGTTAGGTGGAGTGGACGCTTTCGGTGATGTTAGATTTTATCATTTTTAATCTCTTCGCGTTTTAAAAATTTCACTTTTAGACCATACTATTCACAACCGACGAAGACATCTTAGAACTAATATCTCAAAACGATAACTCATATTCCACTTTAACTACAAACGCCATGCCGGAAACGCCTCTTGCAGTAGAAAGGCCACCTACTGCAACAACTCTAGACGTAACAGATGTAACCATTGCCTATACAAAGTACCTAATTAACCAAACTTTATTCCGATGTAAATTTTAGATTAGACCTTACACGGGAACGCCTTATCCATCGGCAACCGAATCGTTTGATAAAATTTTATTGGGAGCCGATCGAATAGACATTGTCTTGCAATCGAATTGGGGCTATCCCAGCATTATTGGCCTAACAGGATTAGAAGTAATCGGTTCTTTAGAAAACACCGTACCTATAACAATCGATAATTTAAGCTGTAACTCAAAAGTCACTAATTTAGATTCTTTAATCGACGGCGAAAATTTGACGACCGACACCAAGAATATGCTATTGATTCCTCACACATTTGGTCAAGAAACTATCATAACGATTCGATTCCACACTTACGTATATCTTTCCGGTTAGACTCTTCCATCGCTTAAGGGCGTGCTTTAGTAGGCATATGCTATCGCAGTCCCACTCATTGCTTAGATGGACATGGACAACACTTGGCTAATTTTGCTTCGTCAATTTCTCAATTTTTTGAGAAAGTTTTTGAGAAATTGACAACGCAAAATTAGCAAGTGTTGTCCTGTTGTCCATCTAAGCAATGAGTGCGACTGGGATAGCATATGCCTACTAAATCCGCCCTTAAACATTTTTAAAACCTTTATTTTTATAGGTATACGTTTTTGGAATTATAATCAAAATCAAGAAACTGTCTATGCGGGAGTTCGAACTCTGAACGTTCTCTTAAATGGCAAACCATTAACAAATCCGTTGACAAAGAATGAGACGTTTTTTCTAAGACGCGCTCCAGGAAACCTCCACTACGACTTTGTTCAAGACGTGCACTTCACTAGTAGCTTTTTAAATAATTACGAAAACTCTGTACAAATTTATTCCGCTCTTAACGGACTGGATATTTGCAAATACGAAGAAATGCCGGAAGGTTTTGTGTTTCAAATAATTATTTTTTCGACTTGGGGGGACCATTATTACTGTGGTTTGACAGAAATTGAATTGTACGACAAGTTTGGGAATAAAATTGTTTTGGAAGATCAAAGTAAGGGTTTTTGATGTTGCAAATTATTTTTATTGTAAAAGTTGTAGATGTTTGTGCTTATCCGGAGGACATAAATGTGCTTCCTGGTATAAGCGGCGATGTGAGGACGCCAGATAAATTAATCGACGGCGTTACCAGCGACTTAGAAGGGGCTCATTCGTGGTTAGCTCCGATTATTCCAAAGTGCCTTAATAGAATCTATATTGTACTTAATTATCCGGTTACAGTGTCTTTAATTAAGTTATGGAATTACTCAAAAACCGCTTCGCGGGGGGTGAAAGAGTTTGCGGTAGGCACCCAACAAAAATCTTTTAGAACTTTTAAAAACAAATCGCTTTTAGATTTTAGTTGATGACTTACTAGTTTATAATGGTATTTTGGATAAGTTTACAGGTAGAAATAATAAGAGAAGAGCGTCCGCTTATTGCAGCGTTATTTTTACAGACGATAAAAATATTTTAGATAAGGAAAGCGACACTTATTTAAGGTTGGTGATGTTTATTCTTTATATTCTTTTTAATTTTCTATATAATTAACAGACGGAACAATTCGAGACAAGAAATTTTATTATTGGACGAAAACAGAACAACTACTGGAGGATCATTGCCCAATCCAGATCAAACGTTAAGACCCTTAACTTCAGTAAGTCCTTTCGACAGAGGCTACATTTCTCAATAATAATTATTTGTTCGTAGTTATTAGTTAAATAAAAAAAATTGTTATTACGTTACATAATTTTTAGTTTTGTGGTTTTACTCTAGTACCTTATTTGCCCCCGTCACTGTCTATTGTACGTCACTGATTTCTGTTTTGTAGGAAATGTCATAACTTTTACTTTTTTAAGGTTAAAAAGAGTTTTAACCTTTTAACGGATCAAATTAATAAAAAATGATAACAGCGAGATAGTAAATAATCAATTATGACTTCATGGATGTGATTATTAATTGCAAAAATTAATATTAGTAAATTTTTGAACAAACATAACCTCAAATTTTTATACTCTTCCTTTGTATTTAAAAGTTTAAAATATGGAAAAACTCTTTGAAGAACTGGGTGTACCAAAAAAATATTTAAAAACGACATGTAGAGAAGACAGGTTTATTGCTTTAGTTCACAGGTCTTGGTTAAAGTAAGTCTCGAATATTATTACGGAGTGTTGTTGATTGTATTCTTTTCAGATACCTATTTAAGTATTCAAAACTAACTGAATTTATCGAAAAAAGTAAATTAGAAACGTGGAACGATAGCGATGACGATCTCGGAGCGGGTTGGATGAAAATATATATTCGAATTTTTAAGAAAAGGGATGTAAAAGTTATGCCTTTACCGAGGGTGTGTTATATAGAAAAGACTGAAAAACCGCTACTATTTTCGCAATTAATGCAATACGTTTCAAACGCGAACTTTAAGAATTTGTGGAAGGCCGCTTATAAAACCTACAATAATAGTAGCGAAAATGTTAAAGACACGTCGGTAACGTTAAGCGATTATAATGATGTCTTGCACGATATTATTGTGAGAACGTTTGGGTGTGCAATAGTAAACGTTTGTGATTCTAGTCGTTCTATTCCTGCATCTAAACATTATGAATACCATCTTAATATTTTTCCCGCTATTTGCGCCGTCGAAACTTTAAACGCAATTTTTTTATTACACATTCCATTTTTGTCGCATAATCTTCGCGACTGTGTCATGTTTAGTCCCGATATATTACAAAAGACTTACACAAAACCCCTTTTTATCGTGTATCAACTGTTGCAATGTTTGAAGTCTTTGCATGACAAAAGTTTAACCCTAGGAGACGTTACGTTAAGTGATATTTATTTAAATGACGATTTGTTTATACAAATATTTCCTCAAATTTTATCTAATTTACACGTGCAAGAGTTAGTGAAAAGTGATATTAAAAAGAGTGGCGGAAATGTTCAAGATTGTCGTAAATTTGGGCATAAGTTCGATGCAAGTCAAAAATGTCAAGGCTGCGGTCTTAAAAGTTACGATAAAGTTTCAATAAGCGATGAAAGCTTAGAAGAGTTGAGTCGTTTGTGGATAGATGGGCAGATTTCAAATTTTACATATCTAACGGCGCTGAATAAGTTATCTGGTAGAAAATATGGCGATCCGCATTGTCATCACGTTTTTCCTTGGGTCACCGATTTTTCTTCACGTTGTGGGAAAAATTGGAGAGATCTAAAGAAATCTAAATACCGTTTAAATAAGGGGGACGCTCAACTCGATTTAACTTACTATCATTCACAAACACAAGTTGCTCATCACGTTTCGGACGTTTTATCGTCGATAACTTATTACGTTTATATGTCGAGACGTACTCCTCAGTCAATTTTATGTAAACATGTTCGCACCATTTGGGTACCGGCCGAATATCCGAGCTCTATACAGCGTTTACAAGAGTGGACTCCAGACGAGTGTATACCCGAATTTTTTACCGAGCCTTCTGTTTTTAAAAGCATTCACGACGATTTGGACGATTTAGAAATACCACCTTGGAGTACTAGTCCGGAAGATTTTATTCAGCAACATAGAGATATATTGGAAAGTACTCACGTTTCTGAAAGACTTCATCATTGGATCGATCTTACTTTTGGCTACAAGTAAGAAGACTTTTAGTATTTGAGTTTTGATTAATAAGCGTTTATTTTCTTAGGTTATCTGGAAATGCATCTATCAAAGCCAAGAACGTTTGCCTGTCGTTAGTCGATGGACACTCTCGTCTTACAAAATCTGGAATTGTTCAACTGTTTAATTATCCCCATCCACCTAAATCGGCCAAGCCGATATTTTGGGGGAAGGCTCCCCCTAAGATTCATGTAGATCGACATAAGCATAGTAAGTGAGATTTTCTATTACTTTTCTTCTCATCTGTGCACAAGTTATCATTGTTTTTGCTAGGGTCTTTTATTTCCTCTTATGTGGAGTGTCTTAACCTTAACGGTGTGTGTGCTCTACAGGGTAATTTTTTTAAGTGGTACTCATATTGGGTTCTCGGAAACCGTAAGAGTTACGTGATTGGTTAAATTAGCAAAATGTTGCATAATTTTGATGACCTTAAGAATCCGTTTAGAAAATTTCAAAATTCAAAATGGTTTCCGAGATAACGCAGAAAAACTGAAAATTGGCAATTTCGTTTTTCGACTGTAGTTTCAAAATGGCTTACTTTAGAAAAAAAAATTCTAGGCAAAAATTTTCAGGAGATCAAAAAACCTATCAAAAGATACCAAACTCGACTTTTTATCACATCGACGCTAGGCGTCGCGACGTTTAACTTATCATTTTCTTATAGAGAACCTATTATTTTTATTGCAAACATTACTCAGTAGACTTCTCTGAATTCGGATATCAAACGAGAACTTTTTATCTTATACTATTCTTAATTTACATAACTTTTCAGGTTATGTTATGTTGAAGATGAAGAAAAGTTGAACGTCGCGACGCTTAACGTCGATGTGATAAAAAGTCGAGCTTGGTATCGTTTGATAGCTTTTTTGATATCCTGAAATTTTTTCCTTAGTTTTTTTTTTTCCAAAGTAAGCCATTTTGAAACTACAGTCGAAACACAAAATTGCGAATTTTCAGTTTTTCTGCGTTATCTACGAAGCCATTTTGAATTTTGAAATGTTGAAAATTAAATTGGATACTCAGTATATTATTGAGCATTTTGAAATTTTGATTCTCATTTTATCTCCTTTTAATTTTGATCAAAACAAGATATATGAGTTGTTTTGAGCCTGTAATGGATTTGGACCAAGATCCATTAACATCTTGCACATCCATGCACACCTTTGAGACACCCTGTACAATAATACTGTATCAATCAATATGGAGTTCTTTTGATTTCCTTTATTAATTTTTCCCAGTGACGTTGTGTACTGTATTTATTTCTATTGTTTTTATTGTTTTTATGTAAAATAAATTAGGCAAATTATGCTTTCTTGGCAAGGCCAATTTTGAAAAAAAATGCTTTTTGATCTATCGGTAAATTATTGATTTAATTTAGGAACTAGAGAACACAGTGCATCGTCTTCTATATCGATGGACGTTTCAAGAAGTGAAGACGAATTATCGATGGAAGAAGATGGTAGTTTTGCTCAACAAACGCGAAATTCTCCTTTAGCTTTAAGTCGCTTTTTATCTCGAAGTCGTTCTTCTTTAAGCGAAGAACAAAAAGAACAAAAACCAACTAGAAGTTCGAGTAATCAACGCAGCACTAGTTTAGGCCCCAAAAATCCAACTTTTACCTCGCACGTAACTAAAACAAATCTAAATCGTTTGTCAATTCAGAAACCTAGTTTAAGTACCGGAACTATATACTTACCTAAAGAATACAATCCGGCTTTTGCTTTAACAAACTTTGAAAACTTTTACGGGTTCTTGTCGAAAACCTTTTACTCGACCGAAGTCGAAAAGAAGGAAAAACAGATTTTACAAGAGATAAGTGAGAGTTCTCGCGACGACGATTTGATTCAAAACGCTTTTACCAATCGCATTTTTACCGAAAGTTTCGAAGGGCGTCTCGGTAATTCTAAAGCCGTTAAATCTTATAGTTTTCCCATCGACAATCAACACGCTTTGCACTATTCTAACAAAACAAAAAGTGCTAGCATTTCGAAAAACGACAACCAAATAGCTTGCAATTATTCGGAAATAGTAAATTCGCGAAGAATCAAAGAGTTGCAAATACTCGGTTGTTTAATTGTCGAAATATTCATGGCTAAACAGTTGAGAGCGTTGGGATTTTACAACGTCCATTCGTCCTTTGATAAGCGTCTAAGAGCGTGCATAACTGTAACACAGAAGTGCAGACACGAAATTCCCGTGTGCGTTAAATACATTATCGAATTGCTACTGCCCTTGGGTTGCCTTTCGGATAACTTCAAATATCCTGTCGTTACGGGAGTCGGTTTGCCACCGCCCAGAGCTCATTTATTTTTGGAACCTCTCTTACATTGTCTAATTCCATTTCCGAAGTCATTTTTGAAACTTTACTGTCTCGTTTCGTCTCTAAAAGACTTCGAAAACGTTTCACACGAGTTGCAAATATTGTACCATTTCGATTGTAACGGACAAATGTGTTTGGAATATGAAAATTTAGAACGAACCAAAATTTTATTTACTCAAAATATAAGCGAGTGTAAAGTCAAAAGGTGCTCTTCTAACTTAGAAATTTTACTTTCGAACGTTAATATTATTTCCGAATTGGAAATTATTCACATTTTGCTTCCTTACATAAAAGATTTGTTAGAAGAACCTTCCACGTCCGTTCTTACGGCTTGGTATTTATTCGATCCCATCGCTTCAGTGCTAGGACCCCAAAAAACGTGCGAAACTTTTCTTACTTCTCTTTTAAAATTGTACGAAAACGAATCGACAATTCCTTATAACGGAAAAATTGCTAAATTGTACCATCATAGCTTTTTGTTGCGACTCATGGTTAGGCTCGGCTTGAAGTGTTTTCTGGAACACTTCGTTACATCGCTCGTGGAGGCCGTAGGCGGTTACAAGGAGTACGAGAAGATTGACTTCGTTCTACACACCCACTTGAAAAGAGTTACGAGGAAACCCTCAAATTTAAGGTAATTTTTATTTTTTAGTGCCCCCATAATCTCATTTTGTGAAAGAAACATTATTTGGACTTATGTCCGATTTTGCTTATTTAAGAAATTTGAAGACTTCAAAGTTTTCTGCAGAAAAAAAGAGGACCCTTATCTCAGAAGGAAAACTAACCTTAAGTTTTTTTTTAAATCCAGCCCTATGCCGGCTCCGACGTTAGTTACTACCGTCACTAGCCTTAGGTTTTTTCATTAATCCAGGCCCTGGCCGGCTTGTTGGCTCGGGCGTAACTTACTACCGATGCTAACCTTAGCTTTTTTAATAATCCAACCTCAGGCCGGCCTTGCCGGCTCCGGCGTTAGTTACTACCGTCACTAGCCTTAGGTTTTTCATTAATCCAGGCCCTGGCCGGCTTGTTGGCTCGGGCGTAACTTACTACCGATGCTAACCTTAGCTTTTTTAATAATCCAACCTCAGGCCGGCCTTGCCGGCTCCGGCGTTAGTTACTACCGTCACTAGCCTTAGGTTTTTCATTAATCCAGGCCCTGGCCGGCTTGTTGGCTCGGGCGTAACTTACTACCGATGCTAACCTTAGCTTTTTTAATAATCCAACCTCAGGCCGGCCTTGCCGGCTCCGGCGTTAGTTACTACCGTCACTAGCCTTAGGTTTTTCATTAATCCAGGCCCTGGCCGGCTTGTTGGCTCGGGCGTAACTTACTACCGATGCTAACCTTAGCTTTTTTAATAATCCAACCTCAGGCCGGCCTTGCCGGCTCCGGCGTTAGTTACTACCGTCACTAGCCTTAGGTTTTTTCATTAATCTCGGCCCTGGTCTGCTTGTTGGCTCGGGCGTAACTTACTACCGATGCTAACCTTAGCTTTTTTAATAATCCAACCTCAGGCCGGCCTTGCCGGCTCCGGCGTTAGTTACTACCGTCACTAGCCTTAGGTTTTTCATTAATCCAGGCCCAGGCCGGCCTTGCCGGCTTTGACGTTAGTTACTACCGACGCTAGTCTTAGGTTTTTTATTAATCCAGTCCTAGGGCGGTCTTGTTAGCTCGGGTGTAACTTACCGTATGCTAACCTTAGGTTTTTTTATTAATCGAGCCCCAGGCCGGCTTTGCGGGCTACAGCTTTAGCTGCTACCGTCACTAGCCTTAGGTTTTTTCATTAGTCAAGGCTGGCTTTGCCGGCTTCAACGTTAGTTACTACCGACGCTAGCCTTAGTTTTTTTAGTAAACCAGTCCTAGACCGGCCTTGCCGGTCCCGGCGTTAGTTACTACCGATGCTAGCCTTAGGTTTTTTGTAGATCCAGTCTCAGGCAGGCTTTGCCGGCTCCGCCGTTAATTACTACCGACGCTAGTCTTAGTTTTTTTAGTAAACTAGTCCTAGACCGGCCTTGCCCGCCCCGGCGTTAGTTACTACCGATGCTAGCCTTAGGTTTTTTGTAGATCCAGTCTCAGGCCGGCCTTGCCGGCTCCCCCGTTAATTACTACCGACGCTAGTCTTAGGTTTCTTATTAATCCAGTCCTAGGCCGGTCTTGTTAGCTCGGGTGTACATTACCTTATGCTAACCTTAGGTTTTTTCATTAATCAAGCCCCAGGCCGGCTTTGCGGGCTCCGGCGTTAGTTACTACCGACTCTAGCCTTATGTTTATTTTATTAATCCAGTCCCAGGCCGGCCATGCTGGCTCCTGCGTAACTTACTACCGATGCTAACGTTAATTTTTTATTATTAATCCAATCCTAGGCCGGCCTTGCCGGCTCCAGCGTTAGCTGCTACCGTCACTAGCCTTAGGTTTTTTCATTAATCAAGGCCGGCTTTGCCGGCTTCAACGTTAGTTACTACCGACGCTAGCCTTAGTTTTTTTAGTAAACCAGTCCTAGACCGGCCTTGCCGGCTCCGCCGTTAATTACTACCGACGCTAGCCTTAGCTTTTTTAGTAAACCAGTCCTAGACCGACCTTGCCGGCCCCGGCGTTTGTTACTACCGATGCTAGCCTTAGGTTTTTTATTAAGCCAAGTCCAGGCCGGCCTTAGTTACTACCAACAATAACCTTAGGTTAGGTGGGCCCCGGTTAGGTTAGGGGCAGGGAGACTGGCATAAGATCTTTTTATTTTTGGAAAGACTCTCAGTTTAATATCCTCTACGTCAACTCGTGTGCTAACCTTAGGTTTTTTCATTAATCCAGGTCCATACTGGCCTTGCCGGCTCCGGCGTCAGTTACTATAGACACTAACTTAGGTTTTCTTCATTAAGCAATTTTTTTTTGATTTAATAATACCAATGAATTTTACATATTTTTATTCTCTTTTTTCTGCAATAAAATTTGAAGTCTTCTGATTCTTTAAATAGAGAAAATCGGACGTACGTCTAAATAATGTTTTTCTCTTAAAATTACATTAGCTTTTATATAGCAAAGTTTGTTGGTGAGCTTATAAATCACCCTGTATACAGTGGTCTGATACCATTGATTAGTCTGATCAAATACTTATAGTAGGCCAATGGATAAGTACATCTTACCTTGCATAAGGTCATGTAGTTCTGGATTTTGGATATGTTGTATGTACCTAACCCCTTATTAAAAACCCAAGTTTTGGAATTCGGCGCGCCTGTGCGCGCTTCAGTACGATCACTTTCGTGTCACTTTTTTCGATTTTTGCTCAATAACTCTTTACTAGTACGACCTACAAAAAATATTAATATTACCTGTTTTCTAGAGCACAAAATTTGCTACAATTTATCCCAATAACGTGTTTTTCTAAACCATACAGTTACCGAAATACAAAGCTTCAAAGTACAAAATTTGTCAAAAAGTTAGGGAAAACTACCACAAAAAAAGAGTGTTCATCATCTTAACGGTTTATTGGTTCAATTTAAAGACAATATGAGTATATGAGTAACACTTTGTAGCCATATGATAGATCTGCGCATAAAAAATTACAAATATGACCACAATACGAAGAATATTTTATACAGGGTGAGTCGGGAGGAACGTACCAAACGCCAAGGGTGTATTTTACATTTAAATATAAGACGAAAAAACCCAAAAGTTGTAGTCCGATTTTTATTGGTTTTCAAGTTACGACTTAAAAGCTTGAATCGTTAGTAATATAATTTCATTAATTTATAAAAACACCTTTTTTTTAACTTTAAAGCTCTTTATTTCGGTAACATGGTTTTCTAAACCTCATATTTACGGAAATACAGAGCTTCAAAGTATAAAAAGTGGGTTTTTCAAAACTAATGAAATTTATATTACTTAAATATTCAAACTTTTAAGTCGTTGTTAACTTGAAAACCAATAATAATCGGACTACAACTTTTGGGTTTTTTCTTCTTATATTTACATGTAAAATACCCCCTTGGCGTTTGGTGCTTTCCTCCCGACTCACCCTGTATAAAATATTCTTCGTATTGTGGTCATATTTGTAATTTTTTATGCACAGATCTATCATATAGCTACAAAGTGTTACTCATGTTGTCTTTAAATTGAACCAATTACTTAATCGTTAAGATGATGAACACTGTCTTTTTTTGTGGTAGTTTTCCCTAACTTTATGAAAAATTTTGTGCTTTGAAGCTTTGTATTTCGGTAATTGTATGGTTTAGAAAAACATGTTATTGAGATAAATTATAGAAAATTTTGTGCTTTAGAAAATAGGTAACATTAATGTTTTACGTAGGGCGTACTAGTAAAGAGTTATCGAGCAAAAACCGAAAAAAGTGACACAAAAGTGGTTGTACTGAAGCGCGCACAGGCGCGCCCAATTCCAAAACTTGGATTTTTAATAAGGGCCTAGGTACATACAACATATCCAAAATTCAAAACTACACGACCTTTTGTAAGGTAGCATACGCTTATTACGACCTGTTTACTGGCCTTATAGACCTAATGTCTGATACTATTCCTTTCCTATCTTTATTGACTAATGGTAGTCCCATAGTATAAGTATACATAGTATGCCATTGCGCAGGTTTTGTGATGTCTATTGACGTCAGGAGGGCTCAACACGACGAGCGCGACTTCTACCATACTTGCACGTACAATCCGTTCACTATTTATTTGCGCTGTGGTTGGCAATGAACTTTTGTTTTTTAGTTTGCCTAAATAAAAAGTCTCTATTAAGTTGACTGACAGTTTGTGACAATATCAAAAAATGACAGACTACTATTAAAGGTAGGTTCATAACTCTCCACTGATATGTTTCCGTTGGTACGTTGGCCAATCGGAGCAGAGCATTTCTCAAATTCATCTGTCAAATTTTGAGAGCTATGAACCTAGCTTAATACCATTGAATAAATAGCCGCTGCTCTACAATACTTAACCTAACATATTTTTTTCTGATTTATACCGGGTGGAATCTGTCACCCTAACATGGCCAACCATAGCGCAAATAAATAGTGAACGGATAATATACTCAACGCTGGAATCAACGCGACTTGTTCGTACCAGCATTCGCCCGTGCTGACCCCTCCTGACATCATGAGCGACCAAGTTTGATTTTTGTACACCGGAATGGCATACTATGTATACTTATACTATGGGTAGTCCCTAAAATCTTTTGCATAGGAGACTCTTTGAGATACAGTCTCTCGAACCGTCTCCCAGTCTCCGAGCGGCTTTCAGTTTATCAAAAATTAAAACATGGAATACGTTTTAGATCCATAGATTCGGAACAAAGCGAACTGTCTCCGAGCGACGACTCCAGTTCTTCATCCGATAAAGCAGCACTTAACAAAAAGTGCGAACCCGCCCTTCCGTCCGAACCTGAAATGTTCGAATTCGAACAAGACAATCTACAAAACGAAGAAGAACAATCTTTAAAATCGCTAATAGAACATTTAGAACTAAACGTTAATTCCGACTTACCGTTTAATCATTCAACAGCCGAAGAGGCCTTAGATGCATCTTTGATAGAAAATATAGAACAATTGCGTAGCTTGGAAGAATTAAATTTAAATTTAACCGACGACGATCAGGATAATTCCAAAGCGAATTTGTCTTCGCCTACTATACCGATTCCTCCGAGTTACAGACAAATCGAACTTAACCACATCAGTTGCGAAATTGGAAGCAAAAATAGTGAAAGCGAATCTATTGATAAAAATTCGAATAATTCCCAATTCGATATTAAATTAAGCGAAAATTCTGGTTCGAGTGGACCTTATAGTAATAAACCTGTATTGAAAACGTCAAAAAATGAAGCCACAATTTCTGAAATGAGTTCGGATAGTTTAATATGGCTTTCGCATCGACTAGGTCCCGTGTTGACTGCAAAATACTTAGCGAGGAACCTTTTGAGAATGTTAACCTTATGTTATGTGGGCAAAGAAAGCCTTTTGCCTTGTTCTGGAAATGGAGAAAACGTGAACCTCATTACAATAGCGTCGAGTAGAGTAATCGGAGATCAAAACGCCACGAAAGTGTTGGATTGTTTGGCGAGCATCGCCGGTCTTTATGGAGAACAATTAATTTTGGTTCAATATTTTCCTCACATGAGCGAGCTAATTGCTTTGTGTAAAAAGAGATTGACGCCTAATTTGGAAGGCGGTTTGATCTCTAGCTTGGCTCTCTTACAACACATCGTTCCTTATTTGTGCGACGCCACCTTCATGGATCATCTACACGTAAGTTACAAAAATACTCGTGCCGAGCCGAGCGTTTAAAATATTTGTTTTTTAAGGATATAATTTTAAAAACTATTTTGCATCCGGTTGTAAGATTATTGGGTTCGACCAAATATACTTTTCCTAACGGTCGCTTGGCGAGGAATGCTTTGGCGAGGAAATATTTAGATACAATTTATTTGTTATCTTTAAGAATGGGATCCCATATGACTAGAGCTCACTTAGCCGTTCCCGCTTTGCAAAGATTTTTCTTTATTTTCGATAAAGCGAACGGTAGTTTTTCTAGATTCGACGGTCTTGCTCAAGTACGTATTTTTTAAAGGAATTAATTAAAATTTAATTTTGCTACACTATAGGATACGAGGATGGAAAACAGTCCTTTGAAATCCATGGAAGAAACACATTATATAGAAGTTAGAATAGACGGTACTACGAAAGAGTGGGCGGTCGGAGGACGACCTGGTCAAATGTCGCACGTTCGAATGTTGGATACAGAATCTGTCGATAGTCTTTCGCCACTTCCGAATAAAACGTTGCCTTCTTCCGACGAAGATATAGCCGTTCAAGTGAGTATTTAATAGCAGTAGATCGTAACCGCCCGTTAACTTTTGTCTATCTGCTTATGCCTCTTCTATCTATCAATATCATCTGTCAGTCTCATATTATGTCATATCGTCTCATCTGTAAATCTCATCTGTCAATATCATATGTCAATATCATCTGTCAAACTCATCTGAGAATCTCATCTGTCAATTTCATATTATGTCATATCGTCTCATCTATCAATCTCATCTCATGTGTCAGTTTGTCTGTCAGTCTCATCTGTCACTTAATCTCATTTGTCAATCTCATATATCACCTTATTTGTCAATCTCATCTGTTATCTCATCCTATATGTAGCTCATCCTATCTGCCAAACTATCTGTGAGATGAGAAGACATATGGCATGACGGATTTGATGACCGAAGGAATGATTAATGGAATGTCAGATGATATGACAGACGACCCCCTGTCTTATGAGATGACAGATTAAATACCATATAGCATGAATAATGACCCCCCCCCCAATAGTGACAGATTGACATTTGCCATGCCATATCGTAACTCATCTATCATTTCATCAGTCTCATCTATTATCCTATTTGTCAATCTCGTCTGTCATCTCATCATATACGTAGCTCATCCTATCTGCCTAATTATCTGTGAGATGAGATGACATATGACATGACAGATTTGATGACAGAAGGACTGATTGATGGAATGTCAGATGACCCTCTGTCAGATGATATGACAGATGATCCCCTGTCATATGAAATGACAGATTAAATAATATGTGACATGACAAGTAACCCCCATGTGACATATTGACATTTGCCATATAGAAAACTATGGTGGCAGATTATCCGTCATCTGTGATCTCATTTCATATGTAGCTTATCCTATCTGCCAAACTGTCTGTGAGATCAGATTACAAAAGGCATGACAGGTTTAATGACAGAAGGAATGATTGATGGAATGTCAGATGATATGATAGATGACCCTCTGTCATATGAAATGACAGATTATATGACATATGGCATGATGACACTCCCGTTATGGTTACAGTATGACATATAGTAACTATAGTGGCAGATTATTCCCGCTTCCCATCTCTCAAAGCAATCTCTGAAATCACATGGGATGACATATGGGTTGACAGATGGAATGATAACGCTAGCATAATGACAGAAGGTCGTATGTGAATGAAACATAGTTTTAAGAATAACGCGATTTAGTTTTAGCTTCTCTATACAAAGGATACATTTTATAAAAACAAACTTTTAGGTTAATGATATTTTTTCTCATACGACGTTCTGTCAGAATGAACATAAGAAGATCCTCTTTCCAAAAATGATTAAAACTCAATTTATGTAAAATTGTTACATACGATCTTCTGTCACTATGACAGTAAGTAAGTAACTGCACGTGAAAAATGAAATTGACATATGGTGACAGATGACCTTAAGATTGACATATCTTGGGTGACAGATGAACTCCCTTCTGACATTGACATAATAAGGTCAGATACGACATTGACATATGGTAACTATGGTAACAGAT
Source organism: Malthinus seriepunctatus (assembly GCA_963924605.1). Lineage (NCBI taxonomy): Eukaryota > Metazoa > Arthropoda > Insecta > Coleoptera > Cantharidae > Malthinus > Malthinus seriepunctatus. The sequence goes on from OZ004603.1 coordinate 11,052,966, forward strand.
TGACTTTTGACACATGATAACTATTGTGAAAGATTGACATTTGACACATGGTAACTATGGTGACAGACCACGCCCCATTTCTCTAAACTAATCCCTATTCTACTTCCCACTCTACTTCCAAAACTCTCTAGCTCTATCTCTATTCCTTTTTTTATATCTCTGTCTCTTTGGGACCTTACTGCGCATTTCCGATGATCCATATGTTATTTATTGTGTCGATCGTATCCCCTATATCACCAGTCAGTGTTTATTTCGATTGTTGAATTATTTTAATATTTTCTGCAGGCTTTGGAAGAACTGAAAATGGTTTTTACGTCCGAGCTCGCCCACGTCGCTTACATTCCCTTTTTGAAACAAATCGGAATGGATTCGATGGAGTCTTCGTTAAAAAATCACGCCACTATTAAAAATTTGTGTCACGAATACGAACAAGAAATAAATTTAACTTACCCCAATTTAATTCGTAATAGTCAATTATTTGACGTTCCTTCGAACAAAGATAGCGAAACTAAGAGAGATTATAACAGTAGTATAGGAAGTAACGTGGCTTTAATAGGTAATAGGATCGACGTGCAAATAACAAACGAAAATGCCGACGCTCAAAACGTGGACGTTTTAAATTTAATAAGCAATAAGATGGAAAATACAGCGCGACATTTGAGAGGCAATTGGTTGGCTTATTGGGAACACGAAATTGGACGTTCGGAAAAAAATACCCTATTTAACTTTAAACAAATAAAATTGCAAGTTTTTTCCGGTCATTTGAATAGCGTTAAATGTCTATTCGTGTTGGATAACGAAAATAGTTTCATGAGCGGTAGCAGAGATAAAACAGTTAAATTGTGGTCTCTACGCAGTCAAGGAGACGGTTCCAGCATTTCGACGTGTCAGTGGACGTACACTGCTCACAGAAAGTCCGTTTTAAGTTTAACCTTTTTGGAAAGCATGCGACTAGTGGCTTCGAGCGATAGCGTCGTGCACATTTGGGACCCATTTTTGGGAGAAAACGTCGCTCATCTCGAATCTCCTAAATTTCCACCGGTTAACGTTTTGAAATGCATGCCGGCACCTAGTTGCCTCTTTTTCGCGGCAGCAACAGAAGGAATTATTCGAGTAATTGATGCTAGAGTTTGTAATTACGTTTACGACCTCAAAGTTGCTAAGGTGAGTTTATTTTTGGATTTTTGCAGATTTTTTTGAGAAATTTTTGTCTTAGGTTACGGGAATAAATCCAAACGCGATTATTAGATGTTTGGTCGTGTCACAATCTGGTAATTGGATCGCAGCCGGACAATCTTCCGGTTATATAACCGTTTTGGATACTCGCACAGGGGTAGTTATTTCGACGTGGCGCGCTCACGAAAACGAAGTTTTACAGTTGGTTATTCACGGAGAAAATACCTTGATTTCTAGTAGTTTGGACCAACTTACTATTGCTTGGAATATTCAAGATGGAAAACCTCTATTTTATATGAAGTGAGTATCTTTAATTTGTCTTAAATTTTGATCCCTAAAGGCTGCGCCATCTACACAGACCTTGCTTCCGGTCCAGACGACCTAAACGCTGTCCAGACGGCCTAAACGCTCTCCAGCTCCAGCTTATGCAGGCGGCCTGCACAAACCAAACCGGAAGGCAAGGCCTGTGTGTGTGGCGCAGCTTTTATAACCTGCTCCTTGTGACTTTTGAATTTTTACAATCTCTTATCCTTTAACTGTATGTATTTAATGTATTATTTTTGACTTTATAAGGAATTTAGTAGTTTGATTTTTATTTTATTTAATAATTTTGTGACAACAGTATTTCGCACCTTAGGGGAACAACGGAGCCCGTCCACTGCCTAAATGTCTACAATAGTGAATTAATCTCAGGAACAACTGCTAACAGAATAGGCGTTCATACTTCTATTCACGGTGATGCATCATTTTCAAGTACAAAATTGAGATCAGACGCCTTTAAGGGTTTGTTAACGTCCATGGCTATTTTGCCTTTAAATAGACTGTTGTTATTGGGCGCCGATAATGGTAATATCACATTATTGTGTTGAGCAAGTTATTACTTTAGTCATTTATTTTACTTCTAATTCATTTGTGATAAGTAGCCTAATTTTATTTTTTAATTTTAAGAATAATATATTAATATCTTACGCTAGCGTTGCATAAACGTGAATTATATTTTAATCCGAGAGTTAGATTTATAATCCTTAAATATGGCAGCGTGACCTCAAATTTAAATTTTTATTTACAAACGTCAAACTTTGACATTACAGTGTTTAACTTTGCTATATCAAAGGATTATAAATCTAATTCCCAGATTAAAATATAATTCGCCTCTGCAGTCGAGCGTTAGAAACAAATTGTCCATTTGTATAAAATATTCCACACTTGTATTTTGAGAGCTGAGCTCGAGCTCTTTAGAAAAATATTTACTAATTTAGGAGGGAGCAAATTGTTTAATCAATTAACCCAAGTGTACCGTTACGATTGTTCTTTCCTAAAGAGCCGTCAAAAATTAAAACGTATCGAGAAGGCTTAAGAATAGAACTGAGCAATTAAATGACAACAATGAAAGCCAAGAGCGTCACATTATAAGTATTAATGAGCCTTTTCGGTACAATTTCCTTTTAATTTCGGAACGAAAATCCTATCGCTCAATCGTTTATTATTCTCCAATTAACGACGAACGAATTTTGCAATAATTTAAATTCTAACTTTTTAATCACTTGTAGTCAATTTGATCAAAAATTACGCGTGTACAAATTTTTTTTAACGTAAAAAGTAAAGACAAACACCATTAGACATTACTCGTTTAATTAGTATTGTCGTTTTGATAAATATATTAAAAGAAATTGTTGTGCTTTTATACATTGCTAGAGTTCAATTTTTATAGGCTTTCCGAAAAAGGCCAAAAGAGTTAAAGCAATAAACCCGGTTTGTCTAATTCTCTCTTTCTTAAACTTTTGTATATAGCTGTCTTTATTTGCTTTTAAACCGTTTATTGCTTTTACTTTTTAAGTCTTTTTCGGGAAGCTTATAATAATTTGACTATGTAATAGTTATTGCAATATTAATGGCGACAATCTGACTTTTTTACTTTTTAGGCCTTTTTGTGTATTTTATACTTTACAAGTTACTCGTAAATTAAGTGCATTTTTTAATTTTTAATCTGTAGACATTTTTGTGTATTTGCTCATATACAGGGTGGCTCAACGAGTAGCGCGTTAATCAGATTGTGACCTAGCAAAGCAACTCACCTAGCAGCTATCCTACTGTAACTGTTAAGTGGGTTGCGTCGCAACAGTGACATTAACAAAATATTCTTAAGCTTAATTCTCAGCTATCCGAAACCGTCGTATACGACGATACGAAAGTTTTCCTATTGGTCGAATTTCGAAATTCCACCAATAGGAAAACTTTCGTATCGTCGTATACGACGGTTTCGGATAGCTGAGAATTAAGCTTTAAGGTGGAAATTTGCATTGGTAGAATGAAATGCACTCGGAAAATGTTGAAGAGAAACAGAGAAAACCACATTCTATCTTGTACTATTGCACTAACGTTGCATAAAGGCGAATTATATTATAATCTGAGAATTAAATTTATAATCCTTTAATATGGCAACGTTACACACTGTAATGTCAAAGTTTGACGTTTGTAGATTAAAATTTGAGGTTGTTATTTTTGTGTTGAATTGTGAATACAGTTTGTCAACTTTGACAATGTCAAACTTTGACATTTGTATTTATTTATTAATTAATTATTTGTGTAACGTTGCCATATTTAACGCTTGGTTGCATAAAGGCAAATTGTATTTTAAGTACAGAATCCTCCATATATTTAAAACGCGAAGCCTTTTCTTTTCCGCTAATTTTAGCGTACTTCTACTGGACCGATTTTGATGATTTTTTTTAAAATTGAAGCTCTTGACCCACAGATATGTCACCACTAATTTTTTTCTCAAAATTATTAATTTCATACATTGTTTTATATTTTATAATATACATAATAAAATAATCAATTTTATAATTTAAAATAATCCAATTTTAAAAATTATAAATGAGAATAAATGTAGATAGTATTTGGTTTTATACGATAAGGCACACATTATATATTTGGTCGTGGTGATAAAATTTTCAATACTTTTATTCGACCAGTACGTTTCTAATACGCGATATGGTCAGGTTGGTGCGTGCATTTTTAATTACGTTTCGTGCTTTTGTGAATTTTGGATTTTTGAGACGGTTTTTTATGTTGCCCTCTTTGGCTTAGTTATCTTTAAGGTTAGTTTTCTTATTTTTTTTATAAAATAGTCATAGCTCATTCATATCTTCAAACACTTCGTCGATTTCGACGGGGGTGACCGCTATTTTTTTTTAAATTGAAGCTATCGACCCCCAGATATGTCAGCACTAATTATTTTCTTCAAATTACCAATTTCATAAATTTTTTTAAAACAATAAATTAACAAACAATCATCGGTGTAGGAAGTAGTGCATTATAATAATTTTTGAAAATTTCATTTTTCTAACACCTTCATCTCTACAACTACTTCGTAGAATTTCGACGGGGCGGCCGCTCGTTAGATTTATAATCCTTAGATATGGCAACGTTACGTAATAAATAAATTAATTAATAAATAAATAAAAATGTATTCACAATTCAACACGAAAATAAGTTAACCTCAAATTTTAATTTTAGTTTACAAACGTCAACCTTTGACATTACAGTGTGTAACGTTGTAACGTGTGTAACAAAGGATTATAAATCTAATTCTCGGATTAAAATAAATTTCACTTTTATAAAAGGATTATAAATCTAATTCTCGGATTAAAATAAAATTCACTTTTATAAAAGGATTATAAATCTAATTCTCGGATTAAAAAATAATTCGCCTTTATGCAAAGGAGCGTTAATATTGAAAAATACGCAATGTTTTTGTACAAATGAGATATCAAATGAAAGAGAAATAATTTTTTAGACTTTGACTATTTCAGAATATTTTGGGAGCTCTATTTCGATAAATAATCCGCCTGTTGCGCTCCCTTTCGGTCACCCTGCGTAAGTAGATTTTGTTCTTTAATAGTGGAAGAAATTAAATAAGTAGTCGATCGTTAACAGTGATGTTTATGTAACTATAATATAACAAAAGTATTATATAATTCCAAAGAAATTTATATACAGAGTGTTAAATATTTCTAAAATGTATTAAATGGGAAATAAAAGCATTATTTATAAGCGAAAAAATTTAATTAGTTTTAACTTTAAAGCTTATTACAATTAAATAAAATACGTTAATCGCAAATAAATAAATAAATAAATACTAAACTAATACTTGAATGGAGAATGCTAAAAAATACGAAAACATCCAATTTTAGGAACTAACGACTACTTAGGCGGTGGTTTTAACATCGATTTGGCGGCTTTGGCTAATTTGTTTGAAACTACGTGAGCGATATGAGAACTTCTTCTCCAAACGTATTCTCTCGTTTTATCGTGATTATCTTTACTTTCGACTCGCACCTACAAATTAATTTTTATAATTGACGATTCGAATGGAGCGTATCAGCTGTCATGAAGTTCAATTTTATTCCACAAAGTGCGCACAATCGACGGTCCCAAACGTCAAATTACAGCATTACCAATTACTTTTATTGTATAAAATTCAAACAAATTTATACAATAAAAGTAATTTGGTAATACTTTAATTTGACGTTTGGGACCGTCGATTGTGCGCACCTTGTGGAATAAAATTGAACTTCATGACAACTGACACGCTCTATTAAATTCTGTCCAGCTCACCTGTTTGGGTTGTAATACTTTTATACTATGTAAAGTGGCCGCTCCACCATGTACAATTCTTAAATTTAATTTCCCATACATTTCTGTAGTGGTCGCCGTAGCGCTTTTAAGTTCTCTCCTAGCACCCTTACCGAACTAAAAATAAGATCAATTATTTAACATTTAAAAGTCGTCGATTATCATTACTTCTTTTTCCACTCTTAAAGTTAAGGGTCCTAGAATAAAATTAGTTTTAACAGTAGTGTGATTGGTGAGCATGTTAACCGATACGTCTCCGTCTCTTCGAATCGTACTTAAGCCAAATAAAGTGGCTCTGGCTTTGGTCGGCTTTTTATTATCTTTCGTACTCCCACTTTTACTACGTACGACCGATCTAATTTCGAAGGTATTATTTTTAAATTGTACCACACCGTCGTCATTTTTCGATATTAAAATAAAGGACGGTTCGCGAGATTCGCTCTCGATAGATCTCGTTATAGTAAAATCGCCCATTTTATTTCTTTCGTCCACTTCGCGTGTTTGACTTTTGAGTTTTTTTAAATTTTTGCGTTTCTTCTTGTTGGATTTTTTGGTACCAGGCGCTTTTTTCGATTCGCCCGTTTGTAATTTGACTCTAACGGGATCGAAGGATGCCAAAAGGATTTTATTTATTCTTCCTATGATGTTGTCGGCGAAACGATTGTATTTTGATATGTAGACTGCCGGTACTCTCGTTTGATGTGTCACGGTGCTAGTGCTACTACTGCTACTACCTAAATGTTAGAGAAAAATTTTGAAATCGAGTTTTGTAGGTGGGCGAATATACGAGGTGTTTAATTTTTAACGATCAACTTTAGCTCACTTGAGAGGAATTACTAAGGTTTAATGACAAAGTAACTGTTTTCATCGAGTCGGTAATTTGACCTTGAACTTTCGCTTTGCTAGTTGCAAGCGTTGTGAAAAAAGTGCCGGCCTAAACCTGTGCTTTTTTAACTTTTTCTATTCCACAAAAGAGTTACTATAATTAAGAAAATTTTTTTTATTACATTTCTCGACGTTTTGAGTCCCCCTGATTCCAAAATGCAAAAATAAGATTTTCGATTTTTTGAACCAAAAATGTCAGGATGTGTGTATGTATGTCCCCCCCCCCGTAGAGCAAACTAAGCTTTTATAAGAAATCTGTACAGGGTGTCTGAAAATAAGGTGGCTATTTTGGGTGCATATTTGCAAATGGGTCATTCTTTTACAAATCGCACACCAATTTAAACTCGACATTTTAGAATCGTCCAAAAAAATTTTTACAGCCTCTATTCATAAAGATACTCAACAATTAAACTTTTAATTAAATATCTCAACAATTATAGCGCTCGCTACTCTTGCGCTTTAAAATGTCTCGATTATTAATCGGCCTTATTAACGCACTAGTTGATTAAATAACTATTAACACGCTCGCCCCCCCAACTTGAATTAATTGGAAAAATTATCATTTTGTTCCTTATTCTCTTATCTATCAAACTCATTTTATAAAAAAGTGGAGTTTCTATTAGATCGGAAGTTAGTAAATATTTTCGAGCGCAAGAACTTGTAATCGAGCGATTGTTGCGTCTGAGATCTCTGACGCTTCCGCATGTGGAGCGCGCTAGGTGACTTGCACTCGAAAATATTTTATAACTTCCGATCTAATACAGAGCCCACTTTTTTGTAAAATGAGTTTTATAGATAAGAGAATAAGGAACAAAATGATATTTTTTCCAATTAATTCAAATTGAGGGGCGAGCGTGTTAAAACTATTTAAACAATTAAATTGTTATTATTTTTCATTTGTTCACAATAAAAAAAATTTTTTTAAACAGACTTCGCAAGCCAACGTAATAAAGTGTAAAGTAAAAAAAAAACGAGATTGATCCGATCAGTACAACTGGAGATAATAAATATAAAGTATGAGAAGATTGGAGAAAATCCAGCAAATTATCAAAAATTCATGTGAATATTTTATAAAAAAAAATTAAATTTGTTGAAAGATGCAGAAAAAATATTTTTATTACATTTGAAGAAGTCAAGTTTTTTTTTCTGAAATCCGTGCGGTTTGTAAAAGAATGAACCAAATGTGGGCCAAATTCATTTTTACTTGGCTATAAGATAGTACATCTGAGCCCCAATTGAAAAAATAAAATTCAAATTTTTTTATTCAAAATGGCGGACAATAAAACGATTGTCTCATTTTGTGGTTTTTTCCTTAAACTTGGCAGGTAATTATTAATATAAAAATTTCAAAACGGCATTGTACAGCTAATACATAGGGCTATCGTTCTAACCTAGTCGATTTTCATAATTGTTTCAAAATTGCTTACCGTTAAGAGGCCAAAGTATATCAAAATTTTTAAACAGATTATCTAAAAAACTGGCCCATCCGAATTATACACATTTGGATATGTTATAGACAACATAATTCTCTATCTAACTCTAAATTTTTAAAGACTCTTTTGATGCGGATTCGGAGTTATGATTTTTTGAATGTCAAAACTTCAAAAATGTTTAATAATAAAAATAGAAACTTGAAAATAGATATAAGTATCAATCGCGTGAATATCTATTATTTGACACTATTTTCAGTTAAAAAACGCTTCCGGTTAAAGCGGAAATGACAAAAAATATCACAATTTTAGGAACACCCTGTATATTTTTCAATATTTTGAAAGCTAGTAAAACTAGCTGTTACACGATACCAAACACTTTATATTTTGACTTTCGGTTTAACCGGAAATGGGATCAAATTTCTTAATTTAAATGGAACATCCTGTATATTTTTCAATATTTTGAAAGCTCGTGAAATTAGCTTTCTGAAGATATCCAATTAAATTTTAATTAATAACAATACAGAATTATAAGATTTGACGGGCGGTAAAAAGTTCCTCGTATAGCCACATCCGTTGTTTTAAAGCGACACCCAGATTTTTTCACATTTGAATTTCTCGTGAAATGTAAATAACTACTATAATAAATATCTGATATTAGGTTTAATAGCCGTAACGAACTAAATATCTCAAAAACTGTTCGTCTTGGAGCTCAATCGATTTTTAAAATCCAGAGTTTAAAAAAAATCATAACTCCGGTCCTGGAAAAATTTATGAAATGAAACAAGCGTCGTCTTCGTTCGATTAAGAGCAATGATGTTTAGAGCATTTCCAAAAATTTGTTAAAAAGCTGCTATGCTCTGTTCAGGGAAAAGATGCAGCTAAGGCACGCCCAAAAATGCGTGCGATATTGGAATAGAATTTTTCTATTTGTCGAATTTTGAAAATACAGTTTATAACACAAGAGTTGACATGCGTTCCCTGAGCAGAGTGCAGCTTATTTTTATAAAATTTTTAAATCTACTTTTTGGCTTTTTTTGAAAACAGTAAATTACCAACATATTTATTAGATTAGTATTAAAACCTTATTTTTTGTCTATGCCATGCCGTTTTAGGATTTTTATAATAATAATTACGAGCTCACGCTCGTCTGCATAAACAAAAATTATATTTTAATCAGAGAATTAGATTAATAATCCTTAGATATGGCAACGTTACACAACAAAAAAAATTAATAAATGTCAAAGTTTGACAAATTGTATCATAATTCAGCACAGAAAGCACTTATGGCCGTTTGCACCGCTTACAGATTTACAGATTAACTGACAGATAGTTTATCTGGCGGATAAGTTGTAAAAATATATTTTATTTACAACATAAACTAAAAGCGGTGCAAAAGACCATAAGTAGCAGGTACCTTTGTGTAAAATTTATCCGTCAGTTACTTGATTTAACCTACAGGTGTAAGGTTTTTGACAACTTATCCATCAGATAAACTATCTGTCAGTTTATATGTAAGCGGTGCAAACGAACATTAACCTCAAATTTTAATATTTATTTACAAACTTCAAACTTTGACATTAGAGTGTTTTTACGTTTCCATCACAAAGAATTGTAATTTTAATTCTCGGATTAAAATTTAATTTTCGTTTATGCAACGAAAATAAGTTATTCGAAAAAAGCTAAGAAATGTGACAATCGTTCCATTGACCGCCATTTTGAATTTTAAAAATTTTCGTTTCAATGACGGATATATCTACGTCCTTTTTATTGCATTTTTGAACTCTAATTTATTTTGGTATTTCCAAGTTTAGTAAAACCCAAAATTGATCTTAAAACTGCTACTATTAAACACCTCGTATATGGTATAGTATATCAATTGTTTTATTGTGATTTTATAGGTTTTGTTTTTTATGTACGAGTAAATTTGTCTTGGTGTTTAGTAGTTTGTCTTTTGTTTGAAAATTTATTTTGTTTTTGAGCAAATTTAAAACCATTTTCTCTTATTTTTCCTTTTATTCGGTGTCCCCGAATGCGCCATTTTTAGTCACATTCTTATGATAGTAAATTTAAGAAAATTACAGTTGATAAAGTTATTGGTAAATATTTAAAAATTTCTCAATAACAGTTAATTAATAGACATATTAGATTTATGTTTATTCGGAAATTAATTATTTTTAATAAACTCGAGCTCATGTGAGCTCTTCAGTCCGACCCTGACCTAGAATGGCCACTGACCTGACATGCATCGTCCCTGATGAGTTCCGTTACCTTTATTAATATCTACCTGTTTAATATAAATAATATAATCGATTTTTTTTAATTTATTATAATTTATTAACAGATGGTCGAAATTTTGGTAATTTTGTGTTATTCAAAAAGTATCCATTCCTTTCGTCGTCCACTAATGGAAAAATTAATTAACGATTAATGCACGATGCACTTTAACTTTAACATTCTTTAACTTTACACGTTAAAGAATGTCCGTTTTGTTTACTAGGGAAAATAATTGTTGTGTTGTAGGCTATTCACGTCCTGTAAAACGGTCTCGAAATGTAGGTCACCTAATGACCCCCTTAATACTCGACTTTCTTGTCAGGATAAAGCGGTTCTTCACCTTTACATCTTCGTAATTGTTACATCCAATTGATAGAAAATTGATTTTTCGACAAAAACTTTTAATTTTAAATTTACTATTTAACTCCCTATTAAAAGATTAAGGCTCGTTAGGATTGTTCCCAAAGATTAAAAATGATAGTTTACATTGTAATAAAGTCGCTTAATAACAATAAAGCGCGAAACAATTAACAATAAAGAGCGGCGTTTAAATGCACGAAAAGATTGTGGACACCGAAACGCACGTTTCGAAGCGTTAAATTTGAAACAAAACGTCTCGTGTTTAATTAAAATGTATCTTAATGGTTATAATCGAGCCATTACTTTCGTAATTAGTAGCCCGAATTTATAAAAGTTAATTTTAACAAGAGAAAATGGTTAAAATTCGATTATTTTGAGCGGCTTGTGATGTGATGTGTGATGGTTCACTTTTGATTTTTTGACCTTCAAAAAATATTTTTCTAATAGACCACGAACCTCTTTACTCATGCAATCCCAAAAACCCACGAAAATTATTTATTTGGTCGCAAAATGAAAAATATAAATAAAAAGTATTAGTCGAGTCGAATTTGTCCAAAGTCATGCAGAAAGGTATAACGTTATTATAAAAGTAGCGACACAAAAAAAGTTCTTCTCCTACCTTCTGAAACGGTCATTCCAGTTATATTCAGCCAAATTAAACGCCACAAGAAGTCACCTCAACAAACATGCCGTTAGTGATACCATTTTAAATTGTAAAAATTACAATCAAAGTAATAATGAGCCTGACGACTTGGATAATTTTTAGTGATGATCAAAATGTCTGTTAATTTATTTTTGAAAATTGTTAGTAAACGAGCAAATGAACGTGCATTCATCTAGATATATGTCACAAATGATAGTTATGTACATGATACAAAAAAATAAAAATTAATAAATAAAACGACATTTTTATAATAAACAAATATTGTCTATTGAGCATTTTCATTAATATTTTGTACATTTAAATACATTCTTTTAACAAAAAAAAACAAATTTTCTTTTTTTAAATAAAATTTTGATGGTGCCACTTTCATTGTGACATTTACCTAGACTGATGAATAAGTTAAATAAATAAATAAATAAATTACACTGGAAAATTAAAATCTAATCATCCTTAGAAAAAAAAAGAGATAGAGAAAGAGAGAAAGGCGTCAAAAATGACGCTACTCTTTTAATTTTTTCAAAATTTGAAATTTGGTCACTATTTAAAAAAAAAGTCAAACGACACAGTCGCTCACTAGCTCTATGTTACTTTGTTCACTTTGAGTGACTTACGATGATGGTGTTTGCGAGATTTCGATTTTTTGTTGTGTGACTTATGTATTTTCGACTCACGTGCTTTCCTGGCGTCGATGACGTCGTCTAAATCGGCTTCGTCGTCGTCGTCATCGTCGTCGTCGTCGTCGTCATCGTCGTCATCGTCGTCGTCGTCATCGTCAACTTCTAAAGCATCCAAACCGTCGTCGTCGTCATCGTCGTCATCGTCGTCGTCATCGTCGTCATTACTTTGTACGGCCGGCGCCGATTCGGCCGGAGAAGCATATTCCGGTACGTTATTCGACGCTGAAGCTTCTAACGGATCCTTTACAACTACACCTTCAACATTCGTACCCTCAGGACTCAAATCGGAAATCGCGTCGGGTTGATCTGGCGTTAATTCCTCCGTATTCGAATCTAGCGGTTCGACGGCAGGTTGGTTATTTACGGCCGTTTGAGAAGTATCATCTTCGTCGTCATCATCATCATCGTCGTCATCTTAACAAAATGAACGCAACACGTATTAACTTACAATAACTAAAATTAACTAAACTCACCTCCTAAGAAATCATCGAACAAACCATCCAAACCATAATCGTCGTCGTCATCATCGTCGTCATCATCATCATCGTCGTCATCATCATCGTCGACGCCTAAATCCAAATCGTCGTCATCGTCATCGTCGTCAGACTGTCTTCCAGTTTGTTTCTCTTCTTTCCTAGTATTAGTATTTTCTGGTGGTGTTACAATTTGAGCCGAAGTTAAACCCAATTCGGCTTCTTTCCTAATGTGTTCGGCAATTTTAGAATTGGACAAATCTGTTAATGGTTCTGCAACTGGAACATCGCTAACTAATACACCTTGCGTTTCTTCTTGTATTTTTCCCTTTTCGATTATTTCGGCAGGAGTTGAAATTGAACCTTCTTTACTTTCTGAATTTATCACGATTGGATTTGCTTTTACATATAAAACTAAGAGACAGATAACTGCCGTAAATAATTGCTTCTTCATTGTATGGCCTTGTCTGAAAGGAGAAAAAATATAGTTTTTTAAATTATACATTATACGCTCCGTTTAAATCAAAACAAACAAAATTTCGAATAAGATTGATTAATTACAGTATTTATTGTTTTAATTATGGATTGCCCTAGGAGAAAATCGACGTATTGAAGTAACGTAGTTTTTCAAGATTTTTCTCCGAAAAATTTTTTTGGCACAAAATTTTCCAATTTTAATATCAAGTAAGAGAGACTCGATAACTTTCGCAAAGCAAAATTATAGTTTTAACTATCAATTAACAGTAAATTCGTAATAAAATAACGTTAAGCCTCATTAGCATTACGTGTAGCGCTCTCTTCGATAGCTCCGCTAATTCTCAAAGAAAAATGTTTATTTAAAAATTAAACTTTTATAGGTATATGAGAGACGAATCCATCAAAAACTGGACACAGTTGAAATTTTTCAAAAATAATCCACTAATCACCAAAATTTAAAAAAAAATTCAAACACGAAATTCACTTTATTTAAAACTCGAAAATTGTTTCGACGATTTAATCGAATTAAAAAAGTAAAAATGGCACTATTCACACTATAATTTTTGTAAAATTTGTAATATGTACTCACCGTTGTAGGTCAACAAGAAGAATAAACACTAATAACACGGAAGAGCTATGACCGGACCTGACCGCTCCGGAGCGGATAACTAACAGCTCGCGGTTCTTGTGAACATCGTTCTTATACCGTAATTGACGTCATGATGCAATTCAAGATGTTACATTTAATTAGACGACTATTATAGACGCTCCGACCAAGCTTCATTTCGACTCGGTACGGACCTGTGCTTTTCTAATTTTAATCGTCGCCTAATGCCAAAAATTTCAATTTCATGAATCTTTTAAAAAAACCTGTAATCTTCTAGTAGACTAGTGACGATGAGCATCGGTCTCGGATAGTTGTGGAAATTTAGGAAGAAATCAAAAAACTGTTCAGGATAGAGTCAAGTCTCAAAAGGCCCGAGCCCGAACTCTTCTTTGTGGGCTCCTATAGAAATGAACTGTGGCCAGCCATTTATTTTTTATTGGAAACCAAAATAGCATCAAGTAGAATCAAAAGAACTATAAATATACAGGGTGATTTGCTGATAGAGCAAATAAATGTCTTGTCAAGTTATGTAACGCGAACTATACAAAGTGATTCATTGATATGACCATCTTCGATAGCTCTCTAGGCATTTGAAATAAGGCATACATTTGCATACAAAAGTTATTCAACTCCTTAAGGAGCATAACCTAACATTATTTTCATCTCTACTGGGTGTTGCATTACTGCTCGGCGATAATATTTTTAATTTTTCTAAATGGAACACCCTATATTTTAACTTGGAATTAAGTTACCTAAATGGCCATATAAAAATTTTTTAATTTCTCGGCGGTGTTGCCGAGTTATTAATTTTTCTCTCTCAAAAATGCCCGTAACACGTCTTGCTTTATAAAATCGTACTAACGCCGTTGTTCATGGAATAATAACGAAATTTGTTTCCTAGGTAGTTGTGACTATCATCTATGCTATGAAATTGAAAAAATTGGATTAAATTGTACAGGGAGTTCATTAACGCGATCCAAAGTTACTCGTTTTCAAATAGCCATAACTCGTTATTTTTAAATGGAACACCCTGTATATTTTTTACATATATTGATTCCTGGCAAAATGTAGATACTAAATTTGCAAAAATATACAGAGTGTTCCATTTGAAAATAACGAGTTATGATCATTTTAAAATGAGTAACTTTGGGTCGCTTTAATGAACACCCTGTATAATTTAATCAAACTTTTTTTATTTCAACGTATAGAGGATAGTCCTAACTACTTAGGAAAAAAATGTCGTTATTATTCCTTGAACAACGGCTTTAGTACGATTTTATAGAGCACACGCGGTTGCTGGCATTTTTTTAGAGATAAAAATTAATAACTTGGCAACACCGCGAAGAAATTAAAAACTTTTAATATGGCCATGTAGGCGACTTAATGCCAAGTCAAAATATATAAAAATATACAAGGTGTTCCGTTTAAAAAAATTAAAAATATTCTAGCCGAGCAGTAATACAACACCCTATAGAGAAGAAAATAATTGTAGGTTATGCTTCTTAACGAGTTGAATAACTTTTGTATTTAAATGTATCCCTTATTTCAAACGGCTAGGGAGCTATCGAAGACGGTCATATCAAGGAATCACCCTGTATAGTTCGCATCACATAACTTGGCGAGACATTTGCTCCTATAGAAGAGTTTAGTTTTTCGAAAATATTAAATTATTAAACTTTTTGTCTCAACTTTTTAAATTTGAAGTGCTTAAGAGATACGTCACTGCTACTGCAGTATATTGACGCTACGGCTCTGGAAAGGGACTTTAAATACTATAACGCATTCGAAGTTCTCGCCAAGTTAACTTAAGTAACGAGTATGCTACTAACTGTATATTTTTATTTTTGTCCAAAATGTCAGACCAGAGGAAATCCGTAGACAAGACCTCATAAGACGAAAGACTCTATCTGCGTTCCTGCCTGTCTGCTTGCTTGCTTGACTGCGTTGATTGCAGGACCGTAGCCAGGGGTACCCCAGGGCAGGCTGGGCCTGTGAGTTTTAAGCCCTTCCTAGCCAGAGCTTGCTAAGCATTTCGCAATAATAATAAAACGATAAGATCCTACTATATTGGTACCGAAGAAAAAAACATTGATTTAGAGAAAGTCAAATTTTTGCAAACTTTGGGAAAAAAACTTCCATCCTCAGAAGAGATTACAGTGGTCAACAAATTTATACGAATCCAGAAGAGAGAAAACTCGCCTGATTTTAGCTTTCAGCCTCTCTTGAAAATTGAGTGAGCCTGCACTGATAACACAGTTTGGCTACGGCCCTGTCTGTCTGTCTGTCTGACTTTCTGCTTGCCTATCTCTCTGACTTCCTGCTTGCCTGCTGCACTGTAAGTATGTTTGTCTGACACTGTCGGCAAGTCTGTGCTCATGACTTTCTACTCTTCGCCATTCCTAAGAAATTAGTAACGTATATTCTCATTGCGACAAACCTTGTATCTTTCAAGATACAGGGAATAAAATCTTCTTAAAGGGCGATTTTAATGTGTTTCTTCCAAAGATGCTCAAAACGAAATATTATGTGTCACGTGGGTTAAAAAAATTTTAATTTCTACCATTAGTTGGAGATAATTAAAGAATTTTCGTTTTTAGATGTTCACTCGATTTTAGGTATCTGCATATGAGGTCACGAAAATTATAATATTTTATTTATTAAAAATTCTTAATAATTGTTTACTTTTTCTGGTTTAGGCAGCTTTAATAATGAACACATCCATATGCAGAATTGCGTGTCGCCAAAGTTCCACTGACCTTAAAAATGAGTATGTGTAGACATTTATGTATGTTAGAATTGTCTTATACACCATTTTATTTAAACAATTTAATTAATTTATTAATTATTATGTAACTAGTGTGGACCAAATTCGACGTTACTATACAGTCAGACATCATTAAGTAATAGTTAAGTAACCTCTATCAAAAATTTAACGAAAAACCTTCCAGAAAGATTCCAATTCCAACAACGAGCTCTTATCCTTATTAATTGACACATTAAGTGATCAGACTCTAATAAAAGTAAAAATTAAGGCGATTTTAAATACTTTTACTTAAAATTATAATTCGAACGGGTACATTAATTTCAAGTGCCCAATTTAAAATAATTAAACTTTCGTGCTCAAGATGTAGCACATATCCAAGATAAGTTTGCGTATAAGTATAATAATTATTACAAGAAAACTATTTTAAGTTAAAAAAATACGTTTTAAAAAAAGTGTTGCATCTGATCTAAAATACAATTAATTAACAATATTAACAGCTTTCAAAGACTTTGGAGAAAGTTTTTGATATGTGAATAACGGAGAAATCGGCTTGACCACTACTGTGTTATTCGATAATTTTTTAATTATACGAATCCTCTACTTAAAAGCTACTCGCTCGAAAAAAAAACTGAACGATAATTCGACAAACCTCAAATTTGGCTACCAAATTATATTAATTGTCGTAAAAATTTACAATAAAATAGCACAAAAAAATTGAAATAATATTGACCAATGGTAATTTTTTAAAGGAATTCGGCCTTGATCTTACTTCTTTTCCGTATATTTGTAGGTCATACGTTAAGCAGTAGGTCACACACTTTTCAATTTCTAAACTAGTTTTGATTTCATTCATTTTATTGTAACTCGTGTTATTTAATTGATAACATACGTAAAATTTTCTTTTAAACAAATAAAGTAAAAAAAACTTTGTACTAAAAAAACAATCAGTCACTAATTTGAGAAAGTTTTCATTTCGTCCAAACGCTTAGATAAAGTCTTAAAAGATCTCACTTTTGTCTCACTAATTGTTATTAATCAAAGAAGTTTATAAAAGTAGTACTTATTCCTTATTAAATGTTTCATTATGTAACTTTTATAAGTCATTTTTGAAGAATTTTTTAGTCATAAAAAAAAACCGAAGATTCTGGAATAATTTTGATCTTCTTCATATTGTTCGATGACCGAAAAGAAATTAATTTTAAAAGATTACACCAACAATTTGTATTAACAAAAAATTCAACATTGCGTTTTTAAATTTAGTAAAATTGTAAAGCCGACCCTGTGCATATCAAAAAAATCTGTAACACCTTGTATATAATTATTTTATTGAACTATTAGTGTTGACTAGTTTAATTATGACTACTTAAACATATAAATTAAATTAAGCCAATTAAGCTTACCAATTTTGTACAAAAATACGTAATTTTGGATCCAAAAAGTTTAAATTTAAATTTGACATCTAAACTGTCAAAACAAAATATCAACATAACCTCAAAATAATGTACGAAACCGGTTGATTTTTCGTGCAAATTTAAACAGAAATTATGGCATTTGCGTATACAAATTCGAAAATGTTTCCTCCAAACCATAAGACCATATTTGTGCTCGATCATACACCATATTTTGGTATATCTTGTGAAAGTCCGATAGAATTTGATTTTTTGAAAACTCGAACTCCAAACTTCATGCCGCTAAACCCAATTTCAAAATCACTGTGGACATGTAGTGTTGAATCGGCCGTAGAATATTGCAGAATAGTTTGGGACTTATTTCCACAAGGAAAGCTAGTAAGTTTATTATTTTTACCTACGTTCGTCTACAATTTTAATTTTTTAGATTCGTTTCTTTGCGAGCGATACAGTAGCTCATATTATGAATACTTGGAACCACGGCCAACAAAATTTAGCTCACGTAAGTAATTTACTTAGTAAAATATTGTTTTCAAAAAGAAATTTGTAGGTTATGAATGGTATGTCATTGATCGGTATTCCACCTTCACCACCGCCGTTACGTTCTACTCAACCTTCTCAAGATTATTCGGTAGTGCACGGTTTGAGAGCCGCAATCGAAGCTTTAGGAGAATGTACTGATTTACAACAAGAAAAACGTGCTGCTTTAGGCGATGGAAGTTTTAAATTTCTCAATAGATGCAGATTAATATGTATAACTTCGGCTAGAGATAACGATAGTATGAAACGCCTTCAGGAAATTTTTAATAATTGTTTACGCGATCATAATAAAAAAGCAGCCGGTTCTGACAGGTAATTTTAAGCAAAATAATAAATTTAGTACTAATTTTGTATTTTTTAGGCTTTTACAAATTGACCATTGTCATTTAGTGATAATTCACACATTTCCTGTTAACATAGAATCACAAGTTACACCTCAACCACCTAGAAACGTAATTATTTATATTTGAAATTGTAACTTGTTAAAAAGTAAATTTTAGTTATCGCCATTATTAACAACAGAAGTTCATCCCATTAAAGCTCCTTTAATTTCGAGCAAATTGTCGTCTTTAATTTTACAACATTATGACTTAGCAAGTACAACTGTAACCGGTATTCCTATGAAAGAAGAACAAAATGCTAGCTCTTCTGCTAATTACGATGTCGAAATTTATCATTCGAAAGAAGCACATACAGCTATTATTATAGGAAATGCGGCAGATTCGTTAGCTATTAGAACTATAAAAGAAGGAATGGAATATGAAACTGTAAGAGGTCGTTTAAGAGTTGTAGTTGTTTTATTGAAATTCTTTTTAGGTGACATTAAAGTGGTGTACACCGAGAGGTTGTTCATCATCAGAACTTCAAAATTGCACGAGCATGTATCGAATTACACCGGTAGAAGTTAATTCGCGTCCGTCGTTATGTTTAATTAACTTTTTATTAAATGGTAGATCGGTGATGTTGGAAATGCCTAAAAAAGCAGGAGGGAAAATTACAAGTCACCTATTAGCTTCACATGGGGGCGAAATTTTTATTCACACCTTATGCACCGCTAGGTAAAAGTTTAATTTGTTTAAGTTATCACTTTATTCTTACTATTTTAGATCAGTATTAGAAGACCCTCCATCTATTTCAGAAGGGTGTGGAGGACGTGTAACAGATTATAGAATAACCGATTTTGGTTTGTTAATCCAACAAAATCGTTTATATCCTGTAAAACCTAATTATTCAGGCGATACAACAAATTCTATGCCTAAAATGAAAGCTCGACTAAACCGACATACTAAGTATTGGCCACTTACAATAAGTTCAACTTTAATTTTTAATCTTAAGAATGTAATTATTTTGTTTCATCATTACTTCTTGTAATAAGCTTTCTTGTAGTATATCGATCCCTTACCGACAATTATAACAAAAGAAAAAATTACAGAAGACGAAATGATTCAGTGCAAACAAGTAATTTATAATTTAATTTCGTTAGAAGCGAAACACGAACCTTTACACTTGCCAAATGTAGGACAAAGAACAAAAGGTCAAAAAAGAGAGGAACAATATAAAATTATGTGGAACGAATTGGAAACATTATTAAAAAACAATTGTCATTCGGACAATCATAAAGCAGTATACGGATGTCTTCTCGAATGTCACAAATTTAGCCCAGAAGAAATTGAAAAGGTCGAATTAGATCAAGCATTGAGAAAGCTCGATTCAACTGGTAAGTTACAATTTAATAGTTGAAAAGAGTTTGTAATTGAACATTTTGTAGTGAAAATTGAACCGGATGTACAAAGAGCCTCAGTTATTCGTGCCACAACAGATTCTCCTATGTCACCACCTCCTTTAACGACAATAGCGTCGCCTTTAATTAAAAGTATCGCCAATAGATCTACAAGTCTTTATTCAACTCCTCGTTCTTTATACGATATATTTACCAGTCAAGACAAGACTAAACAGAGACCGGATTTTTGTGGACGAACTTCAGATAATACCGTTGCTAAACTGTACCCAAATTTGAAGATTGAAAATGATCGTGGACCTCGTGGAGAAGGAATGGAAGTAGAATAGATTTTTTTCAATAACTGTGATTTTATATGAAAGAAATTAAATTTTATAATTGAAGAAGAACTACTGGAAGTTTAATATATCTTTTTTTATCCTTTTTTAAAGAAAAAACTATTGATTAGTTATAAGTAGACTTTTCACCAGTTGAAGTTAGCATTTATATTTTTACTTTTTCCAATCCAAGAAAAAGTTATAATCAAGAAAAAAATAATAATTTTTTTTATTGCATTTCACGACGTTTTGAGTCCTCTTGATTTCAAACAAGCAAAAAAAATTTTCGATTTTTTTAACCAAAATGTTAACTGTGGAGCAAAAACTACTGAACCGATTTTGATGAAATTTGGTTTTAGAGCTACTTTAGAATTATTTCATCAGTAAACTAAGCTTTTACAAGAAATCTATACAGGGTGTCCAAAAATAAGGTGGTTATTTTGGGAACATATTTGCTCGATTTTCAAAATTGCCTATCTTTAAGGAGCCAAAGTAGGTCAAAATTTTGAAACGGATTTTCTCAAAATTCCCTCTGCCATATTTTTTCTTTTTTGGGTATGTTACAGAAAACGTTATTGTCTATCGAAATATAAACTTTTATTAAAATCGCTCGAGCCGTTTTGGAGTAATGATTTTTTGAATGTAAAAACTTCAAAAATCTCTAATTTCTTTTGTAATAGAAATTAAATCTTGAAAATGAACATAATGTACCAATCTCATGAATATCTATTATTTGCCACTATTTTCGGTTAACAAAACGCTTCCGGTTAAACCGGAAATGATAAAAATACCAAAATTTTTAGGAACACCCTGTATATTTTTTAATGTTTTAAAAGCCCATAAGATTAGTTATTACACGATACTACTAAACACTTTATATTTTGACTTCTGGTTTAACCGGAAATTGGATCAAATTTCTTAATTTAAATGGAACACCCTGTATATTTTTCAATATTTTACAAGCTCGGAAAATTAGCTTTCTGAACATATAAAATAATGTATATTTTGAACTTCAATTTATTTTAATTTGTTTTTAGTTATTAATTTAGTATTTTAATACCTTCAGGGGGGGATTTGTAAAATTTGGGCCCCTAGGCTAACTCCAGTTTATTAAAATACATGAGTCCTCGATTACAGTATTTGTTACTTGTACCATTGTAACAGCTCATTTTTGTGCGGCCCCTTTGGGCTTGCGGCCCTAGGCTACAGCCTAGGTTAGCCTAGTGGTAAATCCTCCCCCCCCCCCCTGCTTAGGCCTTTAGATGAGCTATGAGTACAGCATTAATTTGTAATAATTTTGGTAATTTCAAGCCATTTTTTTTAATTTAAAATAATTTTTGTCTTAAAAATGAGCTGTAGTATATCTTATCTCAGAGAGATACCAAGATTTCAAATTTAATCTGCAATATTGAACCGAATTGAGATTTTCAACGTTTTCTGCAACAGATTTCACAACTTTCATAAGTGTGAAAAGGTTTTTAAAGTGTAATTTTTAGGACTTTAGTTTATTTAAAAGAGCCTGCAGCTAAAGTGAATTTAATATAAAACCCTGTGCATGTACCTAGAAATAGTGGGTGTCTAGATAAGGACGTGTTGTTTTTGATAGCTACACAAAATGAATTTTTGATTTTTTCAAGAGATAAAAAGCTATAATACCCTGTATTTTGTTACTTTGTAAAAATGTTAAATTATGTAGGTACATGAAAGTCTTAAACAGCTCCTTTAGAATATTTGATTTAGTAAAAGCTATCTGGACATCCTGTATAATTTAAATTTATTTAAATTGTTATCTTTTAATATTTTATTTAAATAAATTGTACATTTACCTGTAGCAAAACGTCATCAATGTTATCAAATTGAAAAAGATATGGACGTTTGTAAACGTTTTAAAAAAACTAGCGAAGTTATTTGGTTATTTTTATTTTATTAAAATTAATTCAATGTGTGATGAATAGTGATCGGTGATGGATGCTAATAGAAGGAACTCATGACCACAGGTACGTTAAATTTGATCTTAAAATTAAGTAAATTAATTCTTCTTTTCTTACAGACATTTGACTTCCTTCCTTCCTTGTTTCAGTGTGTGGTGTGATGGTTAGCCATTCGTGGCTGACGTTAACAAGAGCTTGTGAGGACAGACAGGTACGTTAAATTGATCTCAAAATTAACTAAACTAATTTATTTTTTTCTTACAGATATTTATAACTTTCTAGGCATCCATGGAGTGCCACCTGTAAAGGTAAGTCCTCTATAATGAGGCTTTTATGTGATTATTGCAAGTTTTTTGAATTAACACTGAAGAGGGGGAAGTACCCATAGAGTGGAATTCTTTTTGGCTAATTTTAAATAGATATAAGGCAGTCTAAGCCACGTCAATAGAGTATACATGACCCTATTAATAGTATTTTTTTTTGCTGAGGTTGTGGCATGTAATGCAGTTTTCTTTGACAACTCCCAACTTGACAATACAGTTCAGCATTGTGTCTCAATAGGGTAGTGTTGGTGAAGATTGTATATGTTTTCGAGTTCAATTATAGCAAAGACCATGCACTAAGACACTACCGAAAGCCATATTAAAAAATGTGAAAGGCTTTAAAGGTCAAAATCGCCCGACGGGTAAACTTGTTTTATCTCTTCATTGTTTCCGCCTTGACAAGCTACTAGCTCTTTAGAGGGAATTTTTGGTCACATTTTTCGCCCATAAGCTATGAGTCTTTTACTGTATAGTCTGTGTTTATAAGAAGACCTTTGATTTTGATAAATTATCAAAGAGAGATAATTATTTAATGGAATCATATTAAACTGAAAAGAGCATAAACTGCGAAGTACCCACGCTTTGAATGAATTTTGATGAAATTTTTTTTATTTAGTTCTAAATACCCTAACAATCAATTGTTAAAAAGTGTGCATTTGCCTCATTATCTTTTTAAACCACTTCTTGTGAATTCAATTTTCAACATCACAAAAATTAGCTGAAAAAGAATATTTATTTCATAATTTTGGGGCAAATGCTTAGTAGAGAAAAAAATTTCAAAAAGGCATGTTAAAATTCTTAATAACATTTACTTAACAGTAACTAATGGAGCACTTCTAGGCATCTCAAAAACTTCAAATTTGGTACCAATGTATATCATGTCCTCAAGATTTATAAAAAAAGTCTTCAAGTTCTGAAACCCCCCCGGGGGACAACAACCCCATTTTTTATTAGAGGAAATCAGACCTATCTAGAGGTCTTTAGAGTGTATTACAACGACACCAAATTTCAAGTTCCTAGGATGCTTAAAAGTGCTTGTGACTCAAAGTAACATCATCTTAGGAATTAGCTGAAAAATAATATTACTGAGAAGAACCAACTCCTTGATTGAATTTTAATGAAATCTTTTTTATTGAGTTCTAAATACCCTAAAGATTGAAGTTTATACTGTAAAAAAGTGTGCATTTGCCTCATCATCTTTTTAACCAATTCTTGTGATTTTGTTACTTTGAGTCACAAGCTAAGCATCCTAAGAACTTGGTGTCATTGTATTACACTCTAAGGATCCGTAGAAAGGTCTTATATCATCTAAAAAGTAAGGGGAGTGCCCCCTTCAATCGGCCTCCAGAAGGTTTTCAGGACTTGAAGATTTTTTTTATAAATCTTGAGGACATGATATTCATTAGTACCAAATTTGAAGTTTTTGAGATGCGTAGAAGTACTTCATTAGTTACTGTTAAGTAACTTAAAAAAAAATTTCAAAAAGGTATGATGAAATTCTTATTAACATTTACTTAACAGTAACTAATGAGGCACTTCTAGGCATCTCAAAAACTTCAAATTTGGTACTAATGAATATCATGCCCCAAGATTTATAAAAAAACCTGAAAACCTTCTGGGGGCCGATTGAAGGGGGAGGGGGGACACTCCCTTTACTTTTTAGATGATAAGACCTTTCTACGGATCCTTAGAGTGTAATATACAATGACACCAAATTTCAAGTTCTTAGGATGCTAGTGCTTGCTCAAAGTTAAAAAATCCCAAGAATTGGTTAAAAAGATGATGAGGCAAATGTACACTTTTTAACAATATAAACTTTGATCTTTAGGGTATTTAGAACTAAATAAAAAAACTTTCATCAAAATTCGTTCAAGGGGTGTGTTCTTTGCAGTAAAACCCTCGTTCACTGCACTAATTGAAGGTATTTAATGTTTTAAAAATAAGACAAATAGCCATAATAGACTTATATTTATGAAAATATTCTACAAAAACCTGAAAACTCATTTCTACAACTGATATTTTTACAATACATAAATAGCAAATATAAATATCTCGTTACATTATACAAATAGTATTAAATAACTAAAAAAATGAAAAATATAATTAAAATTAGATATATTTATTTAAATATTACGCTAAATTAATTTAAAAAAAGAGATATTTATATTTGCGGAATTAAAAGTAACACCTCGCTATGTTAAAATTATAAAGTGACTAACTATTTGTTTGTAAAAGTGTATACGTACTACCAATATTATTCGTAAAGGCATTCAGTTATTTGTTGTATTTCTATATTATATAAATATATTTATAATAATGGAGCATCTGTTTTTCGAAATTACAAAATCGTTTTTTAACATTTGTACTCCGTCTAACGACGATTTTATAACGCCGAAATTTCATTTGAACGCTATAACAAATTAAAGCTTCTTTTTTTATAGCTTCAAATGTATAAAAACATCACACAAAAAGAGAAACACGAAAAATAATGGAATGTACCAACATAGCGCATTTTAAAACGAATGCCTAATGAGGAATATTATAAAATACAAAATGAAAAAGAAATAAATTACTTATCGAGTACTGCAATTCGGCTACAACAAGTAAGAAATTAGTAATTTGATGAGAACGGTATCAAAAATTATTTGTTCGTCTACATTTAAGAATTAAAATATTCCAATTAAATACACAAATAACGGAAAAGAAGTTAAAAAATTCGCTTTTAAATATTTCGAATCGTGAAAAATGGTAACTAAGTAATTTGATAAATAAGCATTCGCTTTAGCTTGTTTCTTCTCTTTTTAACCTCCACGTTTAAACGTACGAACGTCGGCAAAAAATTAAAGCAATTTCAAAACAATTCCTAAACAAATTCTATTATTTTAACGATAATTTTCAATTGGCAGTGTTTATATGTTTCGCAATATTTAAGTAATTTATGTGCGTACGTTTAAACATATGAAGTTGGGAAGAAGTCGAATTATTTAGAAAAAAATTACCTATCAGTATCACCCGAATTTAGGGCACCTCGATGAATTTGTAGGTGTAAAGGGCCCACTGCGCGCGCGTCAAGAAAATACCCATTTATCAAAATACGAATTTCTAATGATGTCGTTTTCAAAAAGAAAAACGATAATAAAATCAAAAAATGTACAAATACTAACACTCTTTGGGCGTTTTCTTATAAAACAACGTTAACATCTTTATTTAATGATAATCGTAAGTACGTAACAAAATTTTTTTAAAAATTATACTAAGGTTATTCGAGCGCCCAAAAAATGATTCTTTTTTTAAATCTACGAATATGTAATATTTTAAACGTGACGATACCTAATTTTACTCGTACAAATTAAAACCTTACGGTAATACCCGTATTTGTCACTTATCACCTATAGCTTCTTTAATTTTCTTGCTAGACGGTTGGTCTTCCGAATTCGAGTCTTCATCTAGCGACCTTTTACCGCCCAAATTAGAATCGTTGGTCGAATCTGATACAATACTATCGTTTGTCTCTTCGTTAACTATTATCGGCGTCGACGGCTTATCGAGACTGTCTTCTGTAAAGGACGTTGTGGTATCTTCGTCCAAAACCGCCGCAGTCTTACCATTCAACGGCCCTTGATTACTTTCGTCCGAAGTAGTCGCGTCTAAAGAATCTCCATTTTGATGAACTTCGCTCACCGAATTTCCATTCTCCGTGGGCACTCCTATATTTGTTAAATAAAGCGTTTGTACACAAAGCATTGCAACTTAATATAAAGTACTACAAATTAAATTTTTTAATTTGTGGACGTATTTGTGATTATGTACTGACCTGAGAGTAAGTCTGGTTTCAATTTTGTGACGACATAGTGGGTCCAAATGGCTAATTCGACTTTATGAGGCGACCAACTACACGTATTTTTACTATCTTCTTTTTTTAATCTATCTACCGTCGACTGAATGTGATTTACGAACTTGAGGTACTCCTTTATGGTGTAATCGATGCCTTCGATTTCGGGAATCGACATTAAACATTCGTCGGCCATAAATGGTGCGCTTTCGGGTGCCGCCGCCGCTAATAAAGCTACAAAATATTAAGTTTGTTAATAATTTACAAAATGTTTTAAAGTGTAATTTACCAGAAGCCATAGTGATTCCGACACCTTTAAGATTCGATAAAGCAGTGATGGCTTGCTCCAAATTTGGTAATTTACGAAAGGCCTTTTTGGTTTCCTGCATGACGGCTCTCGGAGTATTTACTTTAATGAGATAAGATAATTGAGGATAATATTTTCCTCTAATTTGTTTCCATTTCATCGTTTGTACCAATTCATCGTGAATCAAATGGGCGTCTTTACCCCGGCTTTTGATTTTCTTCGGTAGTTCATTTTGATACCTTCAAACAAATTACTCCAATTAATTAAACGAACCGATATAAAAATATATTTCTTAAAACATCAAAACAATTAATAAGTAAGCTCTTAGGAGGATAAAAGAACTACCTTCTGCGAGTAAAAGTAAATTCTAACCTTACTTTTTTTTTATTTGTTTTTTGTTACTTACTGGTAATATTTTTTGAATATTTGTAATGGAAAAAGTAAAAGTTTTGTAATTATATTTTATTACTTATTTCTGTAATTTAATAATCAGAGTTTTTACAAATTTAAAAAAATAGTGACGTACAAAAAATTTACAAGAGATGGCGCTATTCAAAATTTTTCTTTTGCTAATTATTTTCTTACAGTTAAATATGATATTCATGTTATTGGAAAATACCGATTATAAAAAAAAAGTTTTACATTTTGGTTGTCCTTTTTTGGGGTTCTATAAAGTTCTTAACCTTCTCTGTAATTTGACTAGCTTTAAGATCTTGAAGTTTAATCTTTGAAACCCGATCCCTAATTTGGAGCTTAAAGATTGTTTAATTTTCTTTTTTCATTCGTCCACTATTAAGTTACAAGCTTTGATGTGTCCGGTCAAAAGTAAAATTTGTCAAAAAAACTTCAAATGATCCGCGAGTTATGAGTTTTTTTGCATTGTAAAATAGCCTTTTTGTAGGTTTTTGGGAGGTTCTAAGGATTTGCTTAGCAGTTCTCCGTTCTCCTATTATCTTGAGCTTCAATCATCTCACAACCCGCTATTGGAATTAATTTAAGATGGTAATGGTAGAGAAGTAAGAATCGAACCCTGCTCCTTTAACTTTGCTTTCGTATCTTTTCAACTTCCTAATGGTTTATTTTAATTTTATTATCCTCAAATTGTGATCGATTAAATTAGTTTCGTTCGATTTAAAAAAAGTAGCGTACCGAAAACGAGCTCGGGATTAGCTAAATCTCCAATTAGTGCATTTAAATTAACCCTATTATCTTGCAAAAGATTTTTTCGAATATCCGTCCCTTAAAACCCTATTAAAGAGCTTGGTTTAATAAATTAAATTAAGAAAAATGGTCAATTAAGTCCAAAATTTGAAAAATACACTCAGTAATTTTCCATCAACTGTTTGGTGTGTATTGGGGCCAATAATAGAAAAAAATGAAATTTTTCAAAAGCCTTTTGTAACAAAAATCATTACTTTACAAAGAAAAACGCTCGTCATAAAATATTTTATAAACTTTTTCATAGAAGGACAATAATAATCCGAGAGAAAGCGCGATGGAAATCCCCACTCTATTCGTCATCCAAATAGAATTAAATTAATTATTTACACTAAAAGGCGCGATAATTTAAGCGCTCGAAATTAAAGTACACCGAAAAACGCTTTTTGGAAATGTTAATTATTAAAAATTGAGCCCCAAAAAGCGGACCTAAAATTTATTTTTCTTTTTTACGTAGTAAGCTTTGTTTGATCAGACACCATTTTGAATACCTTTTTAAAAGCCAACATGTTTTGCGTATTTAAGGACTTTGCGGGTTTTTGAAAAGCAAATACACGCACGAATGTACGGACGGACGAACGCATTTAATAAACTTTGGTTTCTCTTGAAGAACATTAGAACTATGGGTGGTTGTGAAAATTTATACGTAGCCATGACACCATAAGCTTGTACAGCCATTGCGAACTATTTAAAACGACGATTTAAAAAGACCGGTAAACAAACGAAAATCACAGAGCGAGTGCAGTTGTCATCGATTATCACGTGACAACCGTGATTTTAATGACCGCCCGCTAAGATATCGCGAGGGTGTACTCACTCTGCGGCCGACAGCGGACACATATGAATGCGAGTTCAATGACATGCAAGTACTTACCAATTGTCTAATTTGATTAGTTCTTGGGGTCTCTTGGTTTTCTGCTCTGCCTTTAATTTGAGGGCTTGCGGGTATAACTTGAGGACTTGGTCGAATTGCGAAGAGGTGCCGTGCTGAAAAAATGTAGCCGTATCTTTAGCGGAGGCCATGACTGATCGCAACTGGCACTGCACCGCTGGCGTGCTGTAAGCTAGTGCGCCCGATTACCGTTTATACACCGCGCGGCAGCACTGTTGTGGCCTCGATGTTTCCCCTAGCTTGGCCTGAGAACGTCTGACATTCCCCTGCGACGTTGCCGCTCTTACTATACCGGATTTTCTCGTCCTCTTCTAATACTGCTGTAAAATAGACGTTCAACTGCAATGCATTCTATAAACAGTAACCACATCATCGGTTTGTTAGTTGGAAATATACCACTTTTCGTGCTATCGCCATACAAATTAATAATTTTCCCCACAAAAACTTAACAATTCGTTTTTAAATCCTCTCACACAAACATAAACACGGCGTTTTAATTAAAACCATTAAATTAAAATTTTTAAATCTCAATTAGCGCTCCCAACTTAATAAATTGATAAAAATAATTTTATTTTTAACACCAGGGGCGCATTTAAATTTTTTTTAAATTAGAAAAAAAAATTAATTAGACTAATTATTAAAAGAAGCGTCAAAACAGAAAGCACGTTGTCGCAATCGGTTGTTTATTTTCGTTTTATGCAACCCTTTTCAAATTTTCGTGAATTCCTAAATATTATCGATCGGACAATTATCGGAAAAAGAGGTCATAATCACAATCAGTAGCGTTCCTTTCGTCCTCGAAAGCTAAACTGGAAGAAAATTACAAGGAAAATTTTTCCTCAGAAAAGGACCACCCGTTAGAAAGAATTTTATAGGTTCGCACCTTATCAGTTGCTACTTTAAAACTTTGATGGCTGCGCCACACACACGGGCTTATACTCCGGTTTGGCACATGCCAAGTCAAAGTCCGCACAGGCCGCCTGAACGATGTCCAGACGCTAGACTTTGACATGTGCAGGCCGGCCGGCACAAGTCAACTCAAAGTGCTTGCGGCCCCGCCTGAACGATGTCCAGACGCTCCAATTTGACTTATGCAGGCTGGCCTGCACAGGTCAAGTCACAGTCCTCTCAGGCCGCCTTAACGATGTCCAGACACTCCAATGGCTTGTGCAGACAGGCCTGCGGCCTGCACAGACCAAGTTAAAGTCCGCGCAGGCCGCCTGAACGATGTCCAGACACTTAAGTGTTCAGTATGACTGGTGCAGGCAGGCCTGCGGTCTGCAAAGGCCAAGTTGAAGTCCGCGTAGGCAGTCTGAGCGATGTCCAGACGCTAGAGTTTGACATGTGGAGGCCGCCTGAACAATGTTCAGACGCTTCAGTTTGATATGTGTAGGTCAGCCTGCACAGGTCAAGTCAAAATCCGCGCAGGCCGCCTGAACGATGTCCAGGCGCTAGAGTTTGACAGGTGCAGGCCGGCGTGCACAAGTCAAGTCAAAGTCCTCGCAGGCCGCCTTAGCGATGTCCAGACACTCCAGTATGGTTTGTGCAGACAGGCCTGCGGCCTGCACAGACCAAGTTAAAGTCCGCGCAGGCCGCCTGAACGATGTCCAGACACTTAAGTGTTCAGTATGACTGGTGCAGGCAGGCCTGCGGTCTGCAAAGGCCAAGTTGAAGTCCGCGTAGGCAGTCTGAGCGATGTCCAGACGCTAGAGTTTGACATGTGGAGGCCGCCTGAACAATGTTCAGACGCTTCAGTTTGATATGTGCAGCCCAGCCTACACAGGTCAAGTCAAAATCCGCGCAGCCGCCTGAACAATGGCCAGACGTTCCAATTTGACTTATGCAGGCCAGCCTGCACAGGTCAAGTCAAAGTCCTCGCAAGCCGCCTTAGCGATGCCCAGACACTCCAGTATGACTTGTGCAGACAGGCCTGCGGCCTGCACAGACGGTGTTAAAGTCCGCGCAGGCCGCCTGAACGATGTCCAGACACTTCAGTTTGATTTGAGTCTGCGCAGGCCGCCTGAACTATGTCAGACACTTAAGTATTCACTATTATTTGTGCAGGCAGGCCTGCGGCCTGCACAGACCAAGTTAAAGTCCGCGTAGGCAGCCTGAACAATGTCCAGACGCTAGAGTTTGACATATGTGCAGGCCGACCTGCACAGGTCAAGTCAAAGTTCTCGCAGGCCGCCTGAACGATATCCAGAAGCTTCAGTTTGATATGTGTAAAATCCAAGGACAAATCCAAGTTCCGTGTTTTAAATTTAATATTTAACTAAATTAATCAAGAGATTTATAGTACCTTTTCTACAGATTTAATTAAAGAGATACTACGAATATAGTAAACAAAAACATGATTTCTATCTAATTTACGCTCATTAATGGCTCATTAGGTTGCGGTGAGAATCATATTTGATACAGCACCCTTAGTTTTAAGCGTAGCTTACGGGCTACCCGGAGAGCGTAACATGTACTTAATTCGGCCCTGCATTTTACTCTTTTTTGGAAAGAATAACTTTTTTCTTAAACCAACCTTACCCCCT
The DNA here is from genome assembly GCA_963924605.1 of Malthinus seriepunctatus. Lineage (NCBI taxonomy): Eukaryota > Metazoa > Arthropoda > Insecta > Coleoptera > Cantharidae > Malthinus > Malthinus seriepunctatus. The sequence goes on from OZ004603.1 coordinate 11,084,444, forward strand.
TTTAAGTAAAGTGCGCTTAAGTTAAAAGTTAATTACCACCCTTTTAAGCGTAGTAAGAGGTTTAAATTTAACTTATTTATTTAGGGAGCTTTAACAGAAGGCGTCCGGATTTATTTTTCTAAAAAAAAACTAAAATAAATTAACTTTGAATTTGGTAAGTTAACAATTAATCTTTGGAGCGATTAGGCCGCTTAAATTAAATTTATCTGTAAAATATATAGGGCGAGCGAGGGTTAAAAAAACAAATGAATAATTATTATCAAATTTGTAACTGCAAAAGTGATTAATTATGACTTTTTGAAACTTTTTTTTCAAAATTAAAATATCAAATTTTGCGCTACATCCAATGATTAAGTTAGTGAACTTTGGAAGCACATTCAACCCTCGTATAATTCGATACACCCGCAATATATTAAAGTGGTAATAATTAAAAAAAAGAGCTTTCTGCAACATTTTTAATTTTGATTGGAGTTTAAAAATAATAATTTGTAGAAAAGTTGGATCCAAATTTTTTTGAATAAAAATCCCCCTACTAGTCATTAAGAATTTCCCACGAGAGCGCCCAATTTGGCAACGCTGTCGTACATTTCCTGCTCCGTGCTTGCCTCTGCTGCTATGCCCTGTTTATACCCGAGCGCTAGTTGGTTTAGTAATCAACAAAATTATCAGCCGTGTCCATATACCTGTTTACGTGCAACGACTGGGCCGATAAGCGCTACTTTGAAAAAAAAATTACTATTCTTCCTGAATATAGAGAGAGCAACGACAGGAAATCATTAACATCTTTATATCGTTTTTGTAAAACTTGCAACTCTCCACTACCCACTACAAATTTCCTCAACTAATAAGTATTAGTTCCCCCACGTTTAAAAAGGGACGTGCCCATATTTGCCCCGCTAAAATAATTTTCGCACCAAGAGGAAATTTCCTTCTTCGACAGGAAACAATTTTCCATTCATTTTCAAATGTTCACCTTACATCCTGTTTCTAAATAATTGTTAACCAATGCGTTCGATTATATTTTTAAAACTACCCTTCACTTTCAATATTTATATTAGGAATTTTAATTAACGCAATTAGGCCCAGTCTGCTTTAGCCAAGATAACGAACTTTCAAAATATTTTGATTTTGATTGTACACGATACGACACTTATCGGCAGGGGCTTTTTAAGATTCTTTTTGCATTTTTTAACGTCGAAGTTTCGGCCATTTATCTTGAGCATAGTTTTATAATGAAGCAGCGGCTAGCACAGCGCTTTCAATCGCTTCTCATTACCGCAGCTTATACTTTCAACGTTCAAGGCATCGCATAAGGATCCAAGGACTAACTTGGAGCTTTTTAAAACATTTATATCAGGGACGGATCTACAAACTTTTCAAAATGAGGATTCGAAAATAATAATCGGTCTTACCAGTGACGTAACGCGAATATCTTGACGAGATTGATCCCCGTAATACTTCGAAGAGGAAAATTCATTAGTACACATTAACCGCGACGGTTAATGAAAACGCCGTTTGTAATAACTACATATTTATTCTACAACTAGTTAGTGAAAAAGTCGTATCTTCAGATACGGATAAGATAAGGTTAATAGTTGTAGAATAAATAGAGTTATAACAAACTGCCTTAAATGAAAAATTATAAATTGTTGGATACAGTGTTTTCATTAACCACGGCAGTAAAGTAGCGCCTCGATAATTCGAGTGTTTGGTGATCCGGATATTCCCTAATCCGGACCGAACAATTCCTTTCATTATGTATGTTATACTCCGGATTTTTGTATTCTTTGATAAACTGATTCAACATTTCTGTGCTTGTTATGTTTCTTGTATAGAAATAAATGTGCAGTCACAGCAGAATTTAGTTGATTAAGTCCAGTAGAGAGTGGTTTTTTGAGTTGAAATAAAGCATTTTTCGTAATTCGGAATATACACAATCATGTATCAGTAACCCGGATGTTTTAAAAATCCTGGTTGCCTCGGTTTTAATTAGTCCGGATTATAGAGGTTCTACTGTACTAGAATAGTACATGTATCAGTAATCCGGGTGTTTATTGTACTAGAAGTACTTGTATCAGTAATCCGGATTGCCTCGGTTTTAATTAGTCCGGATTATCGAGATTCTACTGTAATAGAATATAGTTAGATAGTGCTTCCACACATTCACACTCTTTAGGTCGTGTATTTATCACAACTCGAAGAAATGTCCTATTAACTTGAATTTTTTAATCTTTACCAACACGTGACTTTTAGAAAACTCAATAAATAATTAAAATCATAACAAATTTTACAAATAAATATTAAATAAAAATTAACAATAAATGTATTAACTAAATTAAATAATTAAACTAGATAAATCCGTCGTTTTCATATCGTCCCCACAATAGTAAACTCGCGAATCTGCAAAATCGCAATTTAACATGAGAGCAAAAAACAAATTCAACGGTGTCCGTAAAATCCATTTTATTTCGTTTCAATGATATTTTTGAATATAATGTTCTCCTTTAAGGTTATAACAAGGAATTTGGAAATTTCTAATTTTAACGCCCTAAATGCAGATTTGCTAAATGACTGTAGTGAACGATAAAATTGCATGCTTACATATAAATGGCCCTAAAAACTTTGTTTTTGAAACGCGACTACATGTTGTACGAGATCAAATGTCCTAAAGGCATCGATTTTTTTTTGACGTTTGAAGAAAATAATTATTTGTGCCACAATTGATTTTTTTAAATTTAAAAGTAACTTTCTATTCCTGAATAATTGCTCCATCAAATAAAAAAAAGATCAGCTCTATGCATTATTTAATAACTGAGAAAAAAAATGTTTTTGAAAGATTTAGCGCATGAAATTCGCTACTTTATTGTTTCTAATCCACTAAAGTCCAATTCCACAATTATAGAGAGTGACTCATTCCTAATATGTGTTCACAAAATTTAGTTAACTATAGCGCGGCTTGTAGTCTAATCTAGTCTTCATTCTATAAATGACAAAACTGACTACATTTGTGGACAAATAGTATATCTAACTCAATTTCGCCAAATTTGCAGATTCGCGAGTTTACCATTGATTGTGAGGACGATATTTAATTCATACATTCACATTCAGTAGTCACGTTTCGGTAAAGATTAAAAAATTCAAGTATAGTTAGCAATTGAAATAATAATTTTAGTCCTTTCAGCAACTTTTTGAGATTGATCGCTCGCAAGTTTACCCTATAATTACACGAAAAAGCGGACTCTGACTCCCCGTTCATTATACAGGATGTTTCAAAACATTTTTATGTGACCAATGTACCGAACATTCATTTCAATTTATGGCTTTTAGTAATTTTCTAAACAAAAGTGCATAACATTCATGCGTCATAAGTTAACACAATCATTGACTTTCATGCTCGAGGCACTGCGATGAAGTCAGAGGCGTAGATAAAGTTAAATTAGGTCTTGGTCACAAACGAAATATCGAATAAGGACGTAATTTTTGTAAATTAATCCAAGGGGGAGAGGGAGTCGTTAGGGGTTTTTAAAGGGACGAGTGATTCGTTTCGATTTTGAAAATTTTTGATTTAAAAACACAACGTAAAGTGTTGGTAAAGTTTGTAATTTAATAAGTGGAGATTGTATCGTTGTAAAAGCTAGAAACAGTGGTGGCACGTTTTGTGTTGTAATTTGAAAGACAAGGACGTCGAACTATTGCTATATAACACAAAACATACACGTGCTGAATGGAGTGTTTGAAATTAAAATGGCGTAACTTGAAAAGTTTTGCAAGGGCGCAAAATGTTAATACGCAAACTGAACTGCGTGCGCTCTTATTTTTGCACAATTATAATTAGTGCTTGATCGTAACTCATAACAAACACGAAAATACTAGTGTTTTTTGAATAAAAGGGAAGTGTAGTAATGTAGCCACTAAAAAAATGTTTTTATATTTTCAAATCACCTTCTATCATGCCTATCTCCATAAAATTATATACTCCAATATAGTTTTTTTGCCTGTGCTAATAACCACTTATTATTATGATTTAAAAGAAATAAGCGTCGTCCTTGTCTAACACATCAAGTTTGGCCATAGAGTAGAAATAGCTTGCGTTATTCTTTCTTAAAATTCTTCAAACGTAGCGAATAATCTAAAAATGTTGAGTTTGGAAGCAACGAACGAGGGACTGTCTATAGGTACAAAATTTTCTGTGGTTTCAGGCCAGAGAACTCGGCACAGTATCAAATTCGCGTTAGCGGTTGATTTTGCGGCAAGATTTTAAAAATTATTATTTTAATATATTTTTATTTGCAAAATTTGATTTTTCAACCACTCTCAAGTTTTTTTTCTTTTGAAGTGCTAAAAAGTATTAAATTTTAGGTGCCAAAAATTTTAAGTTTTTGGCGCTAAATTCAAATTTATTAATTCTCAAAACACTGAGGCTGCCTCCCCATGGATACGTATATACGGATCCGTAACAAGTTCTAGCCAATAGAAAACGTTCTTGTACGATACGGACGGTTTCAAGATCGCTACGTACGAAGTTGGTTCTAGTTTAACTTTTCATCCGTATTTTACCACCACCACTAGAAATAAAGGCGTCGTACAATTTAAAATTGGTTGTTACGTACGTATCTTCAAGGGGACGGGTAAAATATTTCGTATCCGTAACGAGTTCGTTTACGTACGTAAATACGGATCCATGGGGAGGCAGCCTCAAGTTGTGTTTTGAATTTAAAGCGCAAAATTTAAATAATAAATTGAATTTTTAAAAACTAATAAATTATGTATTAAATTTTTGGCGCCAAAAATTTCAAACTTTTGGTGCTATAAATTTTTGACACTAAATTCAAATATTTTAGTTTTCAAAACAGTCAAGTTCTTTTTTGCATTTAAAGCGCTAAGTTTAAATATTCAATTAAATTTTTTTAAATGTTTATTTTTTTGGCGCCAAAAATTTCAAACTGCGCAAGTTTTTGGTGCTAAATTTCTTTAGCGCTAATTTCAAATTTATTAATTCTCAAAACAGTCAAGTGTGTTTTGCATTTAAAGCGCGAACATTAAATATTAAAATAATAAATTATTAAATTTTTGGCGCCAAAAATTTCAAACTTCAAGTTTTTGGTGCCAAAATTTTTTGACACTAAATTCAAATATTTTAGTTTTTAAAACAGTCAAGTTGTTTTTTGCATTTAAAGCGCTAAATTTAAATATTCAATTAAATTTTTAAAAATGTTTATTTTTTTGGCGCCAAAAATTTAAAACTTCAAGTTTTTGTTGTCAAATTTCTTTGGCGCTAAATTCAAAATTATTAATTTTCAAAACAGTCAAAGTTGTTTTTTGCATTTAAAACGCAAAATTTTAATATTAAATTAAATTTTTAAAAAACAATAAATTATGTATTAAATGTTTGGCGCCATAAATTTCAGTTTTGAAGTTTTTGGCGCCAAAAGTTTTATTTGCACTAAATTCAAATTTAGGTTTTTTGGCGTTAAATTCAAACTTTTGTCTTAAAATTTTGTTTTTATTTTATAATTCAAATTTGGGACACAAAGTAAAATTGTTAGAAAAGAAGTAGAATATTGCAAAAGCAGTATTATTGATTTTTACATTACAATGCAGTATAAAAGCAACGAACATTAATCAATTTGTTGTTTTTGCCAATATTTACCATCATTTTCTAATAATAATTATTAATAGCGAGCAATGTCTCGGTCATAAATTATCTATTAAAGCGGGAATTTTAAAATTTGCTAAACATAAACTTAGTTCTTGTTTTGAATTGTTAATTAATCGCAAAATCCTTCACAATTGAAATAGACAGGTGTAGAGTGTACGTGTGTAAGAAAAATTAAAGGCCAAACACCTGCTAATATAGAAGGAAGTCACAAAGAGAATTAAGAATTCGCCTAAAAATGCCGCGCGATATTTTAACGATTTTTTCAACGAATATTAGCAAATTTTTGTTTTATTTAATTAGGCAAAGTACATACACGCCACAGTATAACAGTAAACCGATCGGTTTACCTTTCTTATATATAACCTTGGGATTAACTCATGGCACACTTGATGGTTTTCCTAAGAACGCGATTGTGTTAGCTAAAAATCGTCCCACACTATGGAAATATGTATGAGTAAATTACTCGAAATTAAACTTTCTACTAAATTAAGACAGCAACAAGCGATTTCGAATTTAAGCTTTAAAAGCGCATCCCCTATTATTAAGTTAAATTTTAAAATAGTTAAGCTCTCAGGAATATAATGTGACCCCGTTCGCTAGAAACGCGGCGACATATTGACGTCACACGTTTAACTCCGCCCACACGATATTTTGTTGCATTAACCATGACGGCGTGACGTATCAAGTTAACATTGTTGGCCATGTACGTAACGGCTAAGATGGTTTTTGATTGCTAACGTTTATCCGAGAATTGAGAATTTGAAGTCTTCCACAAAAATTATGACTAATCCACAATGGTAAAATTAAATACAGGGGTAATTCGAAAAAAGAATGGTATAAAACAAAGGAAAAATTGCTTTAGAAAGTTAACGACCCATTTGCGCTAGAAGTTTTTTGATTTCTCTTAAGATTTTGGCGTCAAGTTGTCTGAGAAGTAGGACGAATTCCTCGATTCCCGTTATTACTTGGAAACCACAATAATCGCCACTTGTTGCTACTTGACAAAGCGAACGTAACAAAAGGTGATAAGTAACGATACAAAAACGAAAATTTGCCTTTCGGGAACAAAAAATCGAATTTTTTTTCTGCAAATTACGAAACCAAGTCCAAAACCGTATTTTTAGGTCGAGCTCTTTGTTTTATAAATTTAAATGAACGTTAGTTCCACCCACAATAATACTAAAAATGTACTTTTCCGAAATGGAAATTTTAGAATTAAATAAAAAATTAAATTCAAAATGGTTATACTAATACTAGTAAAGGTTTCCACGCACACAATGGTGCTTTCTGTTTTAATGCGATTTGTAACAATTGAAGCTACCGCGCTTTTTATTGTCAAACACGTGTGATTAGAGTACATGTGGGTACTTACCAATGCTGCGAAATATGTTGACAATGTTGTTTGGTCGATTTAAATCTTATATCACAACCTCTCGCTCTTTTGCGGCTATAAAATGTTGATTGCGTAGTGGCCCCTTTTATCGCTGTAAACAAGTTTATCGATACGTCCTTGGTTGTGCGAGTGTTAGCGACCGCAAGTGCCCTAAACGTGAGTCACACAATTAAGTCGATAATACAGTTTTCTGTAATTCAAATATTTCGCTCCACTACGCGCTCCAACTCAAAAACGCATTTAATTACAATTTTTATTTAATTTTTTAATTACAATAACAATTTTAAGATAAATTGTAAATTAAATAAATTTCCTTCATTGTGATTTTTCTTTTACAGTTTCTCTTTCTGCTAATTTCATTTTGGATTTTTGAATTTTTAGCAGCTGAATTCCAACTATGTAAAGAATTGCGCCTACGATAAATCCGCAATAATAAATTGAATTGTAATAACGAATTATTGGTGGAAGAACAAGTAAAAGAAAGGGAAAACCTAAAAATGAAAATGCTTGCATTTTGAAAAACCACATTATCCATTCCCATATCTTCAAAGACTAAAAAATAACGTTCATAAATTTAAGAGTAAAAGAATAGTAAATAAAAAAAATATTAATGAGTCACTTACAGTCCCTTTATTATCTTTTAAGAAGAGCTTAACATAAACATCTTCAATAGCTAAATAAAATGGAGCTCCAACTATACAAATGTAATGCCCAGTGTAAACCCCATGCCAAAATGCTGATACAAACATTGTAACAAGAGTACGATATTTTTTACTAGGAAATCGTTTATAAATATTAACAGCTAACCAATACTGTATACAAATATTCCAATGTTTCATTGCTTCTCTAAATGTTGTACAAAAATCTGTAGCATATGGACTCACATTGTGTATAGTTTCGTAATCGTAATTTTCTTTTTCAAGTTTAGTTTCATCTTTTATTCTACAAAAATTGTAATAAGTTTAAAAGTTTTTAAGTGTAACAACGTACATTTCTTCAAGTGCCATCAAATTAGTGGAAGGTCCTAAACCAGGTTTTGGTTGTGACACAACCGGGTAACCTCCGAAACCGGCCATAGTGCATACACATTCTGATAAAACAATACCTATGTATATACGCATCCGAAACATGAAAAAGATTGGCCACACATACCAAAATCTATATACCCAAGACCGCTCATTGTAAAATTCGTCTGACAGCGAGTACTGCAACATTTACACTTACTATTGTCATTATTAGTTTTCTTGAGGAAATACTTACTGAAAGTGGCCAAATGTTTGTAGCTAACAAAAACAATATGGCATAAAGTGGAACATATTTTAATCTTTTAATAGTCTCTTCTTTCCAAGGAGCATAGTGAACGAAAGGTAGATTGAAATAATCTTGAAACGTTTTATACCGATAGTAAGGACCTTAAACCATAATTTTAAGCTAAAACAATAAAAACGTTTCAACCTTACCAGTTAATACACCTATATAATTAAAAGAGTAATGAAATATATCTATAAAGTTGACATTAATGTCGTTACTCTCATGTTCTAGTTTTTGTGTGGAAGTTTCATTTGCATCGACTTCTCTCTTTTTTGATAAATAAGCGGTGTTAACTTCAAACGCTAATCCGACTAATTTTAAAGTTAACATCATTTGTACTAAATTTGTATGACTCGGTGGATATTCTATTCCAAAGTATAACGTAGTTCGGAAAAATAGTAAGTAAGTAAAAGAATAAATAAAACTAATTAAGTGGCATTGCCTAAAATGTGAAAATGTAGCTTAGTTATTTAAATAAATTAAATTACCTTTTTGGTATTAATGTTATTATGGCCGCATTGATTATATAAGTTAAAAATGAATGCCAAATGTGAAATCCAGAAACTATAAAAATAATTAACAGTCCCATGCCTGTACCTATCCATTTTTTCTGTTCCAAATTTTTGATTTGTCGATAATAGTATCCAAAACCGATGCAAAATAAAAGTAAAGCAACGTAAATTATATCATCGATATCCATTTTTTGTCATCTGAAGTTTTATTTTCTTTCTTATAAATATTATTCAATGATTATAACTGATTATACATGATTATAAATTCAATTTAAAGGTTTCCAGTTCAAAGGTTATGTTATGTTCTTAATTTACGGTGTTGTCATTTTTTTATTATGTAACATTTTTTTATTATGTGGCAACATCGTAGAATTATTGACCTAGATATACAGAAACGCGCAAAATAATAAATTGCTTAGAAAATTGTACAAAAATAGTAACAATCCTATTATATATGTAAATACTATTTTATTTATAATGTTTTTACATCTTGCAGAAAAATAGAAAATGAGCAAATAAAAGTTTAATGTGTACCCGTGGTGAACGGACTATCTTATTTCGTCGTGGTGAACGTACCACAAAATTAATGTTGTCAAATCTGACAACACTGTCACTTGCTGTCACTGTCATTGTTGAATTTTATCAATTATCGCAAAACTTTGGTTAACGATCTTATTGTTATGTTATAATTTGTAATGTGCCATATACACAATTATTTTATAATACGATTAAGTAAAAAAAATGAGTGGAAAAGATAAATCTATTCAAGATCAATTAAAACAAATTTTTCGCATTTCCAGAGGCACAGGTAAATTTCCTTCATTTCTTTTTCTGTTTTAACGTCTTTTTTAAGGACCTCCGAGACAAAGAACAGATTACGCTATATCAGATGAAATTCAAAGGCAATTAAGTTCAGATTCTCCAATTTCAAAACGTTTGCGAGCACTTAAAGAGTTAAACGAAATAGTCGTTGCTCAAAAATTAGAAGAAGTACGCTATTATTTTAATTATTTTTGCTTTATTTACGATTTTTTGATTTGTAGAAATCGGTGGAAAAATTGTGGAGTTGGTTAAGAGACTTATTTGAAAGTCCTCAATCTCAAGATGTGAGGACTGCTTTATTTCATTTTTTACAGTGTTTAATTAAAGGACAATATGAACGATTAGGTTTATTGCGCGCTCATTTTTTTCGTTTTATAAGATATCACAATCAAACTGAAGACGTAGTGAATAGGTTTGATTTATTGGTAGCATTAACAGAAAATGGTAAAGATATACTTTACTTTGAAGAAGAGGTAAGATTTCAACAAAAATCACTATTTTTACATTTCATATTGTATTATCTTGTAGGTTGGACCGTTTTTATTGAATTGGTTTCCTGAAATTGAAAGAGCAGGAAGAACTAAGGACTACTTGGAAATGCTTATAACTCTTATTAAATATAACGCAGCTTATGTAGATGAAAATGTTTTATCTGACCTTGTAAAGTAAGTTGCAAGTTTTCCACCACTACATTTTGTACTTTTAGTAAATTTTTATATCGATTTTCTAATAGGGAAATGTGTACACTTTGTGCTCATGATCGACAAGCCGCAATCATTATGAGTTGTCTGTGTGTTTTGGATACTATTGTAGCTTATAGTAACTTACCATCTGAATCATTGGAAAATTATGTTGGAACTCTATGTCGTACCGCTAATATTGATAAACAATCGAGCACTAGTTGGAAAGTACGTTTGCTTAACCATTTATTTTTAAATTTTACAAATAATTTGCTTTAGGTAATGCGTAATTTACTAGGGACTCATTTAGGACACTCCGCTTTATTTACTATGTGTCGTATTTTACAAGATCCCTTGCTGAAAAGAGATACCGATTTATTTAAAGGCGCTGTATGTTTCATTCAGATGGGTTTGTGGAGTGACCAGTCTGTTACGACATTAAGATGTCCTCCTAGTTCGGTTTTACCGTCAATTTTAATCGTGAGTTTCTAGATATTTCCCTATATCTTTTAAATTAACAATATTTTCTTAAAGGCTGCTAAAAATAAACAACCGGAAGTTACATTTGAAATTGTCATGAGCATGAAACAGTTAATTGCTAGATGTGGATCTCAGTTACACGACCCCGAGTGGGAGATTATCAGTGACATTTTATTGACAATCATACGACAAATTGGTAAGTTCGTGGTCGCCTCATAATTTAAATTCAAATTTTTATATTTAAGACGAAGCCCCAAATTTGGATGCGCATAAAACTGTAGTACCACATCTCAATGACACCATCATGCTGATTGAAAATTTGATCGAATTGGGGAAGTTTTATGGAGAAGAAGAACAATTTTATAAAATTATTGAAGAATGCGCCTTATCGCGTCCCGAATCTTCGGTCGTTAAATTAATAGACTTCTTAGCTAGAGATATTATTCCTATACGACATTTGTGGCTTGGTAACTTGTACAATTTGTTACAGAAGTTTTACAGACAGGAAGTGCGTACAAATATTAAAGTGAAAGCGTTGGGAGTTCTATCAAAAGTTATGAAATTGAATTGGTAAGACAAAGGTATTTAAAAGAATCTTAAACGAGTTTTCTAATGTGAACTTTAGTCCAGAATATGAAGACGAATTAGTCGAACGTATAGTGGTGCCTCATTTAGTTCACGCCGGAAACGATTCGGATCCTTTAGTTAGAAGGGAGGTGGTAGAGCTTCTTATAGAGCTATGTATGGATTGTGAAAGTAAAAGGTGCTTAGAAATGTTGGATATTTTAGAAAAGGTACTAATTTAACGCGATAGTCGATTTATTACTAAGTTTTTATATTTCAGTTACTATTGAGACCGTTTGAATTATACCCACCGGATGCACCAGTTAATGAATTTGAAATTGCCGACGTTAAATGTGCAGTTTTAGGTCTAATCAACCTTTTTATGCATAAAATTCATCGTTTACCTTCATATCACGCCATTAAAATTTATACAATGCTCGTTACCTATTTGGAGCAACATTATACAAAACCAAAAATATTCGAAGACTGCAATTTAATTAGAACTAGAGTAATTTTTTCCTTTTTTACTAATGTAAAAGTTTTAAAATGTGCGTTTTAGATTCTTGATTGTTTTTTGAAAATGAGAGCCGATTCTTGTTGCCACATCGGTTGTCCCGATTCGACCGGTAAATTACAATTCAGTCCCTACTTGTGCGTTACTTATCGCGGTAGCGAAAGAAATTTAACTTCTCCACCACCCGTTTCACCAGGTGCTAATCAACAACAGCAGCCTTTTGGTACAATTACCAATGTACCATTAAGACGCGTTTTTAAAATATTTATAGTCTGTCTTAAACAAGAAAGAGGTAAAATTTGTAGTTTGGCTAAATTTTATTTTTTTTCAATTGTCCTTTTGTGTAGATTGGGAAGTTTTAAGTTTGGTTTTAAATGGAATTACGCAAGTTTTGCAAAATAAGTCCTTAATTTTATCAAAACACGGTAATAATGAGCTCGATTTGCTAGTTAACAGTTTAGCGTCGATGGTGAGTAACCTAATAGCTTATGTAGTGTTTAATTACAAAAATATATTTAGGTGATTGATAAAAGTTTGGGTTTGCCTGAAACTTTAAGAAATTCGTTAAGACCGAGCCGTTCCGATTTTCACGCAGCCGTTTTAATGGTAATGGCAAATTTAGCGTCCTATCATACTTTTTTGGATCCGATACATCAGCAGAAGATCATTCGTTGTTTAGTAAAATATGGTTTAGTTCATAAGTGTTCAAAACAGTGCATAATGGCTCTTACAATTTGCACCTTGGAAATGAGAGACGTTATGGTTAAATTACTGCCAGAAGTTCTTTTAGATTTATCTAAAATCTCAGCTACAGTTCATATTGCCGTACCTGTATTGGAATTTTTATCGAGTAAGACAATTCTTATGTACCAATTAAAAAACAAGAATTATTTGAATAGTCAAAGGCAGGCGCGGATTGACTATACTTTTTCAGGGGCGCAGATATTGCATCAATGTAAAATTTAGAATATTACTAGTCTTACGCCCTGGCATTTTTGAAAATTCCGCAACTTTGCCCCAATTTAATCGTTTCTCTATCACTTCAAATAAGCGAGATCCCCATGATGCCGGTCGAATTTGAATAACCCTGTATGTATACTTGGAAACCGCCGAGTCCTCTCCTGCTTCATCTTTTCGATAAATCGACTCGTAACTTTACTCCCTGTACTTTTTCGAAAAAAATAGCAATATATAAAAAAGTTTCCCATTAAATTATCTATCAAACTAAAAAGAATCATTTAAATCGGATCGTTACTTACGAAGATACAGCGTAATCAAATTTAGTCGAATCCGTCATTTTTGATTCTAAATTGTAGACAACGCAAGCGGTGGAGCGGGTAGGACTCGGCGGTTTTTAAGTTATATGTGACATATTAATTTATAATAATAAAAACTCGGATTTGTCGTAACTTCCAGGACGCTGTATCGTTCAGCGCCTTTTGCCAGTCCGCGCCTGGTCAAAGGTTTTAGTACAGTTAAATAACACAATATTTTACTGTATAGGGGAAATAAAGGGGGAAAGCTGAATGTTTCAGAGATACATTTCTAGGTCGTATATTATGTATACTTGGAAACTGCCGAGTCCCCTCTGCTCTACCTCTTCATTAAATGGACTCTTAACTTTACTCCCTGTACTTTTTCGAAAAAAATAGCAATATATAAAAAAGTTCCCCATTAAATTATCTATCAAACTAAAAAGAATCATTTAAATCGGATCGTTACTTACGGAGATACAGCGTAATCAAATTTAGTCGAATCCGTCATTTTTGAATCTAAATTGTAGACAACGCAAGCGGTGTATTGGTGGAACTCGGCGGTTTTTAAGTTATATGTGACATAATAATTTATCCCTGAAAAATTCAGCTTTCCTCTAATTATTTCCTCTATTTTTCTTTTATTTCTTATTATTTCTTTTACCAAGTCGTGTTCGGTGACCATAATATCGCTTTTGTTACAGCTTTAACTAAGTTACCGACAGTGTACGCCAGTTTTGTCGGAGATCAATACATGGCGGTTTTTGCAATCTCCTTACCGTACACAAATCCATTTAAATATAACCATTACATAGTATCATTAGCCCACCACGTCATCGCTGTTTGGTTCTTAAAATGTCGCTTACCCTTCCGACGCGACTTCATCACATACATTACAAAGGTAGCGCGACTTGCGTAAAATCAAACACACTAACTTAACCCACAATTTATAGGGCTTGCAAACTAACGTACTCGTTCCATTTGAAGAAACTAACGTTCTTAGAACCGACCTGAGTAAATTAAACGAAGATAGCTCAAACCGAAAACGTAGTTCCAGTTTGACCGAACAAAGTTCGCGACGTAGAGAAAGGGCTTCTATTACAACTCGTCCCGATTTTAGCAGACCCGTGATGGATACAACTCTGTTAACGTTTTACGAAGAACTCACAGAAACCTGCATCGATTTAATGGCGCGTTATACTTTTTCCTCATGTAGCGCGTTACCCAGAAGGTTTATTTAAGCAAACTCCTTTTTTTTTCTTGCTAAACTGAATTTGTAGGTCTTCTTCAACGGAATACTTATTAAATAATGGCCATTCGGTGACTTGGTTTTTGGGAAATAAATTAATAACCGTCACAACGACGGGATGTTCTCAGAAAGCTTTAAAGCACGGTCTTTGCGACAAGTGTTGGACGACTTGTAGATTTGAGAGTTTAAAATCGTCCGATACAACGGCTCAAACCTTAAAGACGAATAGTAGCTCCGAAAAAGATAAAGAAGATACTTACAGTACCCACGTTACGCGTCAAAATTCGGCCGAAAATAACACTTCCGCTAGTTCCCCGCTGGACGAAAATAAAAAGTTGAGCGATAAGTTAGAAGACTTGCCGTCCAAACTATATCAATACATGTCCAAAGATGGTAGTAAAAACGGAGAAAAGCAAATTTGCGTTTGTTGGTGTCAGGGATGGGCCGAAATTTATATTCGAAGAGCTACAGGTTGATAATCTCTCTCATTTTTTGCTTGTAATAACTTTTTTCTTTTAAGGCGACATTTCTTGGATAATAAAAATGCAAAATCAGCTGTCACATCAGCTCTCGATGTACGATTATCCTTTTAGCGATCTCTCTACTCTTTTTATATCTTCCCTTCATCAAAAAGGAGATAATACGGAATCGAGCGAAGCTCGTTGTCACTCGGAAGACACGGCCAATCCCGACGAAGAAATTAGTTCGACCGCTAGTATTCCAATTAGTATTCCGTGTTCTCCCAATAAACAGTCGCCTTCTAGACAAAGTTCTAGAGATAGCATAGAAGAAGACGGCGAAGAAAGTTTAAACGAAGACGGAACCAAGTCGAGAAATCCCGTCAGAAGATCCAATTCCAGTCCAGAAATGTCGGCTAGTTGGAAAAACCCCTTCTTGCAAAAACAAGAAAGAGAAGATTCCAGAACGCTCGAAGAAGACGGATCTAAGAAGAATAAAAGTTTTACTAAAGATATGAGGGTTAGTTGTGAAGCTATTCCTGAAGAAATTTCCGGAATGGGTAAGTTAACCCATCGTCTAAACAAAATTCTCTTAATTTCTAATTACGCCTAGGTACTACCCCACCTTCCAACGAACCTTCGTCCACTACCACGAATACGACGACTACAGCGACGGTCGCGGTGACCGCGTCTCAACATCCTACCTTGTGGAGTTGCCACAGTTATCCCGGTTCGGCTCCGCCTGCGGAGCAAACGATCGTATCTAAACCCTCGACCACCGTGCCACCTTCGCCTAACATTTTACAACCAGCGGTACCGCCTTTGACGTTGTCTCTCGCTCAAACCGTTCACACTTCAAATTCCTCTGTAAGAACGTCCAAAAGCGATTCTCTCGAGAGCGTCGGTTCAGACAAAAGTTTGGAAAGATCAAGCTTATCAAATTTACCTCCATTAACGTCGAAACCACCACAGAGTCCTACTCAGACTTCGCCTAGACTTTCACGCCACATACAAACAAAAGAAGGTGCGCATAACCCGTCGGAATCTTTTACGTAATTATTTTGTATTTTTGTTTAGGATTTGAAATACAGAAAAGTTCTTCGTTGAATCTCGAGCACTCGAGCTCTTTTAAATTAAAAGACAAAAGAAGCGATAAGGAAAAATTAAATCAAGCCAACATGAACCAAATACAAAAAAGAGATCGTAGTTGCACTATCTCGGTAATGAACACTATTCGAAAACCAAAGTTAGAAAATTTAAGACGCGCTATTTCGTCGAGACCGAGAGAGACGCCTCGTAGCGGTATTAGTCCTAGTTTTGTGTTTTTACAACTATATCATTCGGCACAATTTGGAAACACATACGAAAAGCCGCTTCTAGTTAGAACGAGTCCTGTGATACAAAGAGCTCTTAAAGTTTTAGATTGCATTCCTCCTTATGAAACGCATAGAATCGGAGTTATTTGTGTAAGAGAAGGACAGTGTAACAACGAAGTTGAAATTTTGCGTAATTGTTTCGGATCTATGAGATATACGCATTTTTTACAAAATTTAGGAAGTTTAATTAAATTGAGAGACGTAGATTCTCAGGTTGTTTTCTTAGGTGGACTAGAACAAGACGGAAACGATGGAAAATTCACTTACATTTGGCAGGACGATGTTATTAGAGTTACTTTTCATATTGCCACTCTTATGCCCAACAAAGAATCTGATCCTAATTGTAACAATAAAAAGTTACACATAGGAAATAATAACGTAACCATCGTATACAACGAAAGCGGGGAAGATTACAACATTAATACCATTAAGGTACGACTTCTAAATTTCGATGTTGGAAGCTGACATTTTTATATTTTAGGGTCAATTCAATTTTGCTTGCATCATAGTACAGCCGTTGGATTATAACACCAATAAAGTCATAGTTAAAGCAAAAGACGAATTAATCGAACTCATGGGAAACAGCGAACCAAAAATTGTTTCGGATCAAAACGTCGCAATACTTGCCAGGCAGTTGGCCTTACATGCCGACGTAAGTTTTGTACTGCAAGACAGATTTATGTTGGAGAGCGGTGGGAATGCGCAGATACTTAAATTGGTATTTATCCCCACTAGTGCAGAAGTTAACGTATTTAAATTATTAAAGGGGCGTGACCAAATCTGCGTGAACTAAGAGTTTGGGGGCCCTCCCGGGGGATTACCCATTCCCGTTAATAATCAATTTCATACTAAACGATGTTTCTGGGGCCCACCCGCAACGCGGGCTCGTTATTTACCCCACTGAATTTAGGGTTCATTTGTGACTATTTCTTAAACTTTTACAACCGACCGACTTTTAGTTGCTTATTGTCGAAACATCTGTGTAACTTTACAAGGGAAGAAAAGTATTTACCTACCTATATCTTTTTTAAATTCTCAAATACATAATAATTACAAAAACAGACATTTTTAAAGTGCCTCTTTAAGCTAGTCCTACATCACAGCTTCTAGAAGCTAGCTTCTTTTTCTAAGCCAATAGAAACCTTGGATTTCTAGCGTCACACGCTAAAACATGTGCAAGTTTATATTCTATTGGTTTGAAACTTGAAAAGAAGAAACTGGATTCTAGAAGCTGTGATGAAAGGCTAGCTTTATGGTACAAACTACGGAATTTTTCGGGGGCCCCTTTTATTCGGGGGCCGGTTATTTACGCCACTGCCTACCGCTCGCCATCAGGAGTATATCCATTAAAGTGGTTAAACTTGAAATGTGATTTTATAATTTTTTAGTTGGCGTCGCTCGTATCGCGTTCTTTAAAGAGCCAGTCTCAAGATCCTTACGCTTCTAATTGGTTGGAGCGTCTACGTAAAATTAAAAATATACAAGCTAAAGTCTTGTGCGAATCTTCTACCGAACATAGAGGTCCCGAAGAAGCTTCTTCAAAGTCGAAAAGACCACAAATGGAAGATTTTTCTGAATATACATAAGTTGTTTTAAGACTGCATATATTTTATTTGTGTTGAAGAGTTATAATCTATATAAATATTTATAACAATAATTGTTGTCGATATTTAAATAAAAAATCGATTAAATAGAGAGTTTACTTGTACCAAAATAAGTACTTGAAGAATTTATGGTAAGTTTTAGGAAACGGTTCTTATTCACTTTCAAAAAGAAATGGATAATTTTAACAAATGTTATTATTTTAGAATAAATTTTTATAAAGTAAGGGCAGTAAGGGTGTATGGGGTATCGCCAGGGCCGTGCCTAGGAGAGAGCCGAAGGGGCTCCTGCCTCGGGCGCCAATTTAGTAGGGGCGGAAATCAAACTAAAACCTGGTGGTGCCATCGGCGTCTTTTTTGTTTTTAAACTTCCATTAAAAAATAATTACATATGTACTTTTATCTCAGGGGACACGGTTTGCCGCCTCTGCCTGAATCTAAAAAAAGTACCCGAACGGTCGTCAATAAGCAAAAAAGTTTTCAATGAGAGGTCATAGACTAGTTGAAGGGGTCAGAAGCCAAGCCAGCAAACAAATAGATATCTACATAACCAAACGTTTAGTAGTGGTCTAGGAAGGAGCCTTGACAACCGTTGCCTATAAGAGAAAATGCGACTGAAATAACATTTTGCAAAGCATCGGATGACTCATTTATTGCGTCGACTTTACATTATCATTGGTTGTCATGGTCTTTCCTTATAAGTGGGAGTCGTCGTCTGCGTTGATATGTCGTAGTTTTTTAGTGTCAAACTACGACAGATCAACGCAGACGACGGTGGGAGTATAAGCAACCATTTCTATTGGGGAAATTGACCGGAAATTAGGACACTGGAGTGATAGTGGTAAACTTTTCTTGTAGGAAATTTTGTGAGCTACAAATTTGGTAATAGCTACTTTTAGCGAAAAATTAACGAGGTACTCGTATTTTCTTGCATATTTTTACCTTCACCCCCCTATAAAATTTTTAGTTGTGTTCGGATCGATGGGGACTTTTTAAACATTGTTTATTATGGAAAAATCAAGGTTCATACAAAAATCCAGCTTTCTGGAAATTTTTCCGAGGTTACACCATAATTGTGTTTAATTTGACTGGATTAGTAGTTCTTTGGTTACCTGCAGCTTATTTGAATTAGTAAACGGTGCAAATAAGCGAAAATAGTAGGCTTTTTGCACTGTGCAAATGAACTACTGCACTTTCGAATATTAGAACCAATAACTGCAGCCAACGTTTCTGAATGTTCTCTTGTTTCATTAATCGATGATAGATGGCGGTAAAGGAAACATCAGTTTAATTCAAAATTTTAATATTTTTAATGATATTTGAGTACTAATTAATTGAATTTGTGTAAATTTAACTGAGCTTTAATAATTTAGTAAGAATTCTTATAAAAAATTGGAATTTTTACATGTAGAAATTATACCCTAACCTAAAAATTTCAGTATATTATCAATCTTATTTATGATATCAATCGTCCGAGTTTTACGAAATTACAAACATTTTGCTTTGTCTGAACTGTTAAAAAGATGAATTGAGCTTTAAAGTTTCTGTGGTGATGAAGTACTACCGTTGGGATCTAAAAATGGTAATGGAATAATTTCTTAACTGTTTTCATTGATTGACCTTCGTAATCTTGACGTTTGGGTTTGATCATCGTAAAATTACATTCAAGGATGCAAGAGTATCTTAAAGTAAAGGATTGAATTTAGCAGGTTTGTAAAAGTTTAGTTGAGATTACTAATCTCCTGTTATCTTAGATGAACTCGACTCATTGATGACGGATATTATGTTGACTCGACTTGTTAAAACTGTAGGGTAACGTAATCATAAATTTTTAAAATTTTTCCTTTACACTTCTTCTATCTGTATCTATCTGAGTTATTTGGCACTACCATAATAACTTTTGTTGTTCAAATTTCAAAGAGAAAGAAATTTCTAGTGTTTGTTTTTTTAGGTATCATATCAACACGACATGCGAACATTTGATAATTTGATAATATGGAAGCACCTGCTTTAATAATGAACTGTAGAAGATGAACAATGGGATGTCAGAAATTATGTAATTAATCGCTATGCAACAATGGAGGTAAATCAAATTTACCACTCGAAGACAACTTTACCTTGTTACCTATGCTCCGGATCTTGTTGACAGCAGGACTACAACAAGGAGCAAGTATCCAATATTTATAATTACTTATTATTATTTATTTATTATAATTATAGTGAGTATTAGGTTGAATTAAAGCTTTAAAATAAGCTTTTGTGATTTGAACCGTTAACCACCGCAAGATTGATGTTTAATAGTTTTAAAATTATGTACAACCATAATTCAAAAGAAAGGATTTGGCAGGTTTATAAAGTTTTACTATTTCCTTATATCTTATAATAACTGATCGAGACACAACTATGTGTACCGGAATTGTTGCAATTTAACTTTCGACTGGTTTACCTGTAGTGTCTAAACTAATAGTTTATTGTATATTTTATTTGCTTGATTCACTTGAGTCACTATAATAGCTTAACTATATTTCAAATTTGATTAATTCTTATAGTAAGTCCAAAATTAATTTATTTTGTGCTTTTAGATGCAAACGACTGCCAGAGCAATTTCTATTCCAAGAAAAACTAATTGGAGAGAACAAACACCTACATGTAATGGAAGATGGAACAATAGCAAAAGAATGAAGCTAAATACAGGGTTATTCAAATTCGACCGGCACCATGGGGATCTCGCTTATTTGAAGAGATAGAGAAACGGTTAAATTAGGGCAAAGTTGCGGAATTTTAGGCCCATTAATAATCTGAAAAGAAAACTGCCCTAGCTGCTTTTGTTTTTGAGCTATTGACAAAAAACCAAATAATTGAAATTTCGTTTTTTGACTTTATTTTCCTTATTATCAAAAATTTTTAAAATCTGACCGAACTTCTCCTAAGTCATTTTGTATTCTACACCCGATTCCGAAAACACATTTGATGTAAAACGTTTCGGTTTTCTGGAACCATCATCAACTTTAGTTTTTTAAATAGGCGCAATCTTTTGTTTTAGCACCATCTCATAGAACCTTTTTTGCTGATTTCAAAAATGTATATCACTTGAGTATTTATTTTTAAATTTTGTTCTCAAATAAGCTAATTTGTTAATAAAAATTGAGGATCAAGGTGCTCTAGAATTAAAACAAAAGCCGGTATAACAAAACATAAATCCATGCTTCGATTACAACCCGAGATTTTGAAATTTAAACACCTTTAACAAGTTTTTAAAGTTTTTATTTCCTAAATTATGAATTACATTAATATCATTGTTTACTCAGTTATTTTTGTAATAAACACAAATAAAGAAATCAAATTAGTCGTAATCGAAGCATGGATTTATGTTTTGTTATACCGGCTTTTGTTTTTATTCTACAGCAGCTTGATCCTCAATTTTTATTAACAAATTAGCTTACATATTTGAGTACAAAATTTGAAAATAAATACTCAAGTGATATACATTTTTGAAATCAGCAAAAAAGGTTCTATGAGATGGTGCTAAAACAAAAGATTGCGCCTATTTAAAAAACTAAAGTTGATGATGGTTCCAGAAAACCGAAACGTTTTACATCAAATGTATTTTCGGAATCGGGTGTAGAATACAAAATGGCTTAGGAGAAGTTTGGTCAGATTTTAAAAATTTTTGATAATAAGGAAAATAAAGTCAAAAAACGAAATTTCTTGTTTTTTTGTCAATAGCTCAAAAACAAAAGTAGCTAGGGCAGTTTTTTTTTCAGATTATTAATGGGCCTAAAATTCCGCAACTTTGCCCTAATTTAAACGTTTCTCTATCTCTTCAAATAAGCGAGATCCCCATGGTGCCGGTCGAATTTGAATAACCCTGTATAAGCTTGAAGAAACATAATTAAGTGGAAGACTTAGAAAACAAATAAAATGGAGATGAGAGGCCAAAAGTCTCAACTTTGTTAGAAGAAGAAAAAGTAGTATATTTTTAATAATTTATTTTGTTAATAATTATTTTTCATATTTGAATAGTTTTATAAGAGTTTATCCTGGTGAAATTCATACTATAATTTTTGATTCGTGTTATTGAAATGTTATTAAATTTCTTCTATATTGTATGTGTCCATCTGCTAATGTTTGTTTAATTTGGTAAATAGTAATCAGAAAATTAATTAATTTTGTGCTTTCAGGTACAAACTGCCAGAGCAGCTAAATATCAGATTAGTATAGTAGGAAGCACGATAATTGTTCAAGAAAACAACTCGTTGGATCAGGTCACTCTTCCATGTTTTTTTACTGATGTGAGATAGTGGAGTGAGATATTATTACTAAATAATAACTAGTAGCTACCATTAATTATTGAAAATGGTTAATACAAACATTACAATAAGTTCAAAAAAATTGAATGGAATTTTTTTATTTAATTTTTAAAAAGATAGGCATTACTCCATTATACACAAAATATTTCTTATTGTAAGTGGAAAAATTTGCTAAGGATAAGAAACTACCTGAATATCACAGTTAAATTTATTTGTCGATGATTAATACATGTTAACTTTTAAAATAAACTAAAATAGCATTTCAAAATGTAATATGAAATTGTTACCTAATTATTTGCTGTTTGAGCCTCAGTTTGTCAATGTAAGTCGAACTGTTTAGATCTAGTCCTAAGACCATAGTGAGTAGTGTATTGTTTTATCATTGGATATAATATGCAAAGCAAGGAATAGCAGAAATATTATTAAGGTATAGAGGATCTTTTAATTATTAATTAATTTTCTTATGTAACTTCTTGTAAATATTAGTCATAAGCGGTTATTGAACTTTAGGGTAAGAAAACAACCACTAATCAAAATTCTGTTTTTGTATTTTAACTTTGAAATGATGTAAAGAACAATAATTATATTTGTTCAGTTTCCTGGTCATACTCAAATTTGTAAACAACATCTTTTTGTATATTTATAGTTCTAATTTTTATACGTTAAAATAAATTGTGGGGCACCTAAAGTTCAAAACTGATTTTTTCTTTCTTTGTTGTCTATTAATTTAACATAAACATTATAGGTACAAGAAGTTTGAAAAACTAAACTTAAAAAGATCAAATCAGATTACTTACTGTTATTTTAATTGCTTAAATAATTAATTAATTTAATTTTGTTTATAAACAATCCTTAGAAATAAATTAAATAATGCTAATGTGATTGAAATTTCCGCCTAACACATAGGCAACCGTTTGCTTTAATACTCGCATATTATTGGTTGATATTTCTTTAGTGGTAGGGAATTGGTAGGAGAAAGTTAATATAAGTGCGAGTTTTGTCATAAGTTCAGATTCTTATCAGTAACACAGATCAGCAAATTTTAGAAAAATAAGGGTTACTCTTGTGAAAATCAACTTTCAATTTTCGAATTTTTTTTTATTGGAAGTTGTTCTTTATATGTATTATAATAAGTATTTCTACCAAGTATTAATTAATTTACTTTAATATTAAGGGTAAAAATTTAAATTTCCTGATCAACAATTATTTTGTAATTCAAGTTAATTGATAAGCTTATTAGTGATTTTAATTTTAATTATAACTCACTTACATTAATATTAATAATTTGATATGGTGTATTGCATTTATTAATGTCCTTTTATGTAAAAAAATAATTTAAATTCCTTTATTAATTAAAGATGGTATAAATTAATCTTTTGCGTTTCATTTGTGTTATAACTTTTGTTTATATTTCTTAACTCCCAGGAGGTGGTGCACGTACTTATACATATAAGTGATTAAATTTTTTGTAGAAAAAAGTCTGGGTAATAATATGATATAAAATCGTTTAGTTTTTAAAAAAGTATATATTTTGAGTATACTCAAAATTGCCAATTTTAAGGCCGCTTCCCAAAATTTTGAGTTATGAAAAATTAAAGAGGCACGCATAGCATAATTAGTTTAGGGTTGTTGGTTCCTCAAAATTTAAAACAGTAACCTTTGTTATTATTGGGAACAATTTCTAATTTTATAGACCGTTTTCCCAAAATTTCTAGATTTATATAACAAATTTTTAATCAAAAAGGATGCATAAAAATCTCAGCTCATAAAAAATGTTTAAAAAAATCAAAGTGTATAAAAAACTTCATAACAAATATCTTCGTCTATAAAAAAATGTTGTGTTATAAATTATCTCGGTTCAGAAAAACTATATTATAAGAAATTAATATCCTTCAATTGCAGTAAAACAATTCCATAACTAAATTTATACCTTTATTATAATTAATTATTAAATAATAAATTACAAGTATAGATAATTTTTCAAATATAACTTAAATACTACATACCTACACATCAAACTTAATTAATTAGGTATTAAAATTTAAAATAAAAAATTATTTGTTATTAAAATAATTTAATAACATAGCTTTATTCTATTAATTAAAAACAATTATTGATCACAATACTTAAATTTCTACCCATAATATTGAAGTAAATTAATTAATACTTGATAGAAATATTTATTTTAATGTAAAGAACAACTTCCAATTAAAAAATATTCGAAAATTGAAAGTTGATTTTCAACAAGAGTAACCCTTATTTTTCTAAAATTTGCTGATCTGTGTTACTGATAAGAATCTGAACTTATGGCGAAACTCGCACTTATATTAACTTTCTCCTACCAATTCCCTACCACTAAAGAAATATCAACCAATAATATGCGAGTATCAAAGCAAAGGATGGACTATGTGTTAGGCGGAAATTTAAATTACATTTGCATTATTTAATTTATTTCTAAGATTATTTATAAACAAAATTAAATAAATTAATATTTAGGGAATTAATGAAATAACAGTAATTTTAAATTAGAACATTATTTTTTTATCTTGCGAAGTTTTTAGTAACAAATTTTTAAAAATAAAAAACAAAAAACTTTTACAAGTATAAAAATACATATTTCGTTACATAATAATTGTTGTGTAAATCTGAAGTTTAAATTTACAAAGGCACAACAATTGATAAAGTATTTGATGAATCACTCTGTGTCATTTATAGTAAAACTTCGTAATTTGTTTTAGTTTCGTTTGAACTTCTGAGTCGAAAGGATCGTTCCCGAAGTGCCAGTGCGTTTAACAACAGAACCTAGGGATTAACAGAAAATAAACAGAGACACGGATAACAATTCCAGAGTTGCAATTGTGGAAAGAAAGCTGCCAGTTGCAATCCCAATAAAATGAGTGAAAAAATTTTGTAAGTAAGATTTATGATATTTATAACTTTTGTCTCTAGCTAACTAATTATTAAATAAATTTAAAGCGTTTTAATTCACTGTTTTGAATTGTTATAAAAATTAAAAAATATTTTTAATTAGGTTTATTTAATTTATTTTGCAAGTTAAAAATTCATTACTTAATTGAAAATAATCATTGGTTGACTATGCCTAATACATACTAAAATGTTTCTTATTTCAGTTTGCGTTCAAATCTTCGACTTTTAAAGATGGTCTTGTAACTAACAGTTCTTCATTTTGCCGAACAGCGAGAGGATTACAAGAAAACTTAATGGACCAAGTTGAAGTTACTTTATCTAAGTTTATTTACTGACGGCGCTTTCGAGATATTTTGGGTCCAATTATGTTTAATTATTGGTTATTAAAAGTTAATTAATTGGAAATAATCATTGGACGAAAATTACTAAAATTTAAGTAAGTTATTTTAAATATAGAACATACTCTAGAAGTTTGTTTGCTTTTTGTTATGCTGAATCCTGCATGTATTTTTATTTAATGTTTATTGCAAATTAAAAATTAATTACTTAATCGAAACATGCTTAAAATACATACTAAAACACATCTTATTTTAGTTTCCGTTCAATCGTCGACGGTGAGAGTGCCCTTTAGTCCACATCAAGAGGATTTTTAGAAAACTTAATGGACCAAGTTGAAGTTATTTTACCTAAGTTTATTTACTTTCGAGCTATTTTGGATCAAAATATGTTTAATTATTAGTTACTAAAAGTTAATTAATTGGAAATAATCATTGGGCGAAAATTATTAAAATTTAAGTAAGTAATTTTAATTAATTTTAAATAGAGAAGACACCCTAGAAGTTGTTTGCTTTTTGCTATGCTGCATGCTGCATGTATTTTTAATTAATTTATATTGAAAAATAAAAATTAATTACTTAATCGAAACATATACTAAAACATATCTTATTTCAGTTTCCGTTCTATCGTCGACAGTGAGAGTGTCTTTTGGTCCACATCAAGAGGATTTTTAGAAAACCTAATGGACCAAGTTGAAGTTATTTTATCTAAGTTGATTTTCTCACAGTGCTTTCAGGATATTTTGAATCAAAATATTTTTAATTATTGGTTACTAAAAATTAATTAATTGGAAGTAATGATTGAGCGATAACTACGAAACTTTAAGAAGCAAAAGTCCTTTTAACGATTTAGCTTGTGTCCAAAATGGATACATCAGACTAACATCTCAATTAGTTTCAGATTACATTCCATCTTTGATTCGGAAAGATGCTTATTTTTATCAAGCCGACAGTGTCTTCTGGTTTTGGACCCAACATGAGGATTAGGAGATTTAATGGATAAAAATTAATTTATTTTTAATTTATTTTGGATTGTATATAAGTAGAAGGGTAGCTACACCTCTCGATTAGTTTTTTTTTAATTAATTTTTTTCAATTTAAGTTCATTGCTTGCTTAGAAGGGTAGCTACCCCTATTTACTGGTCATCGCTAGCGAAGACGTAGCAGCTAGGTAAGTTGCTTCCAACAGCTCTTCTCCACGTTAAAGAGAGCGCGAAGGGAAGCAACCTCTAAGACCACTGCGAGTTGTCCTCGAATTGGTCGGAGGTTGTTCCTCTTCCGTAGTCTTTAATGTGGCGATGGGCGTGGACTCCATGTTGGAATGTGGGTGTGCGTTGGCGCCGGGCGGGGAGGGGTAGGTGGGAGGGGGGTCGGCGGTCCCCTCCCCCCTACCCCTCCCCGCCCGGCGCCAACGCACATGCGCACTCCTACACGGAGTCCACGCGCATGCGCATTAGAGACTAAGGAGGAGGAACAACAACCGACAATTTCGAGGACAACCCCCAGTGGTGGACGGGGCTGCCACCCCTCGTACTCTCTCGGACAAGGTGCAGGGTTGAAGCGACGCCACCTACCTAGCAGCTACCCGATAAGCAGCCATTACCAGTTTTAATGTTAATTAATATTTTGTAATTATTTATTGTTTTAATTATGTATTATGTCTTGTGGGCCACCGCTTGATGAGCCCAACTCCTCAAGCGATGACTCCTCAAGCTTTATTTGTTACAGTTATTTCTTTCCAAATCTAACGAGGGGTGGACTTGTTGCAGCCCATGCCCTGGGCCGCAACCTTTAATCTTTTTTTTAATGGTATAGCTATTTTTACATTTTTTAATTTCTGCTGCATATATCGATTAGGACACAAGACTGAATCGTTAAAGGGACTTTTATGTCTCTTGAATCTCGCTTGGTTGATTTACTAAGCGTTGGCCCGTCAATCAATAATAAATTGTTTACAAATAATTAGTTTTAAATTTGTATAATTAATTACTTAATTACTAGTATATTATTATTATTTTCTTGTGTACATAATTATATTAAATATACGTTTTATAATATACTTTTGTGTATTTTTCATTTTAATAAATAGTAAGTAAACTGATGTAAATCTTGACATTTTTTCCCAAGAAAACAGCACTCTTGGAGTCCTTAAGACTCTTCTCTCCATACTCTTCTTAATTTTCAATTAACTTTGGATTTTAAAAGCAAAAAGTAAATTTGTTGAAGACAAATGAAGTCTTAATACATAAGACAATAAATTCCAGCTGGCTAAATCTGTAATACAAAGAGTTCTTCTTTACTTGTGTGAAATGAGATGACAGGCAGAGGAGATTGCTATATGAGATTAAATAACATGAGTATGACAGCTGATATTAAAAGAGAGAGCTATAGAGGGAGAGACAGATATAAAGATAGAAAAATAGAGGAAGTTAGATAGATAGATAAAGAGATAGATAAAATGAGATAAAAACATAGTAAAATAGAGGGAGTTATAGATAGATAACATGTGATAAAAACAGTAAAATAGAGGGAGTTAGAGATAGATTCAGAGATAAGGAGATAGATAAAGAGACTGATGAAATGAGCTAAAAACATAGTAAAATAGAGAGAGTTATAGATAGATACAGAGACAGAGATAAGGAAATAGATAAAGAGACTGACGAAATGAGATAAAAACAGTAAAATAGAGGTAGTTTAGACATAGATACAGAGATAAGGAGATAGATAAAGATACTGATGAAATGAGATAAAAACATAGTAAAATAGAGAGAGTTATAGATAGATACAGAGACAGAGATAAGGAAATAGATAAAGAGACTGACGAAATGAGATAAAAACAGTAAAATAGAGGTAGTTTAGACATAGATACAGAGATAAGGAGATAGATAAAGATACTAATGAAATGAGATAAAAACATAGTAAAATAGAGGGAGTTTAGATAGATTCAGAGATAAGGAGATAGATAAAGAGACTGTTGAAATGAGATAAAAACATAGTAAAATAGAGGGAGTTAGATATAGATACAGAGATAAGGAGATAGATACTAATAAATGAGATAAAAACACAGTAAAATAGAGAGAGTTATAGATAGATACAGAAACAGAGATAAGGAAATAGATAAAGAGACTGATGAAATGAGATAAAAACAGTAAAATATAGGAAGTTTAGAGATAGATACAGAGATAAGGAGATAGATACTAATAAATGAGATAAAAACATAGTGAAATAGAGGGAGTTTAGAGATAGATACAGAGATAATGAGATAGATACAGAGATAAGGAGATAGATAAAGAGACTGATGAAATAAGAGAAATACATAGTAAAATAGAGGGAGTTAGAGATTGATACAGACAGAGAGATAAAGAGACAGAAACAGAGATAAAGAGAAAGACAAAGAATGGGAAGAAGATAGAGAGAGAAAGATGCCCCAGGGAAAATGTCCAGGGGACTTTTATTTCTCAATCTCTCTATCTCCATGTCTGTCTCTTTATCTCTCTCCCTGTATCTCTGTATCAATATCTAACTCCCTCTATTTTTATGTTTTTCTCTTATTTCATCAGTCTCTTTATCTAACTCCTTATCTCTGTATCTATCACATTATCTCTGTATCTATCTCTAAACTCCCTCTATTTCACTATGTTTTTATCACAAATTATCAGTTTCTGTATATATTTCCTTATCTCTGTTTCTGTATCTATCTATAACTCTCTCTATTTTACTATGCTTTTAGCTCATTTCATCAGTCTCTTTATCTATCTCCTTATCTCTGTGTCTATATCTAACTCCCTCTATTTTACTATGTTTTTATCTCATTTCAACAGTCTCTTTATCTGTCTCCTTATCTCTGAATCTATCTAAACTCCCTCTATTTTACTATGTTTTTAGCTCATTTCAACAGTCTCTTTATCTATCTCCTTATCTCTGAATCTATCTAAACTCCCTCTATTTTACTATGTTTTTATCTCATTTCATCAGTATCTTTATCTATCTCCTTATCTCTGTATCTATGTCTAAACTACCTCTATTTTACTGTTTTTATCACATGTTATCTATCTATAACTCCCTCTATTTTACTATGTTTTTATCTCATTTTATCTATCTCTTTATCTATCTATCTAACTTCCTCTATTTTTCTATCTTTATATCTGTCTCTCCCTCTATAGCTCTCTCTTTTTATTATCAGCTGTCATACTCATGTTATTTAATCTCATATAGCAATCTCCTCTGCCTGTCATCTCATTTCACACAAGTAAAGAAGAACTCTTTGTATTACAGATTTAGCCAGCTGGAATTTATTGTCTTATGTATTAAGACTTCAT